>CM053624.1:10051840-10084965 GCA_028646595.1 Phalanger gymnotis
ATCTCAGTCAGTTAGTAATAGACTTTGAAGAACATTGACCTTGCTTTATGACCATGTCTGGCCATCTTGTTTTGTATGTATTAGCATCTCCTTTTTAAATTAGATAGGGAAACAGGTTCAGAGAGGTACAACTGACTTGCCCAGAGTCACACATCTTGTGCGGATAGGAAGGAGAATTTGAAGGCAGATCTTTCTTGACTCCAAACCCAACATTCCTTCCTTCAGTCAAGCACTTAATAAATATTTGTTGAATAAAATGGAAGGGAAGCATTGATATAATAATGACCCCTCTTTATAGAATGCTTTATGAATGATTTCTTCCCAACAACCTTGCAACGAGTGCCATCTCCATTTGGCACAGAAGGAAACTGAGGCACCAGGTGATTTTTTTCTGGAGTCCCAACTGGCAGTGGGCAGAGCTCAACCCAAAACTTGAGTCTTCAGAGTCTAAGTCTGGTCATTGTTTCCCTACTTCCTTTCCAGGAATTAGCCCATCTCTTAATATAAAAGCATCACCTCTCCCCACCAAGCCCTCCCTTCACCCTAAATTTCTTATTCCTATTAAGGGCACCGCCATCCTCCCAGTCACCAAAGTGTGTAACCTTGGCATAGTCTTTGACTCCTCAGTACCTCTTTCCACCTCCCCCACTCCCCCCCCCCCATCTAATCTATTGTCAAGTATATGCACAACCCCTTCTCTCCTTGGACACCGCCTCCACTCCTCATCACCTCACACCTGGAATATTGCAATAGCTGCTGGGGGGCAGGGTCAAAGTCTGCCTGCTTCAAGCTTCTTCCCACTCCAGTCTATCCTCTAAAATGATTTTCCTAAAGGGGAGGTCCAGCTGTCCCACACTCCACCCTCATCCCCACCCTGCCAACTCAATAAACTCTTTGTCATTTTTCAGTTGCATCTAACTCTTCACGAATCTATTTGGGGTTTTCTTGGCAGAGATACTAGAGCGATTTGCCATTCCCTTCTCCAGCTCATTTTATAGATGAGGAAACTGAGGCAAACAGGGTTAAATGACTTGCCCCGGGTCACATAGCTAGTAATTGCCAAGAACCACCTCCGCTTTCTCCCCTGCCCCCCACAATGGATCACAAAGAGTTAGACATGACTGAAATGACTGACCAACAACATATGCTGGATGCTATATTAATTGCTAGGGACACAAAGAAGTATAAAAGCTCGTCCCTCCTCTCAAGGAGCTCACAACTGAACGGGGGATACAACAAATGAGCAAATACATACAAACTATTGACACGATGAATAGGAAGCAAGTCACAGAGGGAAGGCACTAGAATGAAGAAGCTTCCTGAAGAAGTCAGGAAAGCCAGGAGATAGAGATGAGGAGGAAGGGCACACCAGGCATGGGGGATAGCCAGTGCAAATGCTTGCAGCTGAGAGATGGAGGGTCTTGTTCATGGAACAGGAAGGAGACCAGAGTCTTTGGATGGAAGAGTACGTGTTGGAGAGTAAGGGGAAAGAAGCTTGGAAAAGTAGGAGGGCCAATACCACTACTAGGTCTGTGTCCTGAAGAGATCAAGGAAAAATAGGAAGGACTTATATGTACAAAAATATTTATAGTGACTCTTTTTTTGTGGTGGTAAAGAATTGGAAATTGAGGGAAAGCCCATTAATGGGGGAAGGGCTGAACAAGTTGTGGTATGTGATTGTGTTGGAATACCATTGTGATTTAAGGAATGATGAGTGGGATGCTTTCAGAAAAACCGGTTAAGACTTACATGAACTGATTCAAAGCGAAGTGAGCAGAACCAAGAGAACACTGTACATAGTAACAGCAACGTTGTACACTGATCAATTGCAAATGACTTAGCTGTTCTCAGCAATACAATGATCTAAGACAATTCCAAAATTATAAGCTTTTTATACAAATAAAATCAGATTTAAATAATTGGAGAAATGTTGTTCATAGGTAGGCAGGGATAATACAATAAAAATGATAATTTTACCTAAACTAATTTATATATTCAAGGCCATCCCAATTAGATTAAAAAAATCTTACTGAATTAGAAAAAACGATAACAAAATTCATTTGGAAGAACAAAAATTCAAGAATATCAAATGAACTAATAAAAAATGTAAAGAAAATAGGTTTAGCTTTGCCAAATCTTAAACTATATTATAAGGCAGTAATTATCAAAACTATCTGGTACTGGCTAAGAAATAGAAAGGCAGGTCAGTGGAAGGGAGTAAACATACAATTTACAGCAGCAAATAAATATAGTGACCTTGTATTTGACAAGTATAAAAACTTAAGTTTTGGGGATAAAGATTCATTATTTGGTAAAAAAACATTGTTGGGAAAACTGGAAAGCATCTGGCAGAAACTGGGCGTAAACGATATCTTACACCATTTACCAAAATAAGATCAAAATGGATACGTGACCTAGATATAAAGAGAGATATTACAAGACAATTTGAAGAACATGGAACATATTGCCTATCAGACTTATGGATAAGTGAATAGTTTAAGAATAAATAAGATATAGAGAGCAGAGTGAGGTGTAAAATTGATAATTTTTCTCATATTAAATTATAAAGTTTTTGTACAAATAAACAAATGTAGCCAAGATCAAAAAGAAAAGAAAAAATTGGGAAAAATTTTCAGAGAAAGGTCTCATATCTCAAATACATAAAGAAAGGCCTTTGTCAAATCTATGAGAATACAAACCATTCCCCAATTGATAAATGGTCAAAGGCTACGAACAGGCAGTTTTCCAATGAAGAAATCAAAACAATTTGTAGTCATATGAAAAAATGCTCAAAATCATTATTGATTAGAGAAATGCAAATTAAAACAACTTTGAGATATTATTTTATACCTATCAGATTAGCTAAAATGATTGAAGGGGATAGGGGGATATGAAAAATTTGGGACACTAATTCACCGTTGTGGAACTGTGAATGGATCCAATCATTTTGGAGAACAATCTGGAATTATGTCCAAAGAGTTATTAAACTGCCTATACTTGGCTATGTAATGCCTATTGACCCAGCAATATCACTACTAAGTCTGTTTTCCAAGATAATTAAGGAAAAAAGAAAAAGGAAAAGAACCTATGTGTTATAAAATATTTATAGCAGCTCTCTTTGTGGTGGTGAGGAACTGGAAACTGCGGGGATGTCCTTCAGTTAGGGAATGGCCGAACAAGTTGTGGGATATGATCATGATGGAAAAGCACTGTGCCGTAAGAAACGATGAACTCGATGATCTTAGAAAAATATGTATCAATTTGCATGAAATAATGAAGAGTAAAATGGGTAGAACCAAGGGAACGTTGTTTATAGTAACAACAATATTGTTTTTTAAACTTTGAGCAACAAAGTCATTTTGTTTTTGTTTTTTGGAGGGGGGAAAGCAGGGCAATTGGGATTAGGCGACTTGCCCAAGGTCACACAGCTAGTAAGCGTCAGGTGTCCGAGGTCAGATTTGAACTCAGGTCCTCCTGACTCTAGGGTTGGTGCTCTACTCACTGCACCACCTAGCTGCCCCAACAAAGTCATTTTGGCTGTAACAGATACCCAAATTAACTACAAAGGACCTATGAAGGAAGTAGCTTTCTGTATCCAGAGAAAGAACTGATAAATAAAAGTATGTATAGAATGATTTAACGTATATATATATGCATATATGTACACATATATGCGTATATATATGTCTAATGGTAGCCATATGTAGAGTGCGGGGAGGGAAGAAAAAAAAGAAATTTACATAACTTTATTATATATTTAAAAGGAATAGCAAGTTGTAGGTAATAGATTTACAATTTCATGTGCAATCATCTTTTTTCTTATTCTATTCTACCATGTTATGAAAATTCTTGTCTTATTTGTTAAGTTCAGAATAAAATAAATAACATTTATAAAAAGAGAGAAAAATGCGGTCTGCCTGCAGAGAAAGAATCGATGGGGTCTGGATGCAGATCAACACATACGTCTAAATTTTCTTTATTATTCTTGTTTTTTGGTCTATGTTTTCTTTTGCAACATGGAAAATATGAAAATGTTTTGCATGATTGCAGAGGTATAATCTGTATAAAATTTCTTGCTTTCTCAAGGAGGTGGGAGGGGATGGACAGTGGAAAAAAAATTCGAAATCTAAAATTAAAAAAAAGAATGTTAAAAATGTTTGTTCAGTGCACAGCAGAGAAGAAAAGAAAAGAAAGCTTACAAGGAAGCAAAGGGAAGATGAATAGCTCTCAACACAACTTGTATTTATTACATAGGTTTTCTTGAAATGCAAATTAATTGCTATATATTTTGAATCCTCTTGTACATTCTGCTGTGCACATGATATTTTTTCTTGTCTTGTTTTTTATTTGTTTTAATATTTAAGTTTATAATGTTTCTTTTTCTTTGCTTATTGTGATTTTAAATTTTAGAAAAATAAGAACATAGAAACAAGTTTGTTCACATGTAATTAAAAAAATAAAACAAAAATTAAACTTAAAAAAGAAAAGATAGGAAGGGGCCAGGTTATGAAGGACTTTGAACGCCAAACAGAGCATTTTGTATTTGATTCTGGGGGTGATAGGGAGCCACTGGAGTTTACAGAGTAAGTGTGTATGTGTGAGACATGATTAGACTTGTGCTTTAGGAAAGTCACTTTAGTGATGGAATAGAGGATGGACTGAGAGGGGAAAGACTGGACACAGGTAGACCCCCTAGCAGCATTGCCATAGTTCAGGTGTGAGAGGATGAGAGCCATGTCAGAGGAGAGAAGGGGCTGTATTCAAGAGAAGTTGCAAAAGTAAAATTAACATTGAAGGCAGAGTGTGTGTGTGTGTGTGTGTGTGTGTGTGTGTCCGTGTGTCCGTGTCCCGAGCACAGTCTGTCATTCATTATAAGCATTTAATAAATGCTTGTTGACTGGCTGACAGACAGTTTGGATTTCAATCCTGACTCTGGCACATGCTGACTGGGCATCCCAGGCAGCTCCCTACTTACAAATCATTGTTGTCGGTCTTTCGTTCTCGAAGAGGACCATAACTTTAGGAAGGCGATGCCGTGACTTGCAATGAATTAGATTTAACTGAGGAAGGGCTGCGTAGTCTCCAGAGCCATCTGTGTTCAGCGGCAAGATATAGGTTAGAATGACTGGGAACGGCCCAGGATGCAGTGGGAGACCTGGCCCTTTTAAGTCACTGAGCAGGTGGGAGGAAGTTTCTCCTCTCAGAATTCTTCATCTCATTAGCGTCACAGATCTGCCCTTTACCCACTTTATCGGTCGTTGTGTGGAAAGCAGCGTGTAAACCTCAGAATGAGCCAGGAACATGAGCTGCTATTCCCCAGGGAGGGTGGGAGAGTATTGTACAGGATGTGCTTCACGGCTGCTCTTAAGATCCTAGAGATGGATTTGTGGAGGAGCCATGCTTGAGAGAATGAGATGAGGTGGGATTTAACAAACTGTTTTCTGGGAAAGTGGAAATTGATTTTCTTTGATGGAGTGGAAGGACAGAAATACTGAACCACTGAAGATGAGCTTAATCTGTGGGATAAAGGAAAAGGGACCATAGAATTAGAGATTTAGAACCAAAGGGACCTTCCCCTTTTTATCTTAGGCCCAAGGAAGTGGAATGGCTTAGGATCGTAGCTCTAGACTGAGAAGGGATGTTAGAAGACATCTAGTCCAACTGCTTCATTTTCCAGGGGAGAAAAATGAGGCCCTGAGGAGTTCAGTGACTTCCTCCAGGTCACACAGGCTGTAAGTGAGGGAGCCTGGATCAGAACCCAGATTGTCTGACTCCATTGTACCCTTCTGTTTTTCTAGGGCTTGAGAAATAATCCAAGAAAATTTCCCATCCAAGAAATAGCTTAGCTCTGAGTTGGGAAAAGAATGCTTTTGTTAATTGGATGCCTGCAGTTATCTCTCACCTGACTGGCTTCAATGTGAGAGATTGCGTAAAATCATAACTTGTATTTCTTAAATCCATGAGGCAACCATGGAGAGGGCTTAACTATTCACTTGATGTTCACTATAGCATGTTCCCCGCAATGTCTTGCTCTCTATTTATACTCAGTAGGTCCCGGTTCTCTTGCCACCCAGGGCTTTACAGCCACCCAAGATTCTTCAACGACCCAAGGTCTTCTGCCCACCCAGCAGCCTCCAGTCACCCATGGTCCTTCAGCAACTACCATTCTATTCCAGAACTTCAGTGGCTACTATATTGGTGTTGGGCGAGCTGACTGCACAGGACAAGTGGCAGACATCCCCTTGGTAGGAATGCCTTGTGCTGCCTCCATGCTTTCAGGATCTGACCTTTTGGTGGGGTTATTCTCTCTATCCATAGAGAGGGGGCACTACTGGGGCAGAAAAAATTCATTACTCTCTGGCAAACTGAGTGATGTCTTTCCAAATTTGGATGGGCTAGTCCTTGAGAGGCAGACACAGTCTGGGACCAAATTTTTAGCCAAGTTGGACCTGCTAGGCATTGTATTAGAGCTCTCTGTAGAGAGCTCCGGGTCACCTCTAGCAAAGTGTGTAATGGTGTTAGATTGCATTCTACACCAGCACACAGAGCTGCCTTTTCCTTTTACCTCACTGATATCTATCATGGTGGACTGATGAATCCCAGAGTCCTCGAGTTGGAAGAGACCTCAGTGGCCATTGAATTCAACCTGGTTCCAAGTAATAATGAATAACAAAAATAATACCAATAATAATAACAGCTAACATTTATATAGGATTCCAAAGTTTGCTGAGTCCTTTGTGGATCTCATGTGATCCTTGTGACAATCCTAAGAGGTAGGCACTATTATCATTCCCCTTTTACAGATGAGGAAACTGAGACTCACAGCAGCCAAGTGACTTGCCCAGGGTCACAGAGCTAGTAATCATCTAAGTCAGGATTTGAACTCCAGTCTTACTGACTCTCAGTCTAGGGCTCTCTCTATTGTGCTGCCTGCCTGCCTAGAGTCCCTCCTAGAGCATCCCAGACAACTGGACATCCAGTCTTTGCTTGGATAAATGGGTAGATCCCCTGAATGGAGTACAGGAGAGTACCCAGGTTTTGCTTGAGACCTCTGCTGATGGGGATCCCACTACTTCCAGAGACAACCTATTCTGCATAGGAATAGATCCAGTTGTTAATGTAAAAGTGGAAAAATCTTTTATTCACCAATGATTTCCTTGGAAAGTCAACTTGTCGTCCACCATCATATCTAAATGGCCACAGGACATCAAACAATCAGTAAGCCAGGTCCTGTGTCTGCCAGGTGCCAGAAATACAAAGACCAAGATGAACAGTCCCTAACCTCAGGGAGTTTACCCTCTATCCAGTGGGGGCACACACACACTCATATATATACATACATACATACATACACACACATATATACACATACATACATACACACACATATATATGTATATATATGTGTGTATGTATATATATATGTATATATATGAAAGATACAAGATGACAAGGGTGGAGAGGCTGTGGGGGGCGGAATCAGAAAAAGCCTCATGTAAAAGATGCTGCTTGAGTTGGGTTTTGAAGGAACTCGTATCCCCACAGGACTAGTAATAATAAAAAGCACCATAGCTGGCATTTCATTAGCACTTTATAAACATGATCTCATTCGGTCCTCACAAGAGCCCTGTGAAGTAAGGGCTTTAAATACTCCCCTTGTACAGAGGAAGAAACCTGTCTGAGGCCCAGGGAGGTTGAGTGATTTGTGCAGGGTCATGCAGCTAGAAGTGTCTGGGATGAGATCCAAACCAGTTCTTCTTGACTCTAAGTCGAGCGTTCTGTCCATTATACTGCACTGCCTCTGGGAGGTGAATAGGTTATCCAATAGCCTTCTCTACCCGCTTCCACTTAACCCTCTAAACTGCAGAGGTTGTTGGTTGGAGCCTGTGCTATAAAGGACCTGAGAATATGAAGTCTGAGAAAGCACCATTTGTCAGGGGTAAAAAGGTGGATCCAGGTGACGTGGGTGCCACCCCAGATACCGTCACATATTTGGACCTTGCTCTCTCACAGGTAGATTCACGTGGGGGAGCACATCCATATGGACACAATCTGCATGGATGATCCTTGTAGGATCATTATGAAAGAACTGGTGATGTTTAATCTGGAGAAGAGAAGATGTATGGGGCAACACGGGGCAGCATGGTGTATCGGACAGGGCACTGGGCTTGGGCTCAAATCCCTCTTTAGATTCTCACTAGCCATGCAATCCTGCGAAAGTCATGTGATCTTTCTGTGTCTCAGTTTCTGCATCTATAAAATGAGGACGTTGGACCCAATGGCCTCTAATGTCTCTTGTAGCTACATATTTGAAGAGCTGCTATAAGGAAGGACCAGAATTGTTCTAAGTGGCGTGGGAAGGCAGAACCAGGAATGATGAGTGGGAGACATAGAGAAGCAGATTTAGTCCAAAGAAAAACGTCCTAACTAGAGCTGTCTCAAAAGGCAGAATGGCCACCTCGGGAGCCAGTGAATTCCCCATCATGGTATCTCCAAGCAGGAACCAGCTTAGCCCGTGTTGGAGATGGGGGACCCACGTTCAGGTGGTTGGGCTGTGTGGCCTCTGGCCTCCCATCCAAATCTGGATTCTTGGATTCGTTGGGTCTCCTAACTATGGAAAACTTGCTTCTGCTCCTCTCCAGATGGGCTATGCCAAGGCGGACCAGACAGCTAGCGGAATTCTCACCCGGCTCTACAGCAGGGCTTTTGTCCTGGCTGAACCAGATGCCTCAAAGCGAGTAGTGTTTGTCAGCATCGACATTGGCATGGTGTCCCAGCGAGTCAGGCTCGAGGTAAGAAAATGCCCCCACTTAAGGAGAAGGAAAATGAGCGCATTATTTATCTCAATCAATCACTTAAGAAGCATTTTTTAAGTGTCTCCAACACACCAAGTACGGTTCTAAGCTCTGGCGATCTAAAGACAAAAGTGAAAGTCTTTGCCTTCAAGTTTATATTTGAATGGGGGAGACACTTGTACAACTCTAAGTATACGCATGGTTCATTTCACCCAATCGATGAGCAAGTATTAATCACTTCCTGTGTGCCAGGCACTCTTCTAGGTGTGTGGGATAAAAACCAAAAAGAAACAGGCCCTGCCCTAGATATAAAAGAATGAATCAACCAGAGTTTATCAACAAAGAAAAGGCGGTTGAATGAAGAAGGAATCAAGAAAGGTTTCTTGCAGAAGGTGAGGTATCAGATGGGACTGGAAGCAAGTCAGGGAAGCAGGAGGGAGAGAGGAAAAGGAAGGGGATTCTAGGCCTGAGAAAATGAAAGATGAGGTATCGGCTGGGACTGGAAGGAAGTCAAGGAAGCAGGAGGGAGAGAGGAGAAGGAAGAGGATTCTAGCCATGAGAAAATGCCTGGATTCAGGAGATGGTGGAGTGTCGTGTTCAGGAGCAACAAGGAAGTTGTAGCCTTCCAAACTGTGGAATCCCCCCAATTCTGGAGAATTCCAAGAACATCAGCAATCTCCATCCTTTGTTTTAAATCTATTTGTCAATAGACCAGTGATTTGTGGGAAAGTCATTCCTTAGGAGGAAATGCCCTTTACCACTGCAGGGTGGTGTCTTCTCTGCAGCCCCTAGTCTTGGAGAAGAGGAATTGAGAGGTTAAGTGGCCCTCCCAGCGTGGCACTGCCAGTGTGGCTAAGAAGCAGGACTGGAAGGGGCCTTGTCTTCAGATGCCTCTGGTAAGGGAGCCTGTGAGGCAGAGACAGAGGAATGGAGAGAGACTTGAAAGTGTTGTGTTTGTTGATTATAGTTAAGTTTGCAAAGAAAATTTTAAAATGAAGAATGAGACCTAGTCTCTCTTCTGTCCCACTGTGACCATGGGCTTTGCTTTCCTTCTCTGTAAAATGATGGGGCCGGCCTTTGAGGGGAAGGCAGCTCCATCACCCTCTGCCTTCCAGTCTTACAAGGGTGGTACACACCCTCCTTTGGAGCATTTGGGGAGTATATTCATAGATTTGGCCAAAAACGTCCCTCCACAGTTTTCTCTACTCTGTGGCCAGTGGCAGGACAGGCTGATCATTGAGTGGATGAGTGAGCAGTTGCAAAAGGCTGAATCTGTCATTCGGTACAGGCCAACCGATTTGCATATAGTGAAATATGGGAAGAAGAGGAGGAAGTTAGCTGCCCCCAACTTGGAGTAAACATTTAGGCACTGGGTGGGACCCCTCCCCTCCTCCTGCCCCCATGTGGGCCTCCTACTGGGGTTGTCACAGAGAAGCAGACTCGTAAGGTGGCTGTCCTGTCTTGAGTCACTTTATACAGAGCCTGGAGGAGCCTTGGGAGAAGCTGAGGCTTCTAGGAAGGTGACTGGAAGAGGGAATATATTTCAGGCATGAGGGATAACAGCCAGGACAAAGGCACAAAACTGGAGATGGAACACTGAGCAGGCTAAGTTGGCAGGAATACCAAGGCTTGTGAGATGTCTGGAAAAGTTGGCTGGAGTCAAGGGCTTTATACATCAAAGTAAGGGGAAGATGGGGATGCCATCCTTTCTTTTAAAGAGAAGAAAAGGGAGGCTTATTCCAGGTTGGACAGCTCATCTGTGACCTTGAACCCAGGTCTTTTCTCTTTGAGCCCTTTCATTCTGATGGGTTCACACTCAACCTGGAACATAAAGGCCGGCAATGTTTTCCTTACTCAAAGTCCTGTGCTCACGAGGAGCCTTTCTTCAGTCTATCTCCCGAGGAATAAACTGTTTGTTAGTTATATAATCCTCCTCATATAGGATTTTGCAGCTTCAGGACTCTCGGTAAAGAGTCTACCTCAAGCTGTTGAACTGCATTAAGAAAATGTTCCTCATGCATGATGCCAATTTTGGAGTGAACAGGAAACTATTTCAATACTTGAAAGGGCTGAAAATGAAAAATAAAGAAATAGAAAACAATCACTGGCTACTTTGCTCTCTTATCTCATAGAGCTTGGGATTGGCATCTCTAGAGCCTTCTTTTTGGGAATTGGTGAATTCCCAGTTCTTATAGATTTTTAATTTCTCCAGTTACTTTTTCCAAAATTTTCTATATCTGACCAACTTACTTTTGCTTACAAGTGACTTTTATTCCAGAAGTTACAGCTTATTAAAACATTTCCATGTTGTGTTTTTGGCCTTTTTGTTATATTTTTGTTGTTTTTCCATCCATCCATCCAATCATCCATCCATCCATCCATCCATCCGTCAGTTTGTCCATTCATCCATCCACCTGTTCATCTGTCCGTCCATCCATCCATCCATCCATCCCTCTGTAATCCTTGACTTTTAGAATAGTCAAGAGGTATATACTTGGCACCACTTTCTTCTCCAGATCTCATATGGTTTAAAATTCTTTGAGAAAAATTGGGTTCCAACATTGACCAACAGAATTGTCTCACCTTGGTGAAATGTAAACTCCTCGAAGGCAAAGAATGCCTCACTTTTGACTTTTATCCTTGGAGCCCAACACAGGCCCTGGCCGCAGCCAGTGTTTAATAAAGCTTGTTGGTTGATTGAATGCACATTGGTTTTGGAGTCAGAGAATTATGCTCATGTCTTCTCTCTGACACTTATGGGGTGACTTTGGGGAAGCTACTTCATCTCTTCAAGCACGGTCAAATCCTTCCCTTTCATTTCCTTCCAAGCTAATGTTGATAATAATAGTAATATAAAATAAAATAAAGCCTACTAATGTAAGCTCTCTGAAGGTCTACAAAGACCTTTCTGCATAACTGAGGCCAGAATGCTGACATGGCATTGTAGTTTCTGAGCTGGAAGGGACCTCCGAGGCTCTCCAGAACCTTCCCATTTTACAGCCGAGACCAAGAATGGTGAATTGATTTTCTGAAGGATAAAGAGGTAGTTAAGTAGGATTCAAACCCAGGGCCTCAGATTCCAAATCCAGCTATACTTCAACTCAATTCTATAAAGATTTTTAGAACATTTATTATGTAAAGCATTGTGTTGTAATGGTTAGGGCTCTGGAGGTAGAGTCAGGGAGACCTGAGTTTGAACTCTGTCTCAGAACTTACTGACTGTGTAACCTGGATGTCACTTAGCCTTTATGAACCTCAGTTTCCCCATCTGTAAAAAGAAAAGATTCGACTTCATGACCTCTTAGGTTCTTTTGGTTCTAAATCCACAATCCAATGTACACAGTACTAGGGCTAGAAGACAAATAAGAAACGATCCTCCTACACGAGAAGTTTATATTCTAGGGGGTGGGGTGTCCCACTGAGCATGTGACCTCCGAGTCGGCAAAAGCTTCTGCCATCATAAATCTTCTGGGTTCTTTAGTCTTGAGCATTGCTGACTAGCTCAGAAGTCCCCTGAGACGGGACCATCCAGGCCCAGGTCTCTGTTGTGTTTTCAACGGTACAATATAAATTGGAGGCAGGAGGACAGGTCTGTGGCTGTTCCGAGCTGCTACTGAGTCACAGAGGACAGCTTGGATAGCTGTAGTGGGGACTTCTTCCAGCCTCACACCCATTGGTGACCCTCTCAGTGGTGCTGGTAGCAAATTGGTCCTGACTCTCCTCCACTCTATCTTGGCTAATGTGCCTAATATAGCTAGACCTCTCATGCTTGGGTCAGGATGATTTCTACCCCAATTTGTTGTTTTTAAATCTTTCTGAGTATAACTGCCCAAGAGGACTTCATTAAATTGGATTGGCTGGTTGACTGATGAAAAGTGTGGCCATGGAGAGGTACAGTGGTATTGTGTAGAGAGCCTTGGTCTGGGAGTCCAAAGACCTGGGCGCCAGCCCTGACCCCAGTGACCTTGGGCAAACCATTTAATTGTCTTGTGCCAGAATTTCCTCATCTGGAAAATGGACAATGATCCTCTCAGGCTTGCAAGATTATGTAAGGAAAGTATTTTGTGACCCTTGAAGCCCCTGGACAGAAGAGCTTCCAGGATTATCTTCTGAGCCCTCCACCTCTGGGCTCCATGATTTCAGGAAGCTTGTTCCCTTGTGTATAGGACTGAATGCCAGCAGGAGCATCCTTTGAAGATCTGGGTGGCTTGGGCACAGCAAAGGGGAAGGAGGCACTCGGCAGGATTTTAAGTTTTGGGGGTCGAGAATGTAAACTTTAAAGCTCTCCACAACTATTCATTTGTGATGCTTCCCTTAAAGGTGCTGAGGAGACTGCAGAGTACATATGGTGACTTGTACACTCAGGAGAACGTGGTTCTGAGCGGCACGCACACACACTCAGGGCCTGCAGGTTATTTCCAGTATACCCTCTTTGTGCTTGCCAGTAGAGGATTTAGCAGTAGGACTTTTGAGTTCATTGTGGATGGCATCGTGAAGGTAAGCAAAGGGCTACCAGAGTCAGCCCTACCCTGGGTCCTCCCTTCCCCATCCTTTCCCCCATTGCCTTCCCCTTCCTAGACTTTAAGTGAAAGACAGCTGCTGATCTGCATAGGTGGAGGGATGCTTCCACACTGGAAGTTCCCCACACTGATGAAATCACAGGCCCATCCCCTAAATGGGGGGGGGGAGAGGTTAGGAAAGCTGAGAGATTACCTAGGCCAGCTTCCTCATTTTCTAGATAAGGAAACCAAAGCCCAGAGAGTGGCCTGCCTGGGGCCACACATCTAATTAGTGACAAAGCGTGATGAGAACTCAGGTCCTTTGACTCGACTCAGATGCTTGTACTTTTCTGTTCCTCCTGTCTGTGTTTGGAGTAGTGGGGTGAAGGCAGGTCTGGAGTGGGAGAGGGGGATGACTTACTCATCAGACCCAAGCTAGACTTGGAGGCTCTGGCTAAGTTGTATTATAGATATGAATTATCACGTAGTTATTTGCCTCACAAACAGATAAGCAGAGGCCAGGTCCAAAGGGCAGGAATCAACAAGCATTTACTGTGTGCTCACTGGAGCTAGGTGGCTCAGTAGATAGAGAATTGGGCCTAGAGTTAGGAATACCTGAGTTCAAATCTGACTGCAGACACTTTCTAGCTGTGTGACCCTGGGCAAGTCACTTAACCTCTTTTTGCCTTGCTTTACTGGAGAAGGAAATGGCTCCGATAGCTTTGCCAAGAGAATCCATACACAGTATTGGTGTGCTATGGTCTACGGTGTCCAACTCACAAAGAGCTGGACACAACTGAACAACAGCCAGGTGCTAAACATTGCACTTGCTGGGAATACAGATACAAGTAGAAAGAATCTGTCCCTGCCTTCAAGGAGCTTATATTTCAATGGGAAAAGGTAACCTACAGAAGCTAGGGGAGTAGGGGCCTGGTGGGTGGTGAGTTAACTAAAGAGCCTGGAGAGGTAGGAAGGAGTGAACATGGTGGGCCTGGGACCTTCCTTCCGAACTGGCCAAGAAGGCTTCGCTCCTCATTCCTGGGTGATGGCAGCTACTCTGTGGATGGCAGTCCTTTCCCCACTTCCTACCCTCCACCCAGCTTCTAAAAACCAAGGCTGGACCCTTCTGTGGGGTGAGAGGGGGATAGTGAGGGACCCTCAGATTCTCAGAATTGCAAGAGACCTCAGAGGAATGACCAGAGCATGAGATCTTGGATCAAAAGTTAGAAGCGACATTGGAGGTCATATGGTCCAAACCCTCTCATTTTTGGATGAACGAACTGAGGTTAGGAGTGTGACCTACCCAAGGTCACATAGCTGGTGTTAGTGGTAGGATTTGAGCCTAGGACTAGGACATGATTGCAAGCCCAGCTATTGTTCTAGAAGACGACCATGACATCAGGGAAGTGATGCCATGACACATGCAGGTGAACTGGATTTAAGTGAGGGAGGGTTATGCATAGTCACCAGCCTCACTTTCTCCTCTGGAGATATCTGGGTCCAGTGTCCAGATACAGATTGGGACAACTGGAGATGGCCCAGGAGGCAGTGGAAGACCTTGGCCTTTTTAAGCTAAGGTCTTTAACAGGTGTCAGTTTGACTGAGGCAATACCCATTCAGTGTTTAAGGTAAAAAATTTAGCAAAGAATGGCCTCTTTTACTCAGTGATCCAGCACTCTGTGCAGCACCCCATTGGGAGGTGCTTCTTCTGGGCGTCTAATCCAGAAATCCCTTCTCTAATAGCCCTGACAAGCGTACCTTCAGCTTCTGCTTGGAGACTTCCAGTGTTGGGGAACTTGCTGCCAACTAAGCCAGCTTCTTCCATTTGTGAAAGGCTCTAATCGTCATTGAGAGGCTAGTTAGGATATTGGATAGAGAGCTGGCCTAGAAACTGGGAAGATACGGGTTCAAATCCTGCTTCTGACCCCTAGTGGCTATGTGACCTTGGACCATTCACTCATCCATTTGCTACTCTAGGCAATTCTTAGATGAGAAATTGCAGATCTGACCCACACTGGCAGCTCCTGAAACTGATGAAATCACAGCCCATGCCATGTCCCTCTCTGATTATTAGGAAACTCTAACCTATATCGTGTCAAATCTGCCTCATTGCACCTTTTTGCTCATAACTGGCCTCAGGGACAATCAGAGCAAGTTTCATTAGTTGCTATTCCCTAGGATAGCCGTCAAGGTCCTCAGGCACAGTCACTATCTTCCTCCCCATCTTCTCCTCTCTGGGCTCCACAAGCCCAGTCTGTTCAGCCAAGGCTCCCGTGGTTCCATTCCTATTTCTTCACCTCGTTTCACCAAAGACTGGATGACCACTAGGGAATACTGTAGAGTGAATTCTGCTCTGATGCAGTTTGGACGAGATGGCTCCAGGGCCCCCTTACAATAATAATGATAGTGATGGTAACAAGAGCTAGTATTTACACAGTGCCTTCTAGAACTTCTAGATAACTGAGTGTTATCTCACTGAATCCTCACAACACCCCTGGGAGGTAGGTGCTATTATGCCCATTTTACAGTTGTGGGAAATGAGGAAAATAGAGCTTAAGTGATTCGCCCAAGGTCACATAGCCAGTAAGTATCTGAGGCTGGATTTGAGCTCAAGTCTTCCTGACCAGACCCAGAACTGCATTGTGCCAGCAAACTTCTTACCTGTAAGGTTTCCTTACCATTAAAAATATGGTAGCTGAGTGATTACAAAAAAGCCTCTGATATCTTCATTGGATTTTAACTTTTCACCTCTGAGGGCTCCACTTTGATGACTTAATGCCATCTTATTAATTGCTGAAGGAAGACTTAATAAAAACCCATGATCTTCCAGAGATAGATGGAGAGATGAGTAGATTAAAAGACAGAGAGATGGAAGGATACAGAGATAGAGATATGGATGAGTAGATGGGATAGATGGAAAGATAGATGATGGAGAGATGGAGAAAGATGGAGAGATGGAGAGATACAGGGAGAGAGAGTGAACTTCAAACAAAAGCTTAGTATATGCTACCGGGGTGGAGGGACCTGGGGCCTTAAGGTCCCATGTGGTGGGTTTCTCTGCGCCCCCTTCCCCCCGCCCCCGCCTGTGCTAGACACTATGCTGAGCACTGATGATAAGAATACAACCAAGCAAGACTGTTGGTACCCTTAAGGAACTTAGATCTTACTGGAAAAGACAACATCTGAAGTGAGGCTAGGAGTGTGCCTGTGTGCTTGTGCATGTGCATGGGTGAGCCTGTGGCAGGATGGTGGCTTGCCCTGCAGCCATGTCCTGAAGCTGAATGCCTTAATTATGCAGGTTATTATCATGGTCATCCCTCATTTTGAGGACTGTTTAGTGCCCAAAGGTTAGTTCTTCTCACCTTTTACATATTGAGGTTAGCATGGTGAACTTTTATGTAAAATAGGTTTCCAGTCCCTTCCTCAATACTTTCTATCTTTGTGACCCTGGGCGAGTCATTTCATCTTGCTGACCCTCAGTTTCCTCCTCCGGAAAATGCAGATATTCCTATTTGTTGTCCCAAGCTCCCAGGATTGTTATGAGGACAGTGCTTAGTCTAGTAGAAAGAGAACTGCTTTAGCATCAGAAGATCTGGGCTGGAGACGTCCAGCACTCCAGCTGGTTAGCTGTGTGACCTTGGCGAGGTTACTCAAAGCCCTCTGGACCTCAGCTTCCTCATCTCTAAAACAGAGGCAAGCAGACCTTCTCTGTCTCCCCCTCCTCTTTTCTGAGAGAAAAGTATGTTGTTGCAAACCTTAAAGAGCTATGGAAATGTGAGCTATGATTATTTTTCCATTGTTGCTAACATGTCTCTTCCTTTACATCCTCAGAGCATTGATATGGCCCATAGCAATATGAAACCAGGCAAGATCTTTGTCAATAAGGGAGATGTGGAAGGTGCCCAGATTAACCGAAGTCCTTATTCTTACCTGGAGAATCCACTATCTGAGAGAGAAAGGTGAGGTGGAAATTGCGGAAACTAGAATGATTTAAAAAATAAACAAACACCCAACCGTATAATAAACACTTTATTGACTCTAGGATAACATGGAGCTTCCTCTGTTTGACTCTTAATTCTCTGGCTCCAACCCATCGTTCCAGCTTCAGTGGACATCCCTCCCCTCTCTACATGCTGTAATCCAGTCAAACTGCTTTTCTCTCTCTTCCTTCCGCATGATACTCCATCTCCCATCCCTATATCTTTGCTCAGGCCATCTCCCATGGCTGGAATCCACTCTCTTTCCACCCTCTCCTCATAGAATCTATCTCTTCCTTCAAGATTCAAGTAAAACCCATTTTTTTTTTACACCACATGTAGCTATGACATCAGGAAATAGTGTTCCTTTACCACTTGTAAACACCAGTACTATGGCCCTTCATCACGAGTCCTGGAGTGAGATCTTCAGAAACACAATGGTTAACATACAATGCTCATCACTCTTAGGCAGGAAAAATCCAACTCTGGGCCACTAAAAAGGGGAACTGGCTGAGCTGATCACATTTACTCTGTTTTGTTGACTAGGTATTCTGCCAACACGGATAAGGAAATGCTGGTTCTGAAGATGGTGGATCTGAATGGAGAAGACCTAGGGATGATCAGGTACCATATTAAAAAATGAAACTTAAATTTGAAAGATCATCCTTCTTTACAAAATGAAAAGTGTGTGATGGTCTCTTGGTACCTAGGAATCCAGCCAAACTGGTAGACCATTGAGGTCAACTCTCCATCTCTCTGAAAAAATGAAAAAAATTAAGCTGTATTTATTCTCCTTTTCTTTCTCCTCCCTCTCCTCATCTTTCTTATCACTACTCCCTTCTCCTTTCCTCCTCCCCACTCCCCCCTCCCCTCCCTTACCTTCCCCTCTCCTCTCTTCTCCTCCTTTCCTCCCCTCCTTTTCCCCCTTTCCTTTTCTTTCCCTCCCATTTTCTCTCTTCCTCTCTCTCTCTTTCATATTGTCATTTTTTCCTTTCTCTCTCCCTCCCTTCCTTTGAAGATTTTTTGCATGATGTTCAATGAACATAAAACACAAATTCACCACCATTTCAGATAAAACTAAAGATGTTGTTGAAAGGAAAGAGGGAACCATGCCCATGCTCCTATCAGACCAACTGAACACAATTGGGTTCTTGAAGCTTTCTGACAGCTAAGGCAAAAAAGAGACACATATTCGTTGTAGTTTTTGTTTTCTGGTAAAAGAGAAGCATAAATGTTTATGTGAGGGGAAGAAACTTTTTTCTGAATGAACAAACATTCATTAAGCACCTACTATGTGCCTCACCTGAAGAATATTGCTTTTAAAAAATGGACCCTTGTCCTAAGGAGGAGATTGGTGTCATTAAAATCACTGTGCATTTTCCCACAGACCACTTCCTTCTCTTTTCCTCCTCTTACTCCATTCTGAGCCTGGCTCATTGTCCATTTGCAGCATCTGTCCAACATCTGGTCAAAGATAGGAAGTGCTTTGCCAATTTTAAGAAGCTACTAGATTGTTATCATTGTTATTGGCTCCACACACTGAAAGGTGGTCTCTCGGGCTTCACTGCCCAACGGCACATCAATTTTGAAAAGTAACAATTCCGTTAACTCGCCTTTCTAGATTACTCAGCAATTTATGGAACATTGTCCTTATAAACCTATGAGGTCAGCAGGGAAGTTATTTTTATCCCTGTGATGCAGATGAACGGGCTGAGCCCCAGAGACGAAGGGACGTTGCTGGCAAGAGAAAGAACCAAACGTCAAGCGGGGCTTCTGCCTCCGAGGCTCCAGCGCTCTCTACAGCGCTCAGGGGATTCTAGACGGAGCGCTGTCAGAATCAGCTGCGGGCGTCTTGGCGAGCCTCAGGACCCCGGGCCCTGGTGGGCAGGCAGCGGCCTCTTCCTCTAGGGTCGGCGAAAATCAATTTCCATCCCTTCACGACCTAACTCAGATAGGCCCATCCATAATTAGATAATCTAGGCTGCCTATTACCTACAGGTTAGGAAACTGAGGCACAAGGAGATTAAGTGACCTACCTCAAGGTCACACAGGCAGTTAGTGTCAGGGGTGAGATTTGAACCCAGGGCCTCTGGTTCTAGAGCCAGTGTACCACCTAGTGTACCACCAATGTACCAGATCTTTTTGCTTTTAAGGCCAACGCTCTATCCACCAAAGACTTCTTGTTTTTACTACTGCTAGTGTTACCGTGATTCTAGCCTCATTTTTCCCACCAATGGAGTTCAGAAAGAAACAGTCCTGGGACAAGTTACTAGTCTGTGATTATTTTAAAATATTTTCTTTTTTTATTATGAACTTAAAAAAAAACAATTAACAACACGACCACTTAAAATATAAAGGAAAACAACAAACCAAGAAGATTCCACCTGATATTGTAAATGTTATGTGCAACTTATTTAAAGGATGTATTAAGTTTAACGTGGTGGTAACAGAAATCATCCTGTTTGTTTATGTCAATCAGCAAGTCAATGGTCATTTACTAAGTGCTTGCCATGTTCCAGGCACTGTGCTAAGCGCTAAAGATACAAATACTGAAAAAAAAAAGACAGTTCCCTCCCTCGAGAAGCTTACAGTCTAAAGGGAGAAGACAATAAATGCCCCAAAGAAAGCCGATCCAGCAAAGGGACATGGAAGGTGCCCCTGGGGGTGTGATGATGAAGTCAAAGGGATCTAGAACGGGTGCGGCTGGATGGGAATTAAGGCCTGTCTGAGGACACGGACGTCCAGTCCAAGTCTCTGGGGCGGATGGACGGCGGGGATGGCCCGACGGAGCTGCTGCATTTCTAGTCCCAGCAAGATCGGGGCCCCCAGTGTCAAAAACCAAAAACAAAACCCCAAAAAAACCAAAGCTTCTCTTTGCTACCGCTAGAGAGCCTCGTGGGGTGTTCTACTTGTAATAATCCACGCTATCTCAAGTTCTGGCTGCATCTACTATAGACAGCAACGTTGTTTTAAGTAATCGGCAGACCATAAGGCACTATGCCCATGGCGGCTGTTAACGGTTATTGTCACCAAGCGCTCCGTTGCTCCTTGCTCACACTTGCAGAGTGCTTTGTAGCTATAAAGAACTTTCACAGACATTAATTATCTCATTTCATCTTCGAAATAACTCTGACAGGCAGACAGTGCAATTATTCGTCCCATTTTACCAACGAGTAAACCGAGGTTCAGCTTTACTAGCCTTGGTTCCTTGGGCGAGTCATAGGCTCAGGATTCAAGCTGGGGACTTCCGATTCCAAACCCCGTGCTTCTTTTAACGGTTTGTTCAGTGCTCGAGTTGGTGCAGGACTATGCTTGTCTGTGCATCTTGGAATCATTGAATGAAGTGGGAGAGAAGCCCAAAGGGCTGCCGGATGTTCTTTCTTTCCTTCATTTTCACGCCTGAGTGAGAGCTATTGAGGGGAGGCTGCAGGAGTGGCGGGGGTGAGAGCCGAGCTTTTCCATCTGCTCCGGAGCCCTTGGTGATGGCTTTCACCCAGCAAGTGGTCCTCTGAATGTAACGCTCCTGCTACTGTCTTTCGCTGCTCCATCAAAATCGCTCTTTGGGTCTATTTAGCGAGGTTCTGAGAACACAAAACAGCGACCTTTGTTGGGGAGTAATCCAGGCCCTCTGGTGGCTGCAGAGAGCGCTTGATTTCCCTCAATTTAATTTTTTACTTTTTGAAGTCAGCTACATCTGAATTGATTTTTAAAAAATCAGTTCTATTGATGCCGTCCTTCTGTTACATCCCAGTAATTTCTGGAGATTCACCACCACCAGACAACAGAGCAGCCTAGCAAAAACAGCCTCTACGATGCATACAACGGTCTTCCCCCTAGTCCCTACCGAGGTTAGGGCTTTATGATTCACGGCCTCTTTCCCAAAGCCACCAGCAGCTGTTAAAATTGTTCAGAATTTAGCCCCCCTCATTGATGTCGTGTGTACCGTTGTATTCTTTAGGTATATTGTTCTTATTTCTGCTAACTTCACTCTGTATCTGTTTACACAAATCATAGCACATTCCTTGGCATTAGATCTGATGAATAATAGAATCCCTGCGTGTCAGAGCTGGAGGGGCCTTCTAACATGGCAGGTCAAAGCTGGCGGGGACCTTAGATCAGAGCTGAGAAGGACCTTAGAAGGGAGAATGTAAGGATGTCAGAGCCAAAAAGAATCGGAAAACCTAGAACATGGATTGTTATAACTGAAAAAAACCTGGGACCTAAGGAATGGTCTAGGGAAAACCTTCATTTTAGATTGGAGCAAGCTGAGGCCCAGACAGGTGATAGGCGTTCCACAAGGTGGCCAAGCTGGAATATGACCTTGGGTAACCGCTTCAACTCTGTTCTCAATGCATTTGGAAGGAGTCAGGGAGAAAGGTCGTCCTTACCTGCCGAGTGAAGCTCCTTCCTGGGATTCTTTACTCTGAGCCAAGAGTTTAAGACTTGTTTTCCAATTAGAGTGGTCGAAAGAGGGGGTTTGCATTTGTATTCCATTATCTCTATCTCTTGAGGCAAGACAGAAGGTTTTCTCAGGAGATTGCATGTACAGTGGACATCTTTCACTTTGTCAGCCCCAGGCTTTCACTATTCTCTCCCTCCTGCTCCAGGGGCTGGTAGAACATGTCCTCCATTAGTCTCCAGATTTTTTTGGGAAGCTCTAGGGTACAGTCTGAACAGGTGTTAGAACTGAAGGATGGGCTGCTTTCCTCCATTCAAATATCTCAGTGCAAAGGAAAGGGGCAGAGGAGAAAGAGAGAGCAAGAAAACGTTCTTTAAAAATATTTAGATCATATTCAGAGTATGGGACCAAGCTTAGAAAATTCAGTTTCTTATGATATTAGGGCCGGTTTGTTTCGAGGCTATTTATTTTATTATAAAGTCTTACTCCAGTAGCATAGAGGTGGGTCCCTGAAGGCTATGCCTTTATAGAACAAGTTTCGATGGGCACAACCAAGAGGGGTAGGCTTTGGCATGGAACCCATGATGGATGCCCTGTTTATCATGCAAAGACCAGGCAGGCTTAATAGGGACATGACCATCATCACTAGGAGGGCCACTGGCAAATGAAGTCTTTGGCCATGGCAACCAACGAAACGAAGGAAAATGAAGAGTCTTGTTTGGCGCCCTTCTGCTTTTCCAAGGATATTGGCTGAGGAGAGAAATTATAATAATAGAAAAATGATGATGCTGATTGTTGGCATTGCTTTTAAAAACCGTGCTAATTACTCTTGTGCACATTACATAGGGGGCTCTATGGTGGTGAAAAGAACACTGCATTTGCAGTCAGAGAACCTGAGTTCAAATCTGAGTTCTGCCACTTATTACCTGTTTCATCCTGGGCAAGTCGACATTCTGGCCTCAGTTTATTAATCTCTAAAATGAATGGGTTGGACTTGAAATTAAAGTCATAATTTTTTCCCATCTAAGACCTCAGTCTATCCACAAACCTTTGGGGAGTTCCATGGACCCCAGGTTAAGACCCCCTGGACTAGAGGATCTCCAGGTCCCTTTCAACTCTTTCAACAACCTGTGGAATTAAGTCAAATAGGTATTATTAAATCCATGTTACATATATGGAAACTGAGGTGAGAGGTGAAGCAGGCTGCCCAGGGTCCCACACTTAGCAAGTGTCAGGGGTAGGTTTGAACCCAGGTTTCCTGTCTCTGGGGATAGGACTAGAGTTACCAGGTTTTCTCTGGAAAAGGGGCAGAAGGTACCAAAAGATGGAAAATGAGGTGGCAGCTTGGATTTCTGTTTGCCTCATTGAGACGTGCTACTGTCAAGTCTCTTCCCCAGAGGTGCTGAGTAGGGGAAGCTCTGAACTTAGCCATTTTCTTCCTCCTCCTCCCAGGACTGGATTGACATGGATTCTAATAGTTTCACTGTTTTTTTGTTTAATTCTCTGCTCCAGCTGGAGTAGATGGTGGGGATGGTTCTATCTAAATCTCCTTGATAACCATTTGATTTAAGTGAGTCATAAGCTGATAATCTGTAAACCTGCCTGTCCAAAGTTCAGAGGTCAAGGCTAAGTAATATGGTACAGATGCTATGGCCGGCCCCAATCATGGCCTTTCCTTGGATGGCCAAGCACAGGCAGCTGGGGATTATTCCTTCTGGAAAGATGGGGTCTATCATTTCATTCAGCCAGAGTCTGATGGCCAGTCTCATATATCTCTCTTTTAGAAGTTAATGAACATTTATTAAGTGCCTAATATGTATCAGATACCACACTAAGTGCTGGGTATACAAAAAGAGGCAAAAAACAGTCCCTGCCCTAGATGAGTTCCCAATCTAATGGGTTTGAGAAGGGTGGCTTCAATGGTAGTACACAGCATGGAAGAAATGCCCAATTTTAGACCTGGAAGGAATCTTCATCATCATTGAGAACAGCTCCTAAGAGGGGAAGGGACTGAGAATTTAGAGGACAACTCTAACTTCGAACTTCCAGTTTTAATGGGACCTCAGAACCTGAGTCCTGCCTTTTACAGACTATGAAACTGTGGCCGAGAGAAATTCATTGCCCATTGTAACCAGTGCGAGGTCTGGGCCTGGAGCTCAGAACCTTTCTTTCTCAAGCCACATCAATTAATCAACCAATCAACAAAGGCTTAGTAAGTACTCACCTTGCACTTTGTACTTGTAAGCTAAGCGCTTACAAACCCAGACCAGGCTTCCTTTTCCTTCACCTGGCTACGGTTTTGTTGCAAGGCTTTTCTGTTTTGGTCTGAGTGCTGTAGGCTATAACGAGCTCCTGGTGTGTGATCTCTCTCCACTGATGCAGAGAGTCACACAGAGAGAGATTGAGTGACTTGCACAGGGCTAAACACACTCAGGTATCTCATTCTTGACTTGGAGGCTGGCTCTCTGTTGAGTATTCATGATCTCATGTTTCTGTCTGTGATACCCTGCTCTCAAGCTGGCAGGTCCTTGATAGGAAGCAGTGCGACATGTGGAATAAGGAGTGGTTTTCAATCAGAGGGCCTGGGTTTAAATCCTGCCTCAGTATTTGCTCCCTGTGTAGCCTCAGGCAAGTCTCGGTTTCTTTCTGGGCCTCAGTTTCTTTCTCTGTAAAAGGAGAGGGTTGGACTAGATGATCTCTTGGTATAGTGGAAGGGGTCTGGGTTTGGATTTAAAGGCCTTGGGTTCAAATTCTGACTACAACTTTTGTGACCTGAGTGACCTTGGATAATTCACTTACCTTCTCTTGGGCTTCACTTTCCTCATCTGGAAAATGAGGGTAATGGATTCCATGACCCCAAAGATCCTGTCCAACTCCAAATCAGTGATGCTTCATTTCTGCCTCCCACCTAAATCTTCACTTTTTTTTCTTTTTCTCTTTAATTTGATGAATGTTTTCTAATTTGGTGAAGTTGTTTGTACAAAATTCTCATGGGATACATTAATTGCGATGCCTTTTTTCTCCCTTCATCTTTGTGCCTGCTCCTATGATATGACTCCTTGTTAGGAGACTCTGGGGTTACCACAAATCTGCTCTGTGAATACCAAGCAATACAAGGGATGGGAGAGAAGATAAAATGCTGTGCATTCTTTGCCTTAATTAATTTTGGGAATAGAACTGCTCCCATTTTGTAGGATAGTAGTGGAAGGGATTGTCCAGATTCAGGCATTATATAAATTGTTAATCAAGGAACTTTGACTTAAAAAGTACTTACAAAAGCAGGAAAGCAGTAATTCTTACCCTTCACCCCTAAAATACATATATCTATGATCTCTCCGTCTTCCCTCCATTCATTGATTTTATTTGGCTTTCTGTACAGTTTGCATATGTATATTCCTTGGAGAGAATGGTCTATGCCTATGCTGCATATAGCCCACAGCACTGTACCACATGTAATTAGATATCATCAATGCTGTTGATAACAACAACCATAATTATAATTCACATTTATATAGTATTTTAATGATGACCAAACATTCCTGAGAATGAGGGTTTTGTAATTTCAGCATATCTTAATCATCTAATTCAGTTAGAAATGAGAACAGCATGATGGTGTCAAGGTGCTATGGCGGTGGCTGCCATGTTGAAATGATGACCATTTCTACTATGTCTTCTTTCTGAGGTGAGATAAGGACCAGCTGCCCCCTTTCTTGACACAGCAATCACTCCAGATCTTGTACCTCATTCCTGGCTTCTTATTTTTCACAGCTGGTTTGCAGTACATCCAGTAAGCATGAACAACACAAACCACCTGGTCAATAGTGACAATGTTGGCTATGCCTCTTACCTGTTTGAGCAAGAGAAGAACCAAGGACAGCTTCCTGGACAGGTGAGATCCCTCCTTATTTTCTCCCTATTTGGGGGGATGTGAGTAGCAACTCCATTTTGGTTTATCAAATCATAGGCTCATGGAAGGTCCTTTCAAGGTCATTTTGGTCAACACCCTAATTTTACAGTAGAGGAAACTGAGGCTCGGAGAGGTTGTGACTTGGCCGAATCACTTGAATTATCATTGTCATTCATACAGTGCTCAGAAGATTGAATTATTTTCCCCAGAAGAAAATCCCCAAGAGAGCTCTGTAAAATGGCAGGGTTGGACTAGATGCATTTCAAAGTCCTTGCCAGTTCCAGTTTGATTATCCTGTGACCATCTGCAAATGGCACATGTTAGCAATAATCCAATCAATCCCCTAAGGGAAAGGATAATGAAGAATTCCAAAGTATCTGCTCTGCCTCCCAAATGGCCTTTTCCTAATTTTTTAAACTTTTCACTTGGATTTTGCAAGGGCTAATTCAGTATACACTAACCAGCCTCCATGGCAGGTTATCTTCTAACACAACTTCTAAGTTGCTTATTTAGATATTAGCATAAATTATCCTATGGAAACTTGACATAACATAATATTTAACTTCCTGGAACATCCACAAAAACCACAGAAGTAGAAGAATAAAACCAGCCTGTTAAACATGTGTCTTAAAAAGCTCGAAGGAATCTCAAAGACCACCTTGTCCAAGACTTTCAGTTTACAAGTGAAAAAACCTAAGCTCAGAGAGGGCAGAAAACTTGCTGTGGGCCACAGTAGAGTATGCCTGAAACATACGATTCTAGATATAGCCTAGCCAGCATGAGAACCAACTGTGGTTTGGAGTTCCAGCTTTGGGCATGGATCCCATCATCATATTTCCCTCATCCTGGCCACGGAAACAATGGTTTCTCCTTGTAATAATCTCCACCTGACTGGAATAGGGGGCAGGACTTCTCCAGCTCTGCTAGGGCCAGCTTTAGCTCCCATGGCTCAAGGGAAGGGGGCTCAGAAGGCTGAGGGGCTATCAAGAGAATGGAAGGGTGCAGGCATGAATGTGAATGAGGGTCCTATGGGCTTAGTGGATAAGAAAATGTAGGGGCAAGACCTTCTGCTTGTTACACCCTTAAGATACTTCTTTGTTCCAGGCTGGGTTCCCAGTGAAATACTTTTTATGTTCTCCGTGGGGCCAGTCTCTGATGGGAGGTCTGCCTAACTCCAAGTCCAGAATACTACTCACTACACAGATTGCCTCTCTACAGGGTGTTCCTAAAGTCTGGACACATAGAAAATGTGGAGTTATTGCATTGAGTTCACGTGAATCTTGCAAAGTGCATCAACCTTTGCATCACAAATGATGGAAATCATATTGAAGATGTTATTTGTTAATATTCCAATTAAATAAAGTGTTGTTGAAAATTTCATTTCATTTCTTGAAAATATGCATTTTTTCCTGTGTGTCCAGACTTTAGGAACACCCTGTAGAAATTGCTTGTTGTCATCATCACCTCCACCTCCATCCCCATCCTCATCATCATTGTCAAAGTCAACATAAGATTATGATCTTATACCATAGATTTAGATTTAGACCATAGATTTAGAGCTAGAAGGGACCACAGAAACTTTGGTCCAACCTTCCATTTAGATGAGTTAATTGAGGCCTAGAGAGGCAACCAGCCTGCCTATGGTCATTTAAATCATCTGTAAGCTGAGTCAAGATTTGAATTCAGATTTTTAAAAAAACCCTCTCACTTTTACATTCTTCACCCTGCACTCCACTGCTTTACCCTCCACTCCACCATCCACTATAAGTTGATGATTCTAAGATCATTCAAATCTACTAATTCTGTTATATGTACACTTTTTTATGCTTACCTGCTTTCTCCTCCAAATAGAGGGCAGAAGGAAAAAAATCTCCTCAGCTGAGATAGGATGGAGCACAAACATTGGCAGGGAATTGCCTGTTTAGACTGAGCTTTGTGGTAGATGTGTGTGTTTGTGTGTATGAATTTGTTAGAAGCCCAGAATGATTTGTTTTTAAAAGGCCAGTAGGTATTCTGATTTCCAGGAGAAGTCACCAGACATAGGGTTGACTCATCTGCTCTTTCTACCTTCCCAGAGTTCAGCACAGTGTTTGCTACATAGTAAACATTTAATAAGTTTTTCATTTGTTAATTCATTCATTCATCCTTCCATTTGCCCATCTATTCATCTTACATTTGCACATGCTGTTACCCTTCAATGTTAAGAGATTTCTGACTCCTTGGAGAAAAAATTCTTCCACTTGATAGTGACATATTTATATTTTAGCCACAGTATGACTGATAATATTCCTTCCTGCAGGGTGAGAATTTTCATACATTTATCCATTTTCCATTTCATACATTTATAACTTTATCCAGAACACTTCTCCATCTCATCTTTTTATTGTTTGCAAATGGTTTGGAGAGGGGAGATTGATAGAATCTGCTGTCTGCATTTTTAATACTCCTTATATGGGAAATAAGGAATCACGAAAAAGTCTTTGGGCTTCTCTTTTGGCAGGGGCCATTTGTAGCTGCTTTTGCCTCCTCAAATCTTGGGGATGTGTCACCCAATATTCTTGGACCTCACTGCATCAACACTGGGGAGTCATGTGACAACTTCAACAGCTTTTGTCCAATCGGTGGGGTAAGTAGTAGATGCAGTACAGCCTTTCAGGGCTCAGATATTCATTTCATGTGCATTCTTCAGCTTGGGTCCCCATCATGGCATGATCAGCAGGGCTCCCCAGTGTCTACTCTGCTTCTTACTAGAATATTATTCTCAAAATGAATCCTCAGTGGTCCACTGCGTAAGATGATAATTTTCCCATATTCCATTGAATGTTTATGCCATGAAAAACTGAAGGTGAAATAGACAGGGGGAAAAAGCCCTCACCTTTTTACAGAATCAGCAAATAGCCAAGTAGGAAGGGACCTCAGGGGCCATCTAGTCTAGCCAATATCTAAAAAGGAATCCCTTCTGTATCACTCCGGTGAATGGTTATCCAGCCTTTGATCAAGGGAACAGGGAAGGAGAAGCCACTACCATGGACAGCCCGATACACTCTTGGACAGCAGTGGCAGTTGTGGGTTTTTTTGCAGGTGGCCAACATTTTTTATTTAACTGAATCTCTATTTTTCATAAATAAGCACAATGGATTTCATCAGTTTATTGGATTTTGGCAATTGAAAAACTAAATAAACAATAAACAAAACCCAATAAACAGCCTCGTACAGAACAATGAAATGGCCAGCATGAGGGCACTTTATTGTTTTGCTTTAGTATCTATCTATCTATCTATCTATCTATCTATCTATCTATCTATCTATCTATCTATATCTATCTATCCTATTTGTCTGTCTGTCTGTCTATCTGTCTGTCATCTATCTATCTATCTATCTATCTATCTATCTATCATCTCTCTCTCTCTGTCTCTCTCTCTCTCTCTCTCTCTCTTTCCTCTTCCTCTTCCTCCTCCTCCTCCTCCCTTTGGCTATGTCAAGTATGACTTTAGAGCATTAAAAACAAGCAAATTAAAAAAAAAACACATAACCACATTCCTTTACTTTTCCAAGCTCCTCAATGCCGCCATCATTTGCCTGTGGTTGCTTCTCCTAACTTACATTAGTGATACCACCTGTAAAGTCTTCTTGAATGAGGAGTTCATCTTGGCCACCCAGGAGAATTTCCAAGCCAAAAGTCACCGTGTTTCTTTAAGCTCCATTTTGGAATAGGCCATGCTGTCTCCTTCTATTTCCTTCTTTGCTCTGGAAATGTTGGCTGCTCTAATCTTTTGTGATACTGTCTTTTTTTTTCATTTGTTTGACTTCACCCCTTCCACCTCTGCTTTCGTTTTTCTTCTCCTCTCCCTCCACTCCTGCTGTTCTTTCTATGTTCTTATTTAGGGGAATTTTCTACAAGTGAGTTTTGTAACCTATTTGGAAAATTCTTCTCTAACTCCTGCCTACATTTACCACCACCAGGCACATATTTATAGTTCTCTGGTAGTACTGACCACACTCCGTGGTAAAGGATAGGAAATGAATGATCCATGTCTGTCTTGGTATTACTCTCCAGGCTTCCTTTGCATTCAGGAATGGTGGACTTGGGAAAGAATGTAGCCATTTCACAAACCTGTGGGCTTGCACATTGCCCGATACCTCTAGCCATTGGAGATCCCTGTAGGTCTCTTTCCAGCCTAGGCACAGGGCTTATAGCCCAATGGTCCCTGTCTCATAACCCCATTCATTCAAGAATCCCATGATCTGGTAGTTTTAACTGTGAAGGCATTTTTTCCTAATGAGGTACGGTGCACTCTGGCTCCCTCTTCTAATGCCAGACCTTGCTTCTTAGGTTTGTAGGAAACCTAGAGGAGTTTTGTGGGTATCCCTTCTCTACTGCCATCAGTTTAAAGGGTCGCTGACTGAATTCTCTCAATGGCCTGTGATTCCATTTCCGTTTAGCCACTAAACATAGCTTTTATAAAGAGACACTTCAGAGATATGACAAGAACGTAAGCCTTTGGGGATACACTCTCCTCTATATCATCTCAGTCTCTGGGGAGAGTAGGCTCTCCTTAGCTCAGTACCTACCTAGCAAATCCAGTTTACAGACAAAGGTGGCATTTCTGCTAGATCATTTCTTGTCTTAGCAACCATTGGGCTGGGGACCTGATGGTCACTCCCAAAGATCTCTCCTTGTACTCTGAGCATTGATGCTTCACTGACTCTGGACTCAGACTCTGGAACATGGGAATGTCAAGGAACTCTCTGGACTTTTTGAAACTTATTAGGTAGAAAAGGACAAATCCAAAGGCCAAGGGCCAAGGCCCATTTTTTGGGACCATGTGGCCTCAGAAGGAGGAATGATCTCTTTCCTGCAATATGCTTTCTCGCCAGTGCTGTGGGCAAAGGAGTCTCGCTACCAGAAATAGCATAACTAAAAGGATGGAAGCAAGAAAGGGATGGCAGAAACTATCCGCCTTGGCAGCCTATCAAAGTACCCTTCCTTCACTGCATGGTTGGCAGACCAGAATTAGTTACAGAATTTCTGCACATGTTCCACAGGCACTTCCCTTATTCATCTTTGTGTCTTTCCTGGAAGCAAGCTCCTTAGCTTCTCAACATGGAGAGGGTATGGCACCTGAGCAAGCTGATGGAGTCTGCACACGTGCCAGGCCTCAATCAGACTCACTTCAGGTCTAAATCTGTCTCTTTGCCCCCTCTACCTGTTACCCCTGGTTTTGTCTTTGGGGGTCAAGCAAAACACACCTAATGCCCTTTCCACTTCACAATATTTCAAGTACTTAAAGGGATCTGTCATGCAGAGGCCCCTGCATCTTCTCTCCTGCAGGCTAAATAAACATTATCCAGTCCTTCAATTTATCTTCCCATGGCATGGACTTAAGTCCCTTCCCCACCATTGTTGTGCTCCTCTGGACACGTTGCATCTTGTCAATATCCTTCCTTAAGTGGGACAACCAGGACTGCCCATGGCCCTCTAGCAATGTCCTGACCAGTTGCATGATCACCTCTTCCAATCTGGACATGTAGTTTCTCTTACTGCCACCTAAGACAGCGTTCCTTTCTTCTTTTGCTTCCTTCCCTCTGAATTTTGTTGGCCACATTTAGAAGTCTGAAGACTCGGGGGTTTACTCGTTTTTTTTTAAATTTTTGGAGCTCTTCCAACTTTGTTGAAGCATTGTTTCCAATCATTTTTAGTTGCTCCTTAAGGGTTCTTTATGTAAAGCCTCCTGTGATTTACAAAAAATGATCATTTTGCTTCCTCTCTGCCTGTGCTTTTTTTCTCCTCAATTTCTTTTTCTGTTCTTGATGCTATTGCTAGCATTTTTAGTGCTGTGTCAAAAGACAGCCATGGACGTGGACATCCTACCTTTGCCCCTGACTTTTGAGGTCTCTCTTCACACTGATATACTGTGGGGTTAGCCCTGGTTTCAGTTCTAGCTCTGACATTTCCTAATCTCTTCTAAAAATGATGAGTCTAAAATAGACTCCATCTGAAGTGCCTTTCTGTTTCTAAGTTCCAGGATTCTGCATCTTTCTACTAAAACTCAGATTCTATGTTTAAGTGATATTGGTAGAGAGATGACTTTCTGGTTTTAGTGCTTTGAATGAACGAGTAAAAGGCATTTATTGACTTCTGAGTGCTGGAGAAGAAAGGGCCTGTCCTCAGGGAGATGAAACCTCAAGGAAACAGTGTCCATGAAAGGGAAGGCCAAAGGGAGAAGGGGAACAATAGGGTTGCTATGCAGAGGCACTGGACCTGGTGATTTGATTATGGTTCTCAGAGAAAGAGAGGGAAATGTAGTTGTGGGCCTTGGGGGGAGGTATATGGTCATTGGCAGGGCAGAAATGGCCCCAGGGGTCTCCAGGGGTTGTAGAGCTTTTTGATCAGGCTGGAGTGGCCTTTTCTGGTCTGTAATATTGCTGTCCTTAAGAGATTCCTGGTATTTCAACCAGTCCTGGTTTTGTTTGATTTCCTGCCAGTCTGACATGTGCATGGCCGCCGGTCCTGGAGAGGATATGTTTGACAGCACCCGGATCATAGGAGACACCATTTATCAGAAAGCCAAGGTAAGCTGAGATCAGACTCTGTCCTCCTGTACACGTCCTAGCCGCCAGCTTAGCAGTGACCGAGGCCATTGTATGACTTCATTCCACACACCAGGGTAATTAAGAGCTCAGTGATGATAAGAAAGTCAGCAGTTTCCAGATCTGCCAAAAAAGCTATGGGAGAGAAAGTGCCAGATATGATGGTAATGCTGAGAGATTGTAGCCAGAGCAATCTTCTCCTTCTCTTGCTTTTCATCTTCTGCTCTGTGTAAACTAATCACGTTAGTGCTGGAATCACGATAATCACCCTGGGTCTCGGAAGGGCCCCCGTGGCTCCAGTCTCCCTTCCTGTGACTCACCAGGTCAGAACTCTCGTTCTGTGCCCCCTCTCCCTTTTATGTGTTTCCTCTCCCGTTGGAACTATGCACCTTGATACAGGACAGGGACTGATGCTTTTGCCTCTGTGTCCCCACTGGAACATAGGCAGCATTGGGCATGTACTTTTTCACTCACTAATTGTTTTAGGATTCAGAGCCCCTTAGAACCAAGTAGCAGGGCAAAGATATTACAGGTTATTGTATAAAACTAAGTATGTATTATAGGATTCAAGGAACATTATCAAATAAGAAGAGATAAGGTCTAGTAGCAAGAATTCTTCATGGGGAGTCAGAAGACTTGGGTTCAAATCTGTGTTAACTTGGTAAGGTCATGAACCTTCCTTGGGCCTCGGTGTCCTCATTTGTAAAATGAGTGCCCTAGATTAATTAATTTCTAAGGTCTGTTCCATGATCTGGTGTTGAGCTGAATTTGAAGGCAGGGACTTGGTTTTGGCTCTGCTGCTTCCTACCTGTGTGCCCTCGGATATGAGGTGGTCCACAAGGACTTTCGAGCTCTGAATTGTGATTCAGTGGACCACATCAGGCAGGACAATCCTGGAAGATTACTAGGTGTCTCTTTTTCTTTAAAACTTTTTAGATTTTTTATTTTTAGTTTACA
>CM053624.1:10085465-10114085 GCA_028646595.1 Phalanger gymnotis
CAAGAATCGTCCTAAGGCTCAGGTCCAACCACGTCACCTCCATGCTCCAGAATCGTCTTTGGCTCCTTATTACCTTTAGGATAAGACCCAATATCCTCAGTTTGACCTTCAAAGCCCTCCACAGTGGGGCTCTGGCCGACTAGCACTTACGCATATTATAGTAAACATTCCTCTTCTTCATGCACTCTTTTCTGGATACACTGGCCAACTCGTTCTACCCCAAAGGCCATCTTCTGCCCGTAAACCTTGGCACAGGGTCTCTTCCATGACCTTGACTCCACAGCTTGGAATGTCTGCCTTCCATCGAGGGTCTGCTCAGAAGCTGCATTACCCTCCCCTGATTCTCCCAGTTATTAGTTCTCTCTCTCTGTCTTCTCTGCCCTTAAATTATCTATATTCATTTATTTGTATCCCCCTGAAGAAGCTAAGCCTCCTGAGGGCAGGGACTGCCTTCTATTCTTGCTTTTGACTCCCTACTTAGCGCCATAGTAAGTTCATAACAAGTGTGTGTTTAATTGAAAAGAACTTTTGGAAATGAATTATTTATGTGACTAAACTTCTATTTCTTGTTTGTTGAAAACCACTCCTTTAGGCAAAAACATGTAAACCCGCCCTTGGCTACAGCTTTGCAGCTGGCACCATCGATGGCGTTGGAGGCCTCAATTTTACACAAGGTGAGGATGTCTGAATTGGGCCCAGACTGTGAAGACTCAATGATCAGACCCGAAAGGGCGGGTCGATTGTGTCTGCAAGGATGTTTATTCTTTGTCATCTTAACCACCTTTTACGGGACTTCCTTGGTCACCCGATTGGTTGATAGGATTCAGAGTTGGCAGGAACCTGAGAGATCCCCAATCTACCTTCGCCCCATTTTTTACAGAGGAGGAAGCTCAGATACAGAGAGGCTAGTGACTTACTTTGGGACACACTGGTAGGATGTGGAAGAACCAGGGTCTAATCTAGGTCTTCTGACTCTAAAGACAACACTCTTCCCACTAGGACGTGGTTCTTCACCGGGCCAAAGTCAAAGGCCATTAAAATTCCCTCTTGAGGATGGTTGGCACTAGGGATATGTGCAGAGCTTGGAGCATGTGGGATGACAGATGTCCAAGAGGCAGGCGGGCATGTGGGGGGTTTGGGATGAGTGGAGCTGGCATGGGAATAGAGAGAACCGGGTCCTTCCCCTGTCTTTGCCACTTCTTAAGAGGAAGTGTGTGGCTTGAGAGGAGAAGGGTGGACAATCCTCAATCCTAACACCATGTTTCTCTGGGAGTCAACTTCCTCATCTATAAATTAAGGAGAATGGATTACATGATCGCCAAGGTCCCTCTTTTGGCTCTGAAATAGTATTTTCCTAAGTTCATTTATCTATGATTTATGTACCTAAACCATATACTAAATATAGTATAACCATAAATGACAAATATAAAGTAACCATAAACTAAATATATAGCATAGGCATGTCCCAAACTTAGTCAGCTATCCTGGGAAACTGGTTCTTCACACAGTCCTGGCTCCCAGGAAGGGAAAAAGTGGAATCCCCTTAGAAGCCTCCTGACTTTGTAATGGCAGCTGAGCAGAGGCATAAAGCATGATCACATTCGGAAGAGAGAAAATTCACCTCTGTTTTCCTTGACGAATCTCCCCCTTTGAGTTGGGAGGAGAATGCAATGCTCATAGTTGAGAGAATGTCGGGGACTAATGAGCAGGAGCTGTTTTGTGTTGTGTCTTTGGCTCTCCAGCACCCACCCAGCGCAAACCTGGGCACATTGTAGGTGCTTAATGAATACTTGCTGATTGATTGATTAACCGACTGGCTGACTGAATGCCAGAGTCAATTTGATACATTGTTCATTAGGCAAAGTGGAGCCATTGAAAATTTTTCTTTGTTTTTAAGCCAAGGAGCAGCATTGTCAGAGCACAATCTACCCAGTGTATGAAACATTAGGAAAGTGATGATTTCATCAGCCCTGGGGGTGGTGTTGGTGGAGGAGACACTCAAGGCATCTTACTTACTGTGTGGCTTCTCACAGGGGCAACTGAAGGAGACCCTTTTTGGGACACCATCCGCGACCAGCTACTGGGAGAGCCATCCGATGAGACCAAGGAGTGTCATAAACCGAAGCCTATCCTCCTCAGTACAGGCGAGGTGCTAGAAACATATATCTGCTTTTATTCGTTGTGGATTTTAATGCGATCCATGATAAGCGTCTATGACAATATACAGTCTTGTTTTCAAGAATTTTGTACTGTCTCAGTCTCTAGCTATGTGACTCTGGTCAAGTCTCTTAATCTCTATCTGCCTCAGTATCTTCTTCTGCAAAATGGAGATAATACAGTTATCTCTTCCGTATCGTGGCTTTCCCCATCACGGTTTCGATAGATCGTGGCTGCCATAAGAAATTAAATGGGACTTTTTGGGAGTTTTGTGGAAGCTGGATGACACACAGAGGCCAGTGGACAACTCGAAAAAAGTTTAGAATCTCAGAAATGCATAAAAATCCAGATCGAGGGGGCGCTGCACCCCTAGCCCCCATGATATGGAATGAGTAACCATAATAGCACTCACCTCCCAGGGCTGTTGTAAGGATGAAATGAGAAATGTGTCCTTTACGGATGCAGTGCACTACACCCAGCCGCTCCTGTTCTGGAGACCTGGTTAGGAGACTGGTGAGATTCTCGGATTCTCTAAAGTTCACAATGCTCAAGGGAGGGGTGGGGAAAGAGGAGGAAATCCGCCCCGCCCCCCCTCCCCCGTTCCTCCTCTCCCCCTCTCCACATTCCCTCTCAGGGCCTTGGCTGGCATTGCTCTCTCCTCTGTGCTGGCAGACTCTTGAATTATTCTGGTTCTACATCGGCTTGATATTTTATGGAAGATCCTCAGGATATAACATGGTATCTGTTAGCTTAATGCCTTTGATTGATTTATTCAGTGGACTTGTCCTCAGCTGATAAAGGTGTCAGGGCCAGAGTGTGCCATATGTTCATTAAAGTGGGGGGTGGGGTGATTGATCTATACAATCGATCCCCGCCTTTACACTTGACTTACCGAGGTGGGGGTGTCGCGCAGCTAATGTGTGTCGGAAGCAGGATGTGGACCAAGCCTCCGATACAAAATCCACTATTCAGAAAGTGGCTGGAGGGGAAATCTAGCTATCCATCTAATAAGACAAAAATTAAAGCCCTTACTTCTTTTTTTATCCTGAAGATGTCGAGACCTAACCCCTGGCATCCTGAGATTGTTGACGTCCAGATCATTACTCTTGGATCTTTGGCGGTAGCTGCTATTCCTGGAGAGCTGACGTATGGTCCTCCTTCCCTCCCCCTCCCCCCTTTTGGCTGGCAGTGATTTAAATGTTAACTGAGTGTATGCTGTTCATTGTTGGAGCCACTCTGGATGGGTGACAAAGGATGCTCAGCCGGACGCTTCTGCTCCCTGACAAGAATCTGACTCTATTAGAATTAGCGAGGAGCAATAAGCAGATTAAAATCTCCCAAACTCCCAAGGCTCTTAGGATGCCCCTGGAGAATGCATATCTGCCTTTTCTCCGTTAGCATCAACTGAAGATAATGTCAGTGGAGATGCAGACCTCAGTCAGGCAGTGAGCACACCAGTGTGGTTTGGGGGAGAAGGATAGACAATCCTGCTAAGAAAAAAAAAACCTGTCAGCAAGAATTGCATTGATACTGCAATGAAAATATGTAATATGTCCTTTGAGAAACCTAAAATGCTGTTACACAGTGTGGAGGCAGCCTCGCGGTGAGAATTAATATTATTCTTATAGGTCCTTGCTGTCTTGCCCACTAGAATGCTAGTTCCTTGGAAATAGGAATTGGTTCCTTCTTTGTCATTGTGTTCACTGTGCCTAGGACAGTGCCTGGCACGTGGCTGATTGAGCGATTGATGATAGCACTTTAACCAGCCAGCATTATACACAGTGTGATAAATGAATTAGGCGTTAAGAATGTTGAGAGTCCTTTGTCAATGACATTACTGAGCTCTCCCCTTGGCAAAGACTGTACCTTCTCTCCTTGACTTCAGCTATTCTTCATCAATCATCAGGCAACAAGCATTAAGCACTTATGCTCTAGTCACTGAGCCACGTGCTTAAAAAAAAGCCCAAATAGCCTCTGCTCTCAAAAAGCTTACCTTTCTTTTTGTTAAACTTGAATTTTATTTTTAGCCTGAATTCTCTCTCTCTTTCTTCTCTCTCTCATTGAGAAGGCAAGAAAAACAAAACTCATTAATTTTTAAAAAGTTTATTATTAATACTGTTATTTCATAAACTGTTCTCTTGGTTTTACTCACTTCATTTTGCACTGGTTCATTCAGATCTTCCCAGATTTTTCTGAAGCCATCCTGCTTGTCATTTCTTAGTATTCCATCAAATTCATATACTATAACTTGTTTGGGGCAACTATGTGGTGCAGAGGATAGAGTGCTGGGTCAGGAGTCAGGAAGACTAATCTTCATCAGTTCAAATCTGCCCTCAGACATTTACCAGTGGCCCTGGGCAAGTCACTTCACCCTGTTTGCCTCAGTTTCATCATCTGTAGAATGAACTGGAGAAGGAAATGGCTCACCACTTTAGCTTCTTTGCCAAGAAAACCTCAAATGGGCTCACGAAGAGTCATACATGACTGAGCCATTCTCCAATTAATGGGTACTGCTTCAATTTTTAAATCATTGCCACTGGAATAAGAGCGGCTCTAAATATTTTTGTTCATAGAGGTCATTTCATTCTTCTTTAATCTCTTTGGTATATAGACATTGTAGTGGTTCAGGGGACCTAGATTTCTGGGTCAAAGAGTATACACAGTTCAATAGTTTTTTGGGCATAGTTCTAAATTGCTTTCCAGGATGGGTTGGAGTGGTTCACAGCTCTGCCAAGGGTTTGTTAAAAGACCTATGTTTTCCATAGTCTTTCCAGCATTTGTCATTTTCCTTTTGTGTCAATTTAATTAATCTTGTGGGTATGAGGTCATACCTCATAGTTGTTTTTATTTGTATTTCTCTAATTATTAGAAATTTTTTAAAATATGGCTACTGATAGCTTGTATTTCTTTCTCTGAAAATTTCCTTTTCATATCCTTTGGCCATTTATCAATTGGGAATGGCTCTTATTTTTATAAATTTGATTCAGTTCTCTATATATCTTGGAAATGAGTCCTTTATCAGTGTAACTTGCTGCAAAGGTTCCTCCACTCAATTTCCTACTTTTCCTTTAATTTTAGATGCATTGATTTTGTTTGTATAATTTTAAAAAAATTATGTAATCAGTCATCCATTTTATCAAGAAGCTTACATTTTAATGGGAGAAACACTGGGAGAGAGACATACCTGCATACATATATACATATCAGCACATACAATATAAATACAGAGGAAATTGAAGGACACATTAGTGGGGAAGGCATCAGCAGTAGTGGAAAAAAGCAGTGATTCATAGCAGCAGCTTTTAAGTAGAGGTGGGGAAAGGGAGGTTTTTACTGTTGAAACAGGTCAATGTTGAGGCCTGTTTTTGTGCTTTTCAGTTCTTAAAATTTCTTCCTTTGATTTCCAACATCTCTTTCCATGGCTCAGGACAATGTCTGGAAGGAGACTTCGGGAGGCTGTTCAAAAAGTAAGTGAAAAGCTAAAATCCTTGGCATTTTCATCATTGTCTCCAGTGGTAAAGAACTCCAGATCTTTCTACCTTAGTGCCTCTCTTATGATCTTTCTTAACATCATGGGAAACTGTACCTCTCTTAAGAGTATTAGTTAGCAGTAAGTGTTAAGGAGAAACAAAAACTAAGAAATTGAAGACATAATGAAAATTTTAGCTGGCCTTCTATATCATTAAGACAAAATTCATGACCTTGAAGAAGACTGTGAGCATGAGTGAATTGTTCGGCATCATAGGATATAAGGAATTCTCTAAGTAGAAGGCAGATGAATCAAAGCATTTATTTAAACTCCAAAGGACCAGACCCAAGGACCAATGCCCCCAATTTGATATTGTGGCAAGAACCTTCCAGAACCAATACACCCACCTCACAATAATAACCAGGATGTTACAGAAAAATATTGTGGCAGCAAGCCAAACCATACTTGTGCTTCCCCCCCCACCGCCCCCCACCAATGCTAGGGCCCTCCTGTAAGAAGATCACTTATGAGTCCCAATCTCTGCTCAGCAGTCTCTGGTCTGTATGCTCTGGAAGCTGGCTCTCTGCTCTCTGTCCTGCTCTCAGTCCTCAGTCCTCAGTTTCTGCTCCTCCTCATCCTCAGTTTATCCAGCCTCTGCTGCTCCTTCAGCTTCATGGCCTCTTCAGCGTCTGCTGCTTCAGCTTCTTCTGCTTCTGTTCCTCCAGCTTCTACTGCTCTGACTTCTGCTGGTTCTGTTTCTGCTGCTCCTCGTTCTCCTGTTTCTGCCTTTCCAAGCTCTGTTCTCTCTTTTTATACAGTCCTTAGACATCATCCATCATCCAATTGACTAGAATATCATTCGATTGACCAGAACTTAGGCACATACCATTGGCTCTGGTCTTAGCAACTCCTCTTAGGGCCCTGAGGGCTTCTTGCCCACATTGGCTTAGCATCTAATAGTAGGGGTTTGGGGCCTACTTAGGAGCAAAGATCTAATCAGATCTCTCTTTGTAGGCCCACCTGTGGACCCACTTGAAGCCTATTCAAATGGGCATGGTGGGGAGTCTTTTCACTTACTGATTGCCTTTACACCTTTGTTAGCCTTGACTGCATTTTAATTTTTAAAATCCACACAAATGATTGTGATTTGGGAATCCCTTGGTGAGGGAATAGATTTCAAGCAATCTGTGACTAGGGAGCAGTCATTGAGACTTTAAATGACATATCCAGGGTCTCAAAGTTAGTAAGCATTGGAGGTAGGAAACCCTATCTAAGATAATGAGACTGACATTTTTCCCCCTTAAATAAACATCCTATAATTTATACATTCAAAAAGGGATGCATTGTGGTATAATGGAAAGACCAGTGAATTTGGAATATTCGTTTTGTGTAAACTTATCTTCTATAGTCTGATTGAAAATTGCTAGATAACTGATCAAGCTTTGTTAATGTTGTTTATGGGGAAAGAAAATTGTAAGCCTTATGGGAAGCTGTGAGCTCCTCAAGGTCAGGGTCTGGCTTTTGACTTTCTTTGCACCCTCAGCACTTAGCAGAGAACTTGGCACATAGTAGGTGCTTGATAAATGCTTGTTCAATGAGTTCCCTTACAGTGCTATAGGAATGTTAGCTATGACTATGACTGCTTTGTTTCAGAGAACATTTAAGAAAATATTAACCTTAAATAGTAAGAGGCTTAATTGAAGTAGCTCAAAAGAGATGTGCAAATTTAGAGAATCAGCCCCAAATGTTCCTGTGGACTATTTGTGCCCAACCTGTCCTTCTAAGCTTGTATCAGTCTGATCAGCCCACGACTGGGCACACTGTACCTTGACTCCAACATTTAGGTCCTCTTTGAGTGCAAAAGACAACAACCAACCAACCAGATGCAAGGTGGTTTTTTTTTGATTAAATGTTTATTTTTTTAAAAAATGATGAATTGAAACACAGAAGTTGAAATTCTCATAGTTACATGGAATGTTCCACCTGAGCCCCTTACTTAAGGCACTGATTTTTAATTGAAATCACACAGTCACCTGTGTGTTGTAGGAGAGCTGGGTCATTTCAAGAACTTCTAACACGAAATATTTGAGTTCATTAATGGAGAGGACAAGGCACTAAGTGAGACTAGAATGATGAATGCCCATCCTGTGACTGGGTTCTGCCCTGAGATGGACTTGGATAATGTTCTTCTCTCTTTTGTCCTCCCTTTCCAGGAATTTGAGACTAGTGGAAGGCAGAACATGAGTGTGGTGATTGCCGGACTCTGCAATGTTTATACACATTACATTGCAACCTATGAAGAGTACCAGGTGAGCCCGAAGCACTAGCTGCCTCTAGGTCATTTCTCTGAGCTCATTCACACACCCATGGGGCCATTCTGGTGGACGTTGATGTTTGGGTTACAGATGCCTTTGTCCTCTTCCCACAGGTTCAGCGCTATGAGGCAGCGTCCACGATTTACGGTCCCCATACTCTCTCCGCCTACATCCAGCTGTTCAGAGGTCTCGCCAGGGCCATAGCCACGGTAATGCTGGTGTTTGCATGTGTGTGGAGAGGAAGAGGAATGGTTTCATGGATTTTGATTTATGTATTCCAATAACTTTCATTTCATTATTTCTCTCTTAAAAGTCACACATCTTTGAGGTGGGTTGGGACTCTAAAAGAATGACACCGAATTTTTGTCTTAAACAAACACCTTCTAACTTACATATTCGAAGGGATTCAGTAGATATAGTTGTACAATGGAGGGACCGGTGAATTGGTGTCCTCATTTTGTGTGCATTTCTTTTCTGTAGTTTGAAATTGATTAAAGTATGGATCTTGCTTTAATGCGGGGGTGGGCGGGGGGGGAATCGATCATCTGCAAAGAGATTCATCTCCCTATGAGAAATCAGCAAAAGAATTTATTCCAAGTGTCAAAATAGATTTCACATGAGTTTAACTGACATATATATACATACATATGTAAATACACATATATTTATACACACATATATGTTCAAAAATAGTAATATATATTGTAATATATTGTAATATTTATTACAATAAATAAGTATCCATTTATTTAACAAATGCATATCTACTACATACTACGTATTTGTACTTAAGGAAACCCAAATAGTCAAAAATCTTTCCTAATGCAAATAACTAATTATGGTAATGACCCTGATAATAATAATGATAATATTACTAGTAACCAACTATGATGGTAAGACTTGGCAAGTTTGCAAGGTGCTTTACATACGTTATCACGCTTGAGCTTTGAGGAGCCTGTGACAGGTAATGTTGGTGTTATTTTCTCCATTTTGCATATGAAGAAACAGTCTCATGGAGCTTAAGTGAATCAACTGTGATCCAACAGGTCTCTAACCTATTGGACCAATATCTAATTCCGTATCTATTGGCCATTTTTTTAATCAGACCCCTTGCCCTGTTGAAACTAATAACATCCATCCTCCATTTCAGACCCACTTCTAATGTTAACTCTAACCTCTCCAGTAAGTATTGCAGGCAGGATTCAAACATGGATCACACCTCTTTCTATCTTGAATGCACTTACTGCCACAACACGGGTCACTAATAATAAGTGTGGCTATTTGGGGAGATAGCCGTGAGCTTGCAGAATTTAGGAGACTAAGCCCATCAGCCCCAGCAGAAGTCGGTGAAACGGTGAAGAAATGTTCCCAAAGACAAACCTCTCAATCAGTTAAGCCATCCATCCATCCATCAGCATGCATTTATTAAGCACCTATTATGTTCTAAGTGCTGGGGACACAAAGACAAAAATGAACCAGCCTCTGCCCTGGGGAGCTTACGTTCTACAAGGGGAGAACATGGACACATATAAGTTTAATACACACAAAATTAGCTTAGGGTTTTCAAAGAACATTTTAATCTTGGAGCAGAGGGATGCCAAGGACTAAATTTAAAGGTCCAGGTAACTCATTAGGCACATTCCAATTAATCAATCAATCAACAGTTATTAAGGACCTACTGTGTGCTGGCCAATGGACTAAGAACTGGGAAATGCAAAGAGAAGCAAAAGACACTGTTTGACCTCAAGGAGCTGATAGGCTATTGGTGGGGGTGGGGGGAACAGTACTCATAGATTTATCTATAGGGAACATAATTTTTAGTATGACCTCTTAACTTTCGCTTCAAAACATAGCCTGTAAAATTTGTTTTATTATTATATTTCATAAATTTATTTCCAATTAAGTATATATTTCAGCATACTTAAGGTACGATGCATTAAACATTATTTTTATTAAATTCTAAATATTATTTTTATTAAATTCTAAGCCAATCACATCCATACAATATTGAGAGTAAATAGAAAAATGTGATTTGATTTGAGTAGATTTGTTTTGGGGCTCACTTCACAGGAACCTACGTGTCTACTATGTGCCAGGCACCATCTCAAGGGCAGAGATTTTGAAGACCAAAAATGAAATAGTCCCTACTTGCAATGAGTTTGCATTCTATTGAGTGAGGAGGGAGACCATGCACACAAATGTATACATACACACATACCTGCATATGATACATACATACACATGTACACATCCACATAGCGGTGTATAATATATACATATATACATGCATATATATATTTATTTTTGAAAAATGTGCGTTTCATACATATATTATATAAAAGATGGTTTTGGAAGGGTGGGCACTGGTGAGTGAAGGGATGAGGAAAATCTCCCTGCAGGAGCCAGATCAGCCAGAAGAGAGCTGGGCATTACAGTCAGAGGACCTGGGTTTTAATCCCTGCCCTACCACTTGCTACTTCTGTGGCCAAGTCACTTAAGTTCTCTGGGATTCAGTTTCCCCAGCTATACAAATGTTCCGATCTTAAATGACAGCTCTGTTGTCCTTCTGAGGCATCCCTTCTCTAGGCTCACAACCTCTGCTGTTACAGAGACATATCTCTGGGATGGAGCAGTGCTCTCTTCCATGGCTGATAGTGGGTGAACATGAGCAGATGCTTAGTGTTTTGGGACATCATGCAGGCCACCCTCTTTGTGGTATAACAGTATTACCTTGGATGTGTTGCTGGTCATTTGGAGAAGACATATGTTTAAAAGAACAGACCCCCAGCTGAAATTTCAGAAAGCCTCCCTTTTAATTATAAAATCAACAAATGGGGAGACTTCATACAAATTGGGGACCTCTCAGTGAGTATTCATGCGCTGGATTTCCAAACTAAGTAAATTTTCTCTACTCTCCTGTAGGACACGGTTGCAAATTTAAGCCAGGGGCCGGAACCACCCTTTTTTAGCCAGCTGATCCCGACTTTGATAGTTAATCAAGTGGATAAAACCCCAGATAACACAACGTTTGGGGATGTGCTGCAGCCAGCCAAGCTGGAGTACCAAAGGGTAAGAACCTTCAAGACACATCAGCATTTTGACTTGATTTCTGAACTTTTGTGCACGTCTGGTGTTTTATTTTGCCTGTCTCTGATGGCACGGTGTTCGTGTCTACTCTTGGAGGTGACCATTTTTGCAGCCAAGTCTTCTTCTGTTAAGAAGTGATCTTGAGAGATGGGGCCACTGGCGGTGACATTTTTGAAATATTCCAACCGTTTCTTTAAAATGCTTTGGTTTTGAGAGGCAGTGGTGGTGAGAATGATGTCCTTGGAGTTAGGAGGGAGCTGGGTTTAAATCTGGCCTCCTAGACCACTCTGCCTCCTCCCTTTTGCCTGGAAGCTTCCTTGATGGCTCAGCTCAAATCCCACTTTCTGTATGGTGCCTTTCCTGGTAGTGCTTTCCCCTCCCAGATCACTGTCATCAACCTTATGTGTGATGCATGAGTGTGTGTGTGTGTGTGTGTACATATTTTTATATGTATACATGTTTATATATAAAGTATGTCTTGTGAATTAGGTATATCTACATACCATATATGTATATATCTTATCAATAACAAGGTGCAGACAATTTCTATTTGTATGTGTATATATATACAGATTGTTTGTACCTTATCATATATGCATATATTTTATATGTATTTATATATATAAAACAAGATGCAGACTATATTAAACAATTATAGACAATATTTGTATATATTTATATACATAGAAATTTTTATCTGTTATTTGCATTTTGCTATTTACATGTTGTCTCTACTATTATATTGTCAGCTCCTTGAGGGCAGGGATTACTTTTGCCTTTCTTTAGATCCCTATCACTTAGCACGGTGCTTGGCACATGGTAGGTATTTAATAAATCTTGCTGCCTGACTCAGCTTGCCCTAGGTAAGTGGTGGTGATAAGGTCTGTGGCGCCAGCTTCACAAGGCTTTTGTGTGACCCTGGGTAAATGACTTCATCTTTCTGCGCCTGCTTTTCCATCAGTAGAATGGGGAGGGAGTAATCTCGGTAAAACGGGGAGGGGGCAATGGTGTACAAAGTACCAATAAAGGGTGAATAATAGACACTTGAAAGTACTTTGCGAGCTTTAGGGAGGAATGCTAATAGTGATAGCTCACACTTTGATGGCATTTTAAGGTTGGCAGAGTATTTCACCAACACCTTGTGTGGTCCTCACCAGCCCTGGGGGAGAGGTGTAGGGGCTGCTTTTGTCCCCATCTTACAAAGGAGGAAGCTGAAGCAGGCAGCAGGTAAGTGACTCTTATCACCAGGTTGGCTGCCATCACCAGGCGATGGGTTTCATTTGGCCAGACTTGGTTTGTCTAGAGTTGTGATTTTAATTGGCACGAGGAAGCTCCCTTTATCAAGGGCAGATTTTCAGGCTTTAGTCTTAGAGAGTGCCTGGGCATCAAGACAAAATGAAGTGACTTGCCCAGGCCGCACATCTAAGATGTTTCCGAGGTGGGACTTGAAAGCAAGTCATCCTGACTCTGGGACCATCTCTCTAGCCTCTCCTCCAGCTGCCTCTCCATAGAAACTCTTAAAGAGGACCAAATGGTAGAGCAGCTGCCACCTGTATTAGTAGAAGGACTACATCTACTGATGAAATCTCAGTTTCAAGAACCGAGGAAGAGTCGACAAACATTCATCACGGCCTTCTGCGTTCCAGGCACTGAGTTACAGGAGGTGGGGATACACAAGTAGACATGATGAAATGGTCTGTACCCTCAAGGGACTTCCATTTTAATGGAAGAGACAGAGTGTACTCGACCGTATACAAATGAATCCCAGGTAGTTTTGGGATGGGGGTCCGAGTAGCTGGAGACCTGCCGAAGAAGGTGGTGCTGGATCTGAGTCTTGAAAGGAAAACATGTTTTCTAAGAGGTGGAAATGAGGAGCGAGGGCATTCCAGGCATGGGGGCCAGGGAGTGCAAAGGCTTGGAGTTGGGAGATACAGCATCATCTTGTGTTTAGAGTAGTGAGGAGATGGCTGGAAAGCAGAGTGTGAGGAGGAGGATAGAGAGTAAGACGACTGCAAAGGTTGGTTTCTATTTGATCCTGGAAGTAAGAAGTTGCTGCTAGGATTGATGGAGTAGGGGGATGATGTGATCTGTGGAAAAATCCCTATGGCAGCAGCCAGTGACTACAGGATGGGGTGGAAGGGGAGAGATGAGTCAGAGAGATGCGCCAGAAGGCTCCCGAATAGCCCAGGTGAGAAGCGTTGGAGGCCTTAACTGGCTGTGTGGGGGCTGATGGGGAATGTTGGCGACTGACTGGGTGAAAGAGGTGAGGAGAGTGAGGAAACGAAGAAGGCTCCAATCGATGAAATCGTGTTCTTCTGCTCAGCCCCAGGGTTACTTGTGAAAGTGACCCAGGCCTAGACTGAGACTTGCTGGGAAGACAAACCTAGCAGCAGGGGTCCCCCATTGTGGAATAAATGAGCTGCTGTGGGGGCGGGGCGGGGGTGAGCTCCCCGCACCTGCAGCTCAGGCTGGCTGAGCCCTCCAGATGCTGACAGGGAGCTTCGCGTTGGCCTCGCTGGCCTCAAGAGCATCCGCCAGCTCTGAGATTCTATCAGACGCAGAGACCCGCTTGGCCTGTTCCTCTTTGCTAGCATAAAACCACATATATTTTGCTCTTTTCAAAGGACTCTCCCAGCGATGACTGACAAATCACTTCGGTGTGTTGAACACTTAGGGCACAGATACTAGGGCAGTAATGAGAAGCTTCATTCAGGAATGAAGAAAAAGGGAGTCTTTGGTACAAAACCAGCCCAGTCTGTCTCCACAGGCCTCCAGGGTCTCCTAGGCTCAAAGCGGATGAATGGCCAGAGTCATAGACTAATTGACTTTGAGCTAGAAGGTGCTTAGGGAGGCACCTGGCCCAACCCTCTCATTTTACAGCCGGGAAGACTAAAGGCCAGAGAAGGTCAGAGGAAGGAGCCAGACAATAAGCTATGTTTGTTGAACACCTACTATGTGTCGGACACTGTGCTAGTGACTGGCTAAGTTGGAATTCAGACCCAGATCTTTTGACTTCAGATCCAGTATCGTTTGCATTTGGAAAATGCAAATATTGGAAACGTGATGGCGTCCCCTTTCCCGTCTCTGCGTTTGCACTGGCTGTGGCCTGGGCCAGGGAGTCAGCAGGGCCTTTATCCTTAGTGCTCCCTCCTCTTGGTCTTGGAGCTGTGTTGAATTTCAACTCTCCACTTCAGCGTGTCTGAACAGGGCATGAGTTTACTTACCATCTTGATGTGGACAATCGAAGAATGGCCATCTTGTTAGCAGAATGTGGAGAAGGTCAGAGCGGAGCCCAAGGCCACGGCCCAGATGTGCTGAGTGGATTCAGAATCAATGGAACGATCCCTTTGCAAGGCCCTGCAGCCCATCGTCGGGCCTTGGAGCCCCAGGGCGATGCTCCATGCTCCAGGACTGATTTTAATGAGCTGTCCTCAGCCTGAGCATCATCCCCGTGTGAAGTGCCTGCTGTAGGTAGGCTCAGGCTTCTGGAGAGGCCAGTGGGCTGTGAACCTTTGTAGGATACTCCCTGGAGACTGAGCAGTTTTTAAAATAATTGCTATGGATGGAGGGGGACAGAACTTCAGTTGAAAATGACTCCAGTGACCGTCTCATCCTGCCTCTACTGACCAAGGACTTCCCACTATAAACAGCCATCCTTCCTCTCCTGCCCAAAGCAGCCCCATTTACCTTTGGGATAGGGCTAAAGGTACCGACCTCGTAAGAGCGTTTTATCTGACGCGTGGCCAGAGTTTGGCTCTTGGCCACTTTTGCTCATTATTTTTGGTTCTCTCCTATGCACCCTATAGTCTGTTTGGCCAGTGGGAGCCCTGGAAAGTAAAGCTAAGTCAGTTCGGAGCTAGCTGGATGGGACCTGAAGAGATGTGGGGAGGTAGGTGACTTGTCCAAGGTCACGCAGGTAGGGAGTGTCACGGTGAGGACTTAAATGCAGGTTCTCCGACTCCTGCGTCCCTGCTCTTGCCATCTTATACAGATCGATCAACAAGCACGTATTAAGTGTTTGCTGCATGCCAGAGGCTGCGTCAAACATGAAATTGTAACTGAAATGAAACAGCTCTAGTGTTTAAGCAGCTTATAGCATGTAAATGTGAGACCGTGCAGAATGTGGGGGACAGGGAACGGACTAGGGATTTCTCTGAAGTGAGGAAAGCCCCCCACCAAAGCAGGTTGGCCCCTTCCCTGCGGCTGACAGCCTCGGACAGGTGCTCAGGGCCCGGAGGGCTCAGTCAGGGGACGTGTCCTTAGTCAGAGTCAGCAGGGGCCAAAGGTAGGGCTTGGACCTGGCACGCAGGCTTTCTGTTCCTGACATTGCACCGCCTTGCATACAAAATCAGTGAGTTAATGGGGGTAGTTGGCAGTAGCAGCTTCACAGACTATGGTTACGGTGTAGACTCTTCAGGCGACAGAGTACTGGACTTGGTGTCAGGAAGATGTGAGTTCACATCCAGCTTCAGACATTGACTAGCTGCGTGATCCTAGGTAGGTCACTTGACCTGTGTCTGCCTCAGTTTCCTCATCTGTAAGCTGGGGATCATAATTGCATCTCCCTGCCAGGGTGTTATATGAGGCTCAATATGGGAAGTACTTTGCAAACCTTGCAGTGCTATATAGAGGCTAGCTGCATTTAAAGATGTCCTCGTCCTGTCTTACCGGAGAACTTCCATTTTCTTCAGGGCGACGTTGCCGAGGTCATGTTTGTGGGTGCTAACCCGAAGAATTCAGCAGAAAATCTGGTGAGAATCGTTATAATACTACCCAGAGAGGGTCTGAAGGGGAACTGGAGTTAGCACTCCCGTGCTGTTCTTTGGGCGCCTCACGTCCCCTCCCTGTGCTTTCCAGCCCCCTCCCCACACCCAGGGCCACCCGGTGCCCAGACACTGTCTCCTCTCAACTACAGTCCCCTGGGACGGTGGCCACTGGTCTGGGATGGAGCCTCATGGTCTTGACCATCAGGCTTCTGAGTCTGCTCCTCTTGGGTACTGCTCCTCCTGCCTGACAAGAGGAGCGTGAGGATGAGGATGTAAAAACCTCCCACAAGGAAGGAGCTGATCTCATTCAAAAGCTCGGCTCAGCCTAGCTGCGGGAGTACTCACGTGCATGCTGGAAGCTCCAGGGGCAATGGTGCACTGGAGGGGCAAATATTTTTGGTTGAAGGAGTAAGGGGAGGGGAGAAGAGGGGGAGAGAAGAGAGGGAAGGGGAGGGGAAGGGAAAAAAGAGAGGGGAGGGGACTTTTCCAAGGTGACACAGCCAACAAGTGTCAGGGGCAAGACTTGAACCCAGATCTTGCTGATTCAATGGCCTGTTTCCTATCTGCTAGGCCCAATTGCCTTTCATATGTATATATGTATACATAGACACACATATACATAGACACACATACATATAGATAACACAACACACATGTACATATATTTACATACATACATATATGCACACACACAGGTGCCTAGACTTGTGGTTTTGTTGGCATTAGCAATTTTCATTGTGAAAACTCTCTTTGTCATCGGCAATTGGCACCTCCTCAGTCACTCAGAGTCTCAAAGCACTGTTTGGGGGTGAGAGGTTAGTGACTTGCCCAAGGTCACACAGCCAGGATGGGTCAAACTCACTCTTCCTGATTCCAAGGCCAGCCCTTGCTTCTCCACGCTATTCTGCTGGTCCTTTGACTAAATGTCTATACTTGGTTTCTATTTCCAAAGGCTAGGCAGAGTGGTTTACTGGATTAAGAGCTAGCTTTGGAGTCAGGAAGACCTAGATTCGGATCCTGTCTCTGACAGATACAAGCTGCATGGTCACTGGACCTCTTTGTGCTCTCGGTAATTCTCTGAGACTCTGAGTGACTCATGACTTGTTGAAGGCCATCGGTGTTGGGAGTATTCGCTCCAGGAGTTCTCTATGCCCATGACATCACGAGTCTAGATGCCTCTACACTCTATTCCAAGGGGATACTATTCGTAGCATCATTACTGTCCTGGACTCTATGTGATCTTGGTTTAATCTATGACCCTTAGGTCTCACTGCCCAGCTCTCTGCCGGATAGCCAGTCTGGATAGGTTCTGTGGTCATTTGTCATTCTGCCTTTTTGCTGGCAGATGTTCCTGCTCAAACACTGCCTCCCTGCCCCCCCCCCCATGTCAAGCCCCTACTCCCATCTCTGACCAGCACAATAGTGTCATTCTTTTATGACAATTGTTGGTCTAAACCTGCTCTGGTGGGGGATTTTGGACTTCTCGGAAGTTTTTTTTTTTTAAAGCAAGTATGAGCCATGCCTAATGATGCTTGATACAATTTGCATTTTTATATAACGATTTTCTGGAGGATATCAAAGGGCTCTTTGGAAAGGATATGATTAATCAACCTTTCTGATATCCATGGGAACCAGGCAGCCAGGGGAATATGTTCTCTGTCATTGGCATGGAGAAACAGCAGGGCCTGAAGTTGAAAGGCTAACAATGAAAACAGATTCTTTTCCTTCTGGAGCCTCTGACGCCTCCAGGTAAATGATTTGCATGGTCATTTGCATTTAGGGAACTAATTATGCCTCTGGAAAAGCGGGCAGGGGTGAGGAGAGGCCTCTCGGCTTCCTGAACCTGGGTCCTAACACAGGGCTCCCAGCTAACTAAGCCTCTGCCTCACCAATAATAACATCTGGCATTTACATAGTGCCTTAAAGCTTACAAGGCACTTTATATATGCTCCATTATTTATGGTTCCCACAACAACCCCGTGAGGTCAGGTGCTGTTATCTCCATTTTCCATGTGAGGAAACTAAAGCACAGAGAGGTCCTTCTCAGGGTTGCACAGCAACCTGAGGCAGGATTCAGACTCAGCTCTTTCTGACTTTAAGTCCAGTGCTCTACCCACTGAGCCACCTGGTTGCCCTGTGCCCTTGTCCTCAGCCAAATCAGCAAAAAGCAGAGCTCCTGTATTTCTCCCACACCTATTCAAGTCCCAGGCACATTGAACTTGATTCGATTCAATTGCCTAAGCATTTATTAAGTACTTACTATGCACTAAGCATTGCATGAAGCAGTGGGGATACAAATGCATAATTGATATCTTTTAAGGAACTTGCATTCTATTTGAAGAGACACCTTCACAAAAAAGTCCAAAATATAGCAAATGTGAGCAGTGGATGGTGCTGGGGATCTGGGCAGCGTGAACCGCTAACCACTGACCTAGCGGACCTTACTTCTCTTCCGTCCTGTGGGCAGCTCACTGCTCTCCAGGGGCTTTTCCTTTCAAAGTAACTCACTCCCCCCCCCCCAACTCCCCTTTGGAAAACCTCTAAGGGCACAGGAATCCCAAGGTCATTGCCAGGTTCATCACGGTCCAGCTCTAGTCTCCTCCGTTGTCCTGCCCTTTTAAATGAGCCGTTCCACCCCGCTCCCCAGGTTCATTCTAAATCAATCATTTTGTATCTCTAGGAAAAGGAATCCTTTCTCTTCCCCCTCAATTTGCAATCATTAAATGGAATATATGACCCGTAGTTTAATACTTCTGGTAAACAAAAACTTTATCCCATTTAATGGCTTAACAAATAAAGTACCTGGAAGAACAAAGCTCAAGCCCAGTGGGAAGGGAGAAGGTGAATGTAGTAAATGGAGAAACGGAAAGTGAGAAGGGGAAAGAAAGTCACTGTCCCTCTCGTCTACCCAAACCGGATCCTCGGTTTGTGATTTGCCCCAGATACAGTTTGGGCTGGCATCACCCTGACAGCTGCAACAGTACTCCCAGCACCCCACTCACGGGGTCCTCTTCCCCTTCCTTCTTGCCTGTTTCTATGGTCTCCTTTTATTGGCTTCTGTATTTCCTACCCATGACCGCCTCTTCCCAGGTTAGGGTCGGCGTCACGCTCGGTGTTTTCAGTGTCCGACTGTTTAACTTATTTATATTCTAGACAGATCACACCTTCCTGACAGTTGAGAAATATGAGAACACTTCAGCGGTGTGGCAGACAGTACTTAATGATGCCTCATGGGACACCAGGTGAGTCATTCTGTATTGTCTCTTAAACATTGAAAAGAATTGGTTTTTGAAGCCTGGATAGGCAAGAGAAATGGGCAAGACCCACTGGCTGTGTGGTGCTGAGTGAATGGCATTGGGCTCACCAACTGTCTTATAGACTCCATGGTTTTCTCTACTTTGTCTCACCTTGGCCCTGGGGTGACCGATCCTAGTTTCTTGAAGGTCATTCCAGCAGAGGGTGCAAGCTCTGATGAAAGGCTTTGGGTCTGACCTGGTGATGGGCCCTGTGTCTGTCAGACTAGCTAAACGCCGAGGGGCTCATGCCAAGATGGTTGCTAGGGATGGGGCATGGTGGGTCCAAAGCACGTCATCTGCAGAATTTTTATCGGCATCTTTAGTTTTTACATCATTTTTGTTTTACATCCTTTCCCATGCCCCCAGTCCCTTATAGCAAAGAATAAAGAGAAGAAAAGAAATCCCTAACAATTCAGCAAAACTAAGCAACTCAGGAACCAAACCCACTATTACAATCACTGCTCCAGGCCCACATTCTCCCATCTCTGCAAAGAAGGGAAGGAGGGAAAGAATTCTCCTGTCTCTTCTTTGGGGTCAAGCTTGGTCTTTGTCATTTCATAGCAATTGAAGGGTTTTTTGGCTCTTTACATTTACATCATTTTACATAGGAAGTATTTTAAAATAACTTTTATTGATATCTTCTGTTTCTATATTTCCAATGAATTCCTCTCTCCTTTTCCTCCTTTCCCCTGGGAGCTATCCCCTTTAACAAAGAATAAAAAAGAGGAGAACCCCCAGCAAAGCACTGTCTGCCATCACATGCCGTGTTCCACACTCACAGTCCATACTTCTACCAAGTAGGAAGGAAGGGACATTTTTCCATCTTGTCTTTGGGACCAAACTTGGTGGTTACAATGTCTCAGCTTTCAAGGTCAAGTTTAATGTTTTCATTCCTTCCATCGACATCATTGGACATGTCTTAAAGACCCAAAGGATCTAGATTCAAATCCTGGCTTTGCTACTTACTACCTGTGTGACCTTGGATAAGTCCTCAGTTTCTTCATATGTAAGATGAGGGGGTTTATAGGACATGAGTTTTAGATCTATGAGAGAGTTCATTGAGATGATCCTATGAGAGGATCATTGAGTCCAACCCCAACCCACTCCCCATTTCACAGGGTTGGACCGGACAATCCCTTCCAATGCTAAGTCTATGATCTTACTAAGGTGTGGAGGGTGATGGTCGAGGTTAGTAGGAGTAATAATTACCATATAGCTAGCATTTCTGTAGCACTTTAAGGTTGGCAACATACTTAACAAATTTGATTTTATTTTATCCTCACAACAGCCCTGGGAGGAAATGCTATAAGCATTCCCACTTTACAGATGAGGAAACTGAAGTTAAGAAAATTACCCAAGACTGTAGAGGTGTAAGTGTCTGAGGCAGGATTTGAACTCAGGTCTTCTGACCCATCGAGCTGCCTGAAAGTATTGAGATGTTTCATTTGTGGCTTTCTACAAAACTAGGTGTGTGTTTGTGGTTGGTGAGTTCACTCGTTCAAAGAGCAGTCTCTGCCTTCTACAATCCAGCCTCTGCACAGTTTCCCAGAGCATCTTCCTAAGAACCAAGTGTGACCCTATAAGACTCCTGCAGAGAAGTTGCTGGAGGACGGGGCTCTTCTGGCCTCTGGGACTTCTGGATGTAGGAGGTTCATTTGTGATATGTGAAAATGAGAATAACAACTAACAATGGAGATGCTTGATTCATCCTTCATTACCCTCTTCCTTTCCCTGATGCCACATATTGGCTGCACACCTACGATGCGCCAGGCCCTGAGGGTCATACCAGAAAGCACAAGGCATGGTCCTGTTCTCTAAAAGCTTCAGGTGAAACCTGAATATGGACAAAATAAGCAGGTGACAGGGCAGGCTGTGTGAGAGGCAAAACAATTTACAGAGGATGGATCTTGGATGGGGAAGCCTGGGTTCATCCCCTGCTAGGGGCACATACTGGCTCGAGGCAGCTAAGCAGTGGCCCGGTGGATCGAGTGGAGGACCTGAGTTCAAATCCCACTCACACTCGAACTCACTTTATGATCTTGGGAAAGTCACTTGACCTCCATTTGTCTCAGTTTACTCAACAATAAAATGAGGATAATAGTAGCATTTACCTCCCAGGGCTATGATGAAAGGCAAATGAGATAATATTTGTAAAGCACATAGCAAAGTGCCTGATACATAGTAGGCTCTTCCCCACCCCTTCACCCTTTGTGACTTTAAGCAAATCATTTAAGCTCTAGTTGTCCTGGGCATCTTACCGGGACTCTAAGGTGCAGACACCCCTTACTTATTTGTCCTTCCTAGGGAGGAGGTTTCTCTTCCGGACATCGTCCTTCTTTCAGACTTTCTAAAAATACCTCATTTCATTAAGATAAAAGTATTTTTTTTTCTTTTATTTTTACCACCAGGTTTTACTGGCATAAAGGATCCTCTGGTCAAAGCAACGTGACGATCGAATGGCACATTGCGGGCACCACCCTGCCGGGCCTCTACAGGATCCGCTACTTTGGGCATAACAGGCAGCAGACTCTCCTGCAGCCAGCTGTGTTTCCTGCCTTCCAAGGCACCTCGGCCCCTTTCTGGGTTGTGGACCCCTATGATGAGCCAATAACCAATGGAAAGAGCCGTTTTCTTCTGTAACTGGCAGAGGACGTGGACAAGCCTCCACCTTGGCATCTTCAATCCACCCCTTCAAATCTGACATTCGATGCTAATGAGCGGGTATCTGCCCACATGCCCATGTGTGAGTGCGTGGGCATGGGTCTGGGAATCATGCACCGCTATGGCTTTAGTAGCTGTGAGATGCACTGGAGAAAGCCACAATCATCTGATTTCATTCCTGACTTGCTGCTGATGCCACCCAGAAGGGCAGGTCACTTCAGAGCAAAACCTCTGGTGTCTTGACAAGAGATACTGAAGACTTGTTAATAGTGATTAAACGATTTATTGATGAAGAGGTTTTTTTTTTTAATTGTGTGTGTGTGTGTGTGTGTGCGCATGTGACCACTTTGGTGGGATCACATAATCATAGGTGGGTGGCATAGTGGCTAGATCACTGGGCTTGGGGTCAGGAAGACCTGAGTTCATATATAGCCTTTGACACTTGCACTTATCAGCTGTGTGACCCTGGGCAAGTCACTTAACCTTTGCCTTAATTTCCTCAGCTGTAAAATGGGGTAATAATGGTACTTCCTGGGATTGTTGAGATGAGAAAATGAGATAATACAGTATTTATAAAGCACTTAGCACAGAGCCTGGCACCCAGTAGGCACCAAATACTTATTTCCTTCCCTCTCTTCATAGGTCTATAGCTAAAAGGAACTTTGTGGGCTATCTAGTCAAACCTCAAATAGAAATAGGGAGCTACTAAACCACACATAAGGGTCCCTGCCCGTACATGGTGAATTAGAAAAAAACACATGTTAACATTATCTATGTTCCATTGTATTTTTATTTATTTTATGAAATATTTTCCAATCACATTTTCATCTGGTTGGGCCACACTCAGGAGTGAATGCAATCTTTGGGCGATGTGCTTGAGTCTAGTTCTTTGATTTTACAGGGGAGGAAACTGAAGCCCAGAAAGAGTGTGTGATTTGCCTAATGTCACACAGGCAGTAAGCCTGAGGCAGGATCTGAACCTGGGTTCTGGGAATTTAGAGCTGAGGTCTTGGGACTGAGCCACATAAGAAGCAGTGGGCTTCAGTGGAAAGAGGGTTAAATGTAGAGTCAAAGGATGTGTGTTCAGGTCCCAGGCCTGAAGATTGCTCCCCTTGAAGCTTGAATACTTACCCATCCTGGGGCTCAGTGTCCTCACATCTGGGAGTGAGAGAGAAGTCCCCTCCCCATTTCAGGTGTTACGATTGTGGAGGACCGGCAGTGAAATCACAGAGTGTGAGCAGGTGTGAAGAAATTTCCTCCAACTCACAACAAGGTGTGAATAAGAACTTGATGCAGATTATAGGGCCTCCATCATTGGAAGAAGGCAGCCGATACCATGTAGGAAGTTGCTCATGATTGAGATAATCACTCATGTCTCTTAGCTCTATGTCTAGGAACAGCCATTTGTCCAGGCTGGGGAGCACTTTGTGGAGGCAGAAATCTTCTCCTTGCACTAGAGGGCAGCATGTTGAAGGAAAGAACTTTTCTCTTTCTTCCACAATCCCAAATCATGAGCAGCAGGAGACTATGAAGCCAGCAGAGAATCACAATAGAAACATAAAAATCACAGATGTGAAAACCCAGTAACCTGAGAGAGAAGTCAGCTTAAAGGAGCATGATGCTTGTAGCGGAGAGGTGTGTCAGCCATGAGCTCAAGAAAGGAGCAGACCTGGGGCTCAGCAGAGTGGCTCGACCAGAAGAGAAGATGCTAGACCTAAGGGGAGATTCGTAAAGATTCTACAAAGATGCTTTAATCAGGAATTGTGAGTTACTCCCCACATGTGTGCCTCACGACCATTGTGTTCTATGTTTGAGCTTACTCATCCCATGTGAATTTGTAGGACTGTGTACTCAGGCTTGTGGAGGGAATGTTTTGTATGAACTCTTCCTAGTAAACATCTTTGCTAAAAATTAAGTATACTGGCAGCTTATTAATAGAAAGCACACCTGTGGGGGCTTCTGAGCTACAGAAGCAGGAATAGCCATGACAGGGTTACTCCTAGAAACCGAGAATAGCAACCACACTGTGGAATGCCAGCCTATGAGTTTGAGTACAAGTAGCCAGAGGGGTTGTTAGTAGAAAATGAGGGAGTCAGATGAGATAGCCTCTAAGTTTCCATCCAACTCTAAATCTAGGATTCTGTGACCCTTAAAGTTCTTCAATTTTTTTTTTTTAATTTTAGAGACTCACTCTGGCATAGCAGATAGAGAGCTGGCTGAGAAATCTGGAAGTTCTGAGTTAAAGTCCCTTCTCTGACATATAATGTCCTCGTGATGCAGCAATTAAGCTTTCTGCACTCTAGACATCTCTCTAAGACCATAAGTTGCAGATAAAATGCCCATCTTCGTTGGGAGAGGAGTTTTCCTCATCCAGAAGTTCCCTATATCAGTGGAGTCACCTATTTCTTAGCTGTATTGGGGAAAAGAGAAGGCTCAAGCAATGGATAAAACCTCTGCTTGGGAGTCAAGAGATGAGGATAACTGGACGAAGAGAAGGTAGTTTCAATTAGTTCTAATTCTTTTTTCTCTGCCAAGGACAATGATGTTTGGCCTTGAAAAGACAAAACAAAATTGGCTAAGAGGGAAATGACATCCAAAAGATGTGAGCAGATGGGTAGTAAGAGAGCGGCTGAGTGCCAAGCCATCAGGCACAGATGAACCACTTCCTTGGGCCATGAGAGGATTGGAGGGTTGGATTCCTGAGACACTGCCAGCGATATTTGATAGAAAAAGAATGGAAGAAATATCATCAGATTGGACAAGGGTCAATACCCTGATTGTCAGAAAAAGGAAGTATATGGAGTCTGTCAACTATAGGCCAGTGAGCTTGACTTTGATTCCTGGCAGAATTCTAGGGTATGTTAGTAATGAGTTGGTCATTGAATATGTGGAAAAGGAAACAGTGATCCCAAAGAGCCATTGTGGTTTCATTAAGAATAAATCATTCCAGACTAATTTTATTTACTTTTGTGGACATAGTTCTTAGGTTGGTAGATCAAAGAAAAACTCTAGATTTTAGCAAAGTATTTGATAAAGTGAGAGGCTGTGTCGTATAGTGATAGAAGGCTAGCCTGGCAGCCAGCAACAGCTGGGTTCTAGTCCCACGTATGACGTGTGCATGCGTGATCCTGGGTAAGTACCTGAAATTCTCAGTGCCCTGAGCAGCTCGCTAAGACTCTAAGTTCTAGAAAAGGTGCCAACTTGCATCACTAGAGGGAGTTTGCTTATCTGGGAGTCTCCTGTGGCAATGAAATTAGTCACAGGTCTAATTCCTATTCCCAGCTTTATTTGATTAAGGATCTCATGTTATCTTCGTGGAAGAGAGGGAAAGAAATGGGAAAGATGGTGGTGCAATAATATGGATTCAAACTGGGGCAGCTGGTGGAACTCAGAAAGTCCAGCGCTTGGCAGCTGATCAATGTCAACATGGCAGGAAGTCTTCAACGGGAGAGTCCAGGGATCTGTGCTTTGGCCCTGGGCTGTTTTATGCTTTTCTCAGTGATTTGGAAAAAGCAGAGAATGCACAGTGTACTCATTATATTTTTGGATGACACAAAGTTGGGATGGGTAGCTAACACATTAGATTATAGGGTCAGGAACCCCCCAAAACTTAGCATAATGTAACATCAGGCTGAATCAAGTAAGATGATATTTAATAAAGATAAATGCTCTATTATGCTCGGGTTCAGAAAGCCTGAGGTCCTTCAGCTTCCCAGGAAGCAATGTTTGTTTTGTGAACTACTCTGGTTTTGATGGATGGGTGCCCTTTCCTCTCCCAAGAATGATTTTTGCACAGTAAAGGACAGAACAAAATGGCTAATGGGAGTTGAATCCCCAAGACAACATCCTAGGGTCTCAAGAAAATAGGGTATGTGAATAGTTGGCTACTGTCAGTGCCCATGATAATCATAGAGTGTAGGGAAAGTTGCCATAGGACTGGAGAAGGGCAAATGTCTAAATTTTTGGAACAGGAAAGAGAATTGGTTCTGCAAGCTGTAGGCTGGTGAACATGACTTTTATTCTGGACAAAATTCTGTATGTATTATTAAAGAGATGGAAAATGAAAAGGATAATTGTAAAAGCTGGAGTGGCTTCATCAGGAATAGGGCATGTTGGATTTACCCTGTATCTTTTTAGAAGAGGCATACACTCAACTGGTAGATCATGGAAATGTTATAGCATTAAATATATGTATATGTAAATATAATGCATATATAAATATACATTTAGGTAACCTTCATAAGCATAAGACTGGAGTCATGTGACTTGATGAAAGCTCCTCTGAACAAGGTCTTGGGGCTTAGTAAATTGCAAACTAAATGAGAACCCATGGAGTAATATGGCAGCCAAGAAATTGAATGTGATTGTAGAATGCTTTAAGAAGTCATAACATCCAGGACTAGAGAATCGAGAGGCCTGCTATGCTCTGCCTTGGTCACAATACATTTGGGGGAATGTCTTCAGAGTCTTCTTAGTCACCAGTGGAACACATGGCCCATCCCTTGAGGGTACATCCTTCTCAGTATGTGATTGACCCACATCCTTTCTGCTTCATGATCATGCATCTCTTTGAGATCATTTTGCCCCTGCTTCTCTTGCCCACATCTCTGTCAGGAATCAGCTGCCGCCTACCCACAGTCATTTCTCTATGGTCCTTTGTATGATCCACAGTTTTCATTCCATGCAGACTAGGACATTCATCATCTGTAGCTATCCATCACCATAAGGATATTATTGTTAAAAGATGGACTACTGCTTCAGAGTAAAGGTTGGGGTAATGAAATGAAATACTGTACATAATTTCTCAAACGCAATCCAACTCCCTGTCCCTTAGACAGTTAGTCAGCATTTATTAAGTGTTTACTATATGCAAAGTACTGTGCTAAGGTGCTGGGGCAAAAACTATTCCTGGCTTCCAGGAATTCACATTCCGATGAGAAAGGCAACATGCAAACAACTATATATGTGCAAGATATATTCAGGATAAATGGGAGGTGCTTTCAGAAGGAAAGCATTAGCAGTAGGGGTAGCAGCAGAGGGGAAATCTGGGGAAGACCTGTTGCAGACTGTGGGTTACAAACTGAATTTTGAAGGAAGCCATGACATGGTGGTGAGGAGGAAGGCAACCTGGTGTAATGGATAGAGCATTGGGCTTGGCGTCAGCAGGAACTGGATTCAAATCCCACCTGAGATGCTTAATAGACGTAGAGCCCGGCCAAGTCATTTAATCTTCCTATGCCTCAGTTTCCTTACTATAAACAAGGGGGTTGGATTCAATGGCCTCTAAGGTCTTCTTTAGATCCTATGATCTCTGTGCATTGGCTTGTACTGCCTGCCATGTTTAGAATAGACTTCCCCAACCTAGGCTTTATCTGGTGAAGTATTTCCTTTCCTCAATTTCCAGCTTGGAAGCCAGCTTCTTCATAGAACTTCCTCTGATCTAACCCAATGAAAATGACCTCCCTGTTCACATTTCTCCTAGCACTTTGCCTCAGTCTCTCCTTTGCACATCCATCACAAGTATTTGGATCATAGTTTGTTATCAATCTTTCTTCCCTCTTTAGATTGCAACCTTGATCTTTGTAACCCCAGCATCTGCTACTGTACCTCATGCTCAATAGGTGATTAATCAATATTTGATGGAGGAATAAAGAAATTCTTAACTAAGTAACTAAGGGATGTTTCTGTCCTTTGCTGTTGTTAATGATAAGGAAATATCCTAAGGATCTAGGAGACTAAGTGAAATGTGGTATTTCAACTTAGATTGGAATTGCTCATCCTGCTTTAATGAAGATGTAAGAGCAGGTGAGTCTTCCTCAAGGCATGACTCTGCCACTATAGAGCTGTGTGACCTTGCTCATATTGCTTCCCCTCTCTGGTATTTACTTTTCTCAGTCGTGACATGAAAAGATTGGGTTGACTGGCTGCTAAGATTCTCTTGTGGCTGCCAAACTCTATGGTTTGTTTATTACAAGGGCAAAGGACAAGCAAAGATCCTTGGGGTATTGGAACATCAGTGTCATTAACCAAACAGACCACTGGATGTCAGACTTGATCTAACCTAGCTCCCGTCCTCTCCAGGAATGCTATGGCTCACCCATAGTGATTTTGGCTGGAGAAAGATTGAACTCCTTGGCTTCCTGCTATAGTTATGTTTGTGAGAAATCCCAGAAGGAGGGGCTCAGAGATGATGGAGCACAGAAAGTGGCCCATGGGGGAGAGGGGTATTGAGCAGAAGGCAGGTCTGGTGGTGGCTGCTGAGAAAAGGGAAGCTACTAGGGGAGGAGAGGAAGGATATGTTGAGTCTGCATCTTAGCTGAGTGACTGAATGTCTGAGGATTGCTGGGGATAGTCCCCATCATGATACCCAGTCATAACCAAGGTGAAGTGACTAGAACTTTGCCTAAATGTGTGGAAATTTAGAGGACTCTTATAATACCTAGAATCTTCCAGATGCATAGAAACATTTGAACTTGGCACCTGGTTAGCAAGAATGATAAGTGGGCTTCCTGGCCTTCAGTGGGGATACCACAAGCATACATCTCTTGGGTTTGAAATGGAACAGCTTCCTGAAGCTTCACCCTCCTTCTGCCCCTAGCCCTGGTGGTGATTTCCCAGCATCAGCCTCACAGCGCTCTGCACTTCCAGCCCAAAGTAGCTTGTGTTCAGGGGTCCTGTCTCTTGGCCATAGGGCAGTATCCTGGGGTCTCCGTAACAACTGAATTTATCCTTAGAAAGCTGATTTTAGAGATTGTTTTATGAAGCTTGGCCCGGGTATCCAAGCTGCTGACTATGATTCTGGCTGCAGGGAATTTAAGGGCAGCGAACGAGCCAAAGCCCGGAAGGAAAGGGTTCGACATTGGGTTTGG
>CM053624.1:10114585-10136659 GCA_028646595.1 Phalanger gymnotis
TTCTATGGGAGTCCATATCCCTGTTTGTATGGAGATGGAGAATTTTCTTTGTCTCTTACTGAAATGTTCTTGCTTTGAATTAAAGTTTTCCCAAATTGGACTGCTAACAAATATCAGTGAGGATTTGTGAGCTGTGGTTTTGAGTGAATACTGGTACAACATATAATATACTGTTGGAGTAATTTTCAGGAGGACCATGACTGAGAGGTTCTTAGGCTTTACTTGTCTTGATAAAATCTCCTTATAGTTTAATAGTTCAATGGACTCAGGATCTCATCAATTTGAGTACTCCCTCTTGTGGTATATATCACCACGTATTCCTGCCTCCTTGTTCCTTGATATTCTCATCAATATTTCCTCATTGCCCTAAGAAGGATCTCCATTGCTCACTGAAGGCCTTCTTCTAGGTCTTACAGCACTTTGTGGGTACCAATGCATCATTAAGGCTACCCATCTGCTACTTTTTGGTCTCACTGAATGCCTATGTCCTTTTCTGATTGTACATGTCATCCCTAAATGTCATAATTCTATATTATTGTGAGTTATGATGACAGTGATTCTCATAAACCCTTGTCAGGAAGCCAGGGGGACATGTTGACTACAACTATTCATCGCTTTTTCTGGGAAAAAAAGAACACCTCAAGCAGCATCACTTAATGGTTGCTAATCTCTGCAGGAAGACACACACACTCCCATGCCCATCAGTGCTGAGTATCTAAGCAGCCTTAAATACTGCGTGGAGAATTCAAGCTAATACTGCTTAATAACACTCCTCTGGCTGAGCACACTCTGCTTGCAGTCTAACTACCTTGGGGGAAGGATGGGCCTGAACTCATAATTATCTCTTCCGTTCAGTTTCCTTGGTTGTATCCTCATGGTGATGGCTAGAAATTATTTCTCTGATTTTGTCTGTGTAACCAGAAGACTTGGAAGCAACTGCAAAGACAAGAGTGAATCAGATCTCATTTTCTAGACAGTGAACGTTACCTGTATTCTGGCCTCCTACACAGTGGTGCGTGCGTGTGTGTGTGTGTGTGTGTGTGTGTGTGTGTGTGTGTGTGTATGTAGTTCTAGCTGAGATTGTGAAGGATGATTTCTGGCAGCATAAATGATGGCTCGATGGGCTGTGACTTTCAGTGAACAAAAATAGGTCTGGAAAGGACTTTAAAGCCCATTTCAGATGCCACCTTCCACATGAGGCCTTTCTTTATCCCCACAATGGTCACTGGTTGTGGTTTGTCCTTCGTTTTCAAAAAGGACCATGACATCAGGGAGATGATGATATGACTTGCAACTGACTTTGATTTCAGTGAGGGAGGGCTGTGCAAGGTGACCAGTCTCACTTTCTCCTCCAGAGCCATTTGGGTCCAGTGGCCAGATATCTATCAGGGTAATTGGAGATGGCCCAGAATGCAGTGGGAGACCTTGGCCCTTTTAAGCTAAGGTCTTTTCATTTTGAGTGAGGCAATGTCCATTAGGTGAATAGGTCTCTTTAAGAAGTGAGTCAAGGGATGACCCCTTTAAAAAAAATCAAACTGGGAGAGGAAGAGTTGCTAGCCAAAAGAGAAACAGTTACTATTTCCATTCACTCTGAGCCAGGAGGGTCCCAAAAATGACCATGAAGTGGTGCTTGGGCAGGGACCTATTTTTGTCCAATCCATGAGATCCAGAGTGAATTGGGGTTTAAGCTTGGTCTTTAAGAAAGAAATCTAGCCAGTAAACCCCAAATTAATTCTGCAGCTTTTGACCATCAAAATTTACCTTCCTTTGGGAAGAGCACCTGCAGGCAAGGGAGAGGAGAGGAGAGAAGAGAAGAGAGGAAAGGAGAAGGAGGAGATTAAAGGTACTTTGCATTTGCTTTCTATTTCTTTCTGAGAGGCAGTGTGCTGCAACAGACCAGTCATTGGCTTTGAAGTCAAATAACCTGACATTGAACTTGGACTCTGAAACCTACTGCTTGCATAACCTTGGCCAATTCATTTCACATCACAGAGCCTCGGTTCTACCATCTGTAAAATGAAGGGGTTGGACTCGATGGCCTCTGAAATAATTTCTGGCCCTAAATCTACTTCTCATGGTCTGTGTACATGCTAGCCAGCCTTGGAAGCGTGGAGATCTCAGGCACATTCTGGCTGCTGCACCATGGGCACTTAACCAACCAGTGCTAGGACAAACCTTTTAGCCTCTGTATGACAGAATCTAATGATCTATTTCAGTGGAGGGAATTTGTACACTGGAACTTCCTTGTCCTGAAAAACTCACAGGTCTGGGCTAAAAAAAGATCTTGAGAGCCTAGCATAGTGTCTTGTTCACAATAGATCTTCAGTAATATTTCTTGAATTGAATTGTTGAATTAGAGATTACCTGTCCCAGAACCAGCCAAGATGGTTCAGAGGGGCTGATGGTTAGAAGCTAGAGGATCAGGTGATGATTCCCGTTAGTCTCAGTAACTCATGAAGACTATTATGGAACGGTGGCAATGTGTGTCAGAGAATAGATCACCCCCACACATTGTGGTGAAGGGGAAAGAATATTGTTTTTGAGGTCAGAGTGATGGGGTACAGGCTCTAGAAACCCTCCTGAACTCTGCTTGAATCTTCCCACTTGATCTGAACCTATAATCCCCTCAACTGGCTTTTCATCACTATGCCCAATTCTCTGTTACCCTAAACCTAGTCCAGGCCTTCATTGGCCATTATCTTAGGATTGTCTCCAGCTACTTCCCACCCTTGATCCTATCTAAACCCCATCCTCTTGGTTCCTGGCTTCCTCCTCTAGTCACCTCAGCCTACTGGCCACTCCCATCAAGATCTTCCCTAGACCCCTCCTTCAGTCACCACAGACTACTTGGCCAACCCTAGATGTCTCCCACAGTCTTTACATAAAATCCATCTTGTTTCCATGAAAGTGCTTAGATTCCTTAAGAGTCTGGCAGATATGGGAGATTTTGAATAAACCTTGCTTTTCTTTGGCTGAAAGAAGGCTTAGGTTGAATTCATTTGGGTAGGACACACATGTTGCTATTTTGCTAAACTGCAACAAGAGTATCCTAGTTCAAATCCTGTTACTTACTTCCTGTATCATCTAGGGCCAGCTACTTCTCCTCTCTGGCCTGTTTCCTTAGCTACAAAATGAGGAGGCTGGACTAGATGAGCCTAAGGCCCCTTCTAGGTTAAATCTCTGATCTGATTGAGTTAAGGCCAGGGGATGAAATCATGGGTCTTTTGAAGTGTGGAAGGCTGCTTACCCATGGGACCCACTTTGGGCCTGATTCAAACTCCTCTCAGCCAATAGGAATTAGCTGTAAAAATTCTTGTGGTCAGAGATAAGACTGGGTGGAAGCCCAGCTCCAAATGTTCCTGTGTTTCTCTTCCAAATAAAAACATTTAACCATTGGTAAGTAAACCACATGTTTGTTTTGTGGCAAGGTCTTTTATAAAACAGGCAATCTTATTAAAATCTATAGTTTCCAAGGCAACTGTCCTTATAGGAGACATTAAAATATCTGGTATTTGAGAGCTGAGAATTCACTGAGATAAGACAGCTCTAGGGGGTGATTCTAGAGTGGCACCCAGGGCTTCACTAATGAGTGCCCTCAGAAGCCACCCACATGCTCTTATGCTCACATGGTGCTTCTTTTCTGTCTAAATCCTCTCCCCCCAACCCCTCCTGTATCCTTTCTCTCATCTAATTTAACAGCTCACTCCAATTCAACAAACTTTTTTCCAATTTCCTACTGTATGTCAATTACTGAACAAGGTTCTGGGAATCCAAAGGCAAAATAACACGCTCCCCGCCCTCAAGGATCTTACATTTTACTTGGAGGATGCAGCATGTCCTCACAGAAACATACACGAGCCTTGTCGGTATCAATGAGTCTGGAATTCCAGGTTAAAGGACTTCGGTTGTACTTGTAACCCAGATGAACTTGGCCGATCCCTTCATGTCTCTGGGACTCTGTTTCCTCATATTTCAGATGGAGGATTGATCAATCCACGTCCCTTCTCATTCTAATTCTATGATCCTATGAAGATAATTTGAGGAGGGAGAGAGCATTAAGAGCTAGGGAGAAATTAGACATGATTCCAAGTGTGCGCATATGTGTGTGCGTGCATGTAAAACAATAGCAAACTCTAGTCATCCAGGAAGTTATATTCTAATGGGATCCGGCAAAGGTTCCTGTAGAAAGTCAAAATTGAGTGGAGCCTTGGAGTTCTCAGAGAACTAGGGAAAGGGTGCATTCCAGATGTGAAGGAGGGCTTATGCAAAGGCATAGAGGTGGCAGACGCTATGTCAGGTTTGTAGGACAACAGTTGGGATGGAATCATCACGTTCAGGAGTCTTAGCCTGGAGCAGTGCGCCTTCCAGGTGCTTTGGGTGCAAAGACAGGCTAGTTAAGGGAAAAGACAAAAGCTGTAGGTGCTCAGAATCTTTGGCACCTTTTGCCAATTGGGCAGATGTAAGCTGTACCACGTGTAAGTTTTCTAAGCTGTCATTCTTGAAATGGCTTCAGGCTTGGACTCCTCTCAGACCATTAGAGACAGGTTGACAACTGATAGAAGAGAATGCTAGAGGATTTCGTCTTCGTTTGTTAGGAGTTACTTAGAGCTGATGACTTTCGACAGAATTTTGATCTTCTCCATATATTTCATTGCTCCTTGGATGTGCCCCTTATCATTAAATCACACTCTTTTGCTGCATCATTCTGTCTAATAATAGACAACCAAGGGCACATTCAAGTTTGCAAAGTGTTTTACACATGTAGTGGTGTAGAGATATTGATTCAATGGATCAACGACACCCTCCCCTCCTTAAAAGCAAATGATACAGTGATGATCTCTTAACCAAGTGAGAGCACATCTCAGTCAAAGACTTTACATTAAATTTAAGTTGACCCTCGGATGTCATTGGATGAATTAGTGCGACATTACCTAGGAGGTGTGTTTGGACCCATTGGCCAAGCCTTGGGTTATCTATAAAATAGTGAGCCAGTTTGGGATCCAAAGATTCAAGCATCTAGAGACACTGTGGTAGACATCTCCAGCCACGTCCCTGAAACGAGTGACTTAGGGGAAGGAGGGAGATCACCTCTGCCTCCTCTTTGCCTGCCTCCTCCTTGTCTGGAAAAGAGCCTTCTGAGCACTGGAGGCTCTGGAGGATTTGGGAGTTCCACTCTTCCCATCAACATTCTTGCATCACCTCTGGGACCACTGTGGTCTACAGTTTATGCATTGGGAGCTTAGAATTGCCTGGATGTGATGATGAATGGACATTGAGGACTCTATTAGGAATATCTATTAGGAATTCAATAAGTATCCCCCATGGGGGAGAAAAGGACTTCTGGTGACTTGGGGCTGTGAGTCACTCTTTTGCCACATCATATGCTCTGAACCTGAGTCTGCTTTTCCTTGGGCTCTGCATGTACTTGTGGGAGGATATTCTCCTATTTAAGAATTTTTTTTGGGGAAAAGGAGATGTTTTGTATGAACTCTATGACCATAGTAAATGCATGTTTCTAAAAGCCAATTAAGTTTAGCTGACTAATTGATATCACTGATGATTGGAGGTAGGCAGAGCACATCAGTGGGGGTTCATGACCTACAGCACTAGAAAAGGCATCCTTTCTTCTGTGCTACCCCTAGAATCTGAGGGGAGACCTAGCAGCTGTTTTCCAGGCATTCTGCCTGCTAGGTGCACACGAAACTTGGGAGAGTAAGTCCAAAGCCTTAATTTGTTCTCCCTCTGGAGTTTCACAACAGCCCTGTGAGGCATATTCCTTCAGATATTTCTCTCTAGTTTTTCCCAGAGCTCTCTCCTTTGCTTCAGTTATTCCCTACCTTGGATTTTGCTTTTCTGCGTTTCTGTTGTGTCTTTGCCCATCCCAAGTAGACTGTAAGATGCTAGAAATTAGAAACTGTTGTTTTTGACTTTCTAGCTTCATCATAATTCCATCCTTTTGCAAACTCTAGTATGTGGTCTAGACAAACTGGCCTTCTTGTAGCTCCTCAAATACATTGTTCCATCTTCATGCCTTTGCAGTGGCTGTGCCCCCTGCCTGGAGTGCACCCCCTCCTTCCTTTCACCTCGAAAAATCTCTTATTTCCTTCAAGACTCAGCTCAGTTGTTACCTTCTAGAATGAAGCCTTTCCTGATCTCCCTGACTACCATTGCTCTTTTCCCCAAGCTACCTTATATTTATTCTGTATTTGTTCTGTATGTACTTGGGTCTCCTCTAATAGAATTCTAATTTTTTTTTATTCTGACCTTAAGCACCAAATAGAATGTAAGTTTCTTAAAGGCAGGGACTGTATCTTTTTTGTCCTTTATATGCCTAGCATGTGTCACAGTGTCTGGCACACAATAGGAGCTTAATAAATGCAAATAGACTGATTTCTATCCCTAGCATCTACCATAAAGCTTCAAACTTTATTGATAACTTTATTGGGTTGAGATGACCTGAAGAATAAGATTGGGGGAAAGAGAAGTGAAAGATTACTAACCCCCCTTAATCCTGACTGGTAGGAACCTTAGTTTCTGGTAGAGTTTAGGATGCAGGACTCCCAGGGTGCAGGGAGATTGCCATGCTCATTCTTGCTCATTCTCCTCAACATCCTGCTTCCTTATCTTCTTCTTGGAGCCACATGAGGCCACTGTGGTGTCTGTCTCAGGCTTTGCAGCTCCAGCAAATAATTTGTTTCCTTTCTATTTTTCAGAGTTCTTAAATATTCATGAGGGAGCTTGCTATAGTGAAACAAGCAAGGTGTAAGTAGAGCAACCTAGACCCAAGGTGCTTGGGCAGAGAAGAAACAAGTGAGCTTGGAAGCAAGTTCTAAAGAAGAATGAGTTTGAATAGGAGATGACCAATTGGCCTTCTTCTCTGTGTTGCAGGGCCTCGCCTGCCCCCTCCCTCACTAAAGTGTGATAGTGGAGCAGAGGGGAAAGAATGCTGGGCTCTTAGTTAGAAGTTCTGGGTTTTAGTCCTGGCTTGGACACTTAATAGTTGTGTGAATACATAGCAGTAGGCTCCTGAGATTTGGAATCCAGTGGTACTAATCCCATTTCTGCCTGTGTAGGCTTGGTCCAGTTGTATTCTCTTTCTGGACTTTGATTTCCTCACCTATAAAAAGGATATATCAGAGGAAGGAAGCTCAAGTTTTCCTCACTCAATGCCTATCATTCCATTCATCATTGAACCCTCTCCTCCCCACCTCCCCTTCCCAGTAACTCAACAGCCAGCATTTGAGAAGACTTGTGGCTTCAGAAGTCATCGTTCTGTGGCCAGCCTCAGGAGGACTCACTGTGTTCAGCTGGTTTGGTCCTATTACGAGAATGCACCATAGGTTGCCAAGTTACCTTTAGAACTGTTACAGTATGGTCGTCCTTAGGATAGCCTGAGCTCTACTGGCATTGGGGTAAGGGCTTATCAGGAGACAATAATAGTAACAGTACTAATAATAGAAATGATGGTGATGGTGATGGCTGCTTACATTTTTAAAGATAACACTAAGTTTTACAGCGATAAAATCAAATGTTTATAGCAGTAGAAACTTGGTCACTGAGATACCAGCCTCTGGCACTCTCTAGTGTCAGGAATGACTCAACGTGAACATGAGAGAGGACCCCTTTGTCCATGAGCCACAAACACCAGTCAGAAAAAGCAGAAAGAGTCAAAGCCCTGATCTCTGCTGCGGTGGGGCTCTTCTCCAGCCCAGAGGGCAAGTGCACTGGGAATGCTAAGGATGACTAGGGAGGGCAGCCTTCCTTGATGGAGGCCAGGAAGTGCAGGAGGAATCTACAAAAAGATGAAACAAGAGAGAGAAAAGTGGGGAGAAGAGGGAGGCTTCTCTAGATAGAAGAAGGGAAAGGCAGCTCCAGGCTTTAGAAGCAGCATCTGGGGCTGGCGAATGGCAAGTCAACAAGCATCTTTTATTAGGTACCTACTATGTGCTAAGCATTGCAGATACAAAGAAAGGCAAAACAGCAATGAAGACAGCCAATGACAGAAATGGAGCTGTATCTAGTGATTGGTGATAATAATTGATGATAATCATAGTAAATAATAACAATAACCTTAATATGACACTTTAAAGGAGGCAGCTAGGTGTTACAGTGGATAGAGTGCCAGGCTTGGAGTCAGGAAGACCTGAGTACAAATACAGTCTTAGACACTTACTTAGCTGTGTGACCCTGGGCAAGTCACTTAACTCTTCCTCAGTTTCCTCATCTTTAAAATGAGCTGGAGAAGGAAATGGCAAAATATTCCAGTATCTTTGCCAAGAAAATCCCAAATGGGGTCATGAAAAGTCAGACATGACTGAAAAATGACTGAATAATGGCAAAAGCTTTGCAAAGTACTTCATACTATTTTTTTAACCTCATTTGATCCTCACAACAGTCCCATGAAAGCAGATGCTATTATTATGTCCATTTTATAAATGGGGAAACTAAGAATGAGAGATATTGGGTGACTTGCCCAGAGTAGTTGGCTGAAGGCAGGATTTGAAGTCAGTCTCAGTGATTCTAAAGCCAACTCTCTGTCTCCTGAGTCACTTGCTTGCAGGTGGGACAAGGGACAGAGATTTCAAGACTGTTCAAGGCTTCTGCTGGGGAGATGCCCCCAGGGCTCTGTGTGTAGTTGGGTAGGGCTGGGCAGGGGAGGAAGTCGCCATCTGGTAGATTTCTATTTTAATGAGTCATTCTTGGTAAAGAAGCGCTAGGCTGTTTTTCTGAAGAACGGAAAGCAGAGTTGGTGTCCCTCTAAACTTCAGGTGCAAAGCCCTAGCTGCAGGACCCTGGGAGCATTTTCAGACAACTCCTCAGGGAAGGGAAACAGTATGTCATGCAGAAGTGTGTGTGTGTGTGTGTGTGTGTGTGTGTAGGGTGGAGTGGGGAGGGGAGGGAGGAGTCCTTATAGAGAATAGCATTTCAATGGTGTAGTCTAGTTAACAGTATGCGTGGCTTGGAGTCAGAGTGAATATTGAATCTGTGGTGCCTATTGGACATCAAGGAGGACACATCCTCCAGGTATCTGGTAATGTGAGGCTGGGATTCAGGCAAGAAATTAGTGTTGGATTTGTGCAGAGATCGACATTTAAGCCATGGTGACTGATGCCGCAGCTGTTAGAGAGAGGAGAAGAGGAGCCCAGAGGGTGGGCAACTGTCAGTGCTGCAGGCTTCATGGGCTAGAGATGGCTGACAGTGCAGCAAATAGATTGTAAAGGGCCGGTCAGGCAGGCAGGAGGACCTCAAGAGGTCTTTCAAGGTTTTAATCCCGTCTCTGCCTCTTAGTCCTTGTGAGACCCTGGGCCATTCACTTTGACTCAATGAGCCTCAGTGACTTTCTCTGTAAAATGAGGGAGGTGAATGGAAGAGCTTATGACCTAGAGCAAGACACCACGCCTTTGAGTCTCAGCTTCATCACCACCAAGATCAAAAGATGCTCCATTTAACTTTTAACTCCACAGCCTGGTGTCCTGGCAGAGCTGAGCTGAGATGCCCAGTCTAGTTTTCCACCCCACTGGTGCTGAAAGCTCAGTGTCCTACTTTAGCTTAGTCCCTACATGATTCTGCGTAGCAGAGGCTCCTGGACCTTGTCACACCAGTGTGGAGGCAGATGACATTTTCTAGCATTCTGTTAAGATCTACCAAGGTTCACCTTGAAAGCTCCTATGTTCAAACACCAGGTCCAATCAAGCATACTCTGCCGTCTCTGGGGGAACATATGTAGCTCAGAGTGTGAGAATTAGTTCTTACACTCTTATGCTAATGGAGCTCACAGGAGGTTGCCCAGTGTCCTATTGCTTGGTCATGTCCTGGATTCTGGACCAAAGACTGGCAGCAGTTCTGATCACTATAGGGGTGTATGAGCCATTGACCATAGTGATAGCAGTATGAACAGACAATACTTATATTCTCCTTTAAGATCCACAAAGCCACTCTGCATATGCTGTCTCATTTGGTCCTCACAGCAATCCTGCAGAGCAAGTGCCATTATTATGTCCATTTTACAGGTATGGAAACCAGCTTAAGGGACTTACTCAGGACAAAGCAATTTACAAAGTATCTGAGGCAGGATTAGAACTCTCAATCTTGCTGACTCCAAGTCTACCCCGGGACCCATCTAACCAGAGCTGTATCTTATTGAATGATCAGACATTATCTAGAACCCTGAGAAAGGCACATGTTGCTAGTTTGTTGTTGTTTGTCCTTTGTTTTTGAAGAGGACCAACAACATCATGGGTGATGTATTGAATCGTGGATGAATTGGAGTTAAGTGAGGCAGAATTGCACAAAGTCATCAGCCTCTTTCTCTCTTCCAGAGTCACAGAAATCCAGTGGTGGGACAAAAGTCTAAACAACTGGTGATGGCCTGGGATACAGTGGATGACCACAGTTTCTTCTTTTCTTCTGTGTCTCTATGTGTGTGTGTGTGTGTGTGTGTGTGTGTGTGTGTGTGTGTGTGTGTGTGTGGTGAATGGGAAACTATGCTTGAAAGAGAGTCCTTTCAAGACCAAAGATTCAACAATTCAATTACACAAACATTAGTTAAGCCTCTCGTAGTCAGATAATAATGAGAGGGACATATTTACTTAAGGATAGGTCAGGTAAGTCATAGGTCCATAATTCTGGTATAGGGCAAAGAGCCTTGGCTTTGAAATCAGGAGACCAGCGTTCAAATCTTGGCTTGGCCACTTACTAACTGTCTGAATTTAGGCTAGACCATGCATCCTTGGATGTCTGTCTTGTCTTTCTGCTCGCATTTGCATCCTTAATACTTAGCACAGCGATGGACACATAGTAAGTGTGTCGTAAATGCTTCTTGACTTGACTTGGCTGCTAGGTGGCTTCCTTGACTCAGCCCCATGGTCTAGATGACTTGGAGAAGTCTTCCTTTGCTTTTGGACACATCTCTGAAGTAAAACAAACACTCAACATTTCTGACATTATCCAGACCTGAAACTTGGCAGAACTTCCAGTAACCTTCCCACCATTTTATACTCATGTTTATAGCTTGAAATACATCTTGTAGAGACATCATTTAGGCTTCCTGTGGCCTTGAGCATTTGGGCTCGGGAAATGATTACACTTTCTGTTTTGAATTATTGGTCTGGTCGATCTTTACTGTAAATACAGTAAAATCGTCCACAGGGACCCAGCCTCTCTGAGGCAAAGTCATTGTAGCTTAAAGCATAGCTATTGCAGACAGCTTGGCTTTGTATTGTAGACATATTGTAGACAAGTGGCTTTGTAAACCTTTTCCACTGGGGAAGGAAAAGGCAAACCACTCTGGTATTTTTGCCAAGAAAACCTCATGAACGGTATTGGTGTGATGCAGTTCACCGGTTCTGGAAGAGTCGGACAAAACTGACTGACTGAACAACGGTAACAATTGGAGACAGCCACGTAGACTTGTTTCACATTACAACCATGGTTTGTGTTTTCTGGATATCAGCATGAAGACAGGGAGGAAAATTCTCCAGCTTACAAAATGCTAGGTCCTTCATATATTTCCAGTTGGTCTCTCTCTCTCTCTCTCTCTCTCTCTCTAATCTATCTATATATATCTATATATGAGACAAGTTACAGTTAGCCCAAGCTTAGCCAGGAGCTTGGGTGAACAACAGCGATGGCATCCTCTTTGTGAATGGTAGGTGTCTGATGCTGCTCTTTCCAGGTAAATACACATACATACGTACTTACATACATTATGTCTCTCATTGGTTACGACTTTTGGCAAGTGAAAGTGCACTTTAATTTCCATAAATATAGAAAGAGTTCCACACAACTTTCAGGGAAGGGAGATAGTTTAGTAAATATTTTCATATGCTTACATCCTTAACATGGAACTACCATGCTAAAACAAACTATTAGCCTTCAAAAATATAAATCTATACAGAAGCACATTTATATAATTACTTATTCTTCTTCTCTGTTGTGGCTGTTAGTTATGTCTTTATCTATGATCAGGCCCTATATATGTAATACTGACTTTCAAAACTACCTTTGGTAAACTTGAACAAACCTTTGGAACTCAATAGTTTGTTTTCACATGTGATTTCTTTTCCGGCAGTCATTTTTTCCCCTATAGAAAACTAAATCTAGACTGGAAAGAGATGTAATGAGCCACTTGGTTCAGCTTGATTATTTTACAGATAAAGAAACTGAGGCCCAGGGGAGTTAAGGGTGATAGGAATCATTGTATATATTCATAAGATCCCTTCAGGGCAAAGGCTGTATTTTAGGCTCTTTTCCTTCCCCCCTTAGAATTTAGCATCTTGTTTATTACCTGCTAGGCACCCAGTAAGTACTTGGTGAATCAAAACAAGGAGCCAAGTTAGTTGGGGAATTCTACTTCCTCCACTAAGGACCTTGGTTTCCTCACTTAAAATGAGGGTCTGTCCTGCTTTATGCCTCATGTCTTATCTATGTAAAAACTCCATGCTTCAGTTCATCAACTGGGGAATGTCCAGTAGAGGGTCACCAGAATGGTCCATCTCCTCAAAATTATGCCTTGTGAAGAGAGATTGAAAGATCTGGGGACTTCGTAGCCATGGGGTGCCTGGGTTTAAATGGAAGGAGCTTTGGGTTAGCAAGAATTACAGCACAGTAGCAAAAAGACCTTTATTGAAGAGATACCTCTCTGTGATGGCTCACTCTTCAGCCTCAAGGAAAACTCCTCAGAGACCCTGGGAAACAGTAGCCTGCAGGGGAATCTTCCCCAATCCTGACCCAGTCTGGAGCTGGTGGAATTAGAGTAATCCCTTATACACAGAGTGCTTCTGGGTATGCAAACTAAATAGCCCTGGTGAGCCTCTAGGCAGTTAGAGATGAGGAGGGAGTTGTGACAGCCAGAGGCCCTGCAGCTACCTAGCTGAGCAGACCTCGCACATCCTTCTGTTTCCCGGACTCACACGGCCATCACTTTGTTTTTGAAAGGAAGGAGTGGACCAAGAGAAATCCTTTTGTTCCTTTTGTCTGTCAGTATAAAAACTTCTGCAAATTCCTTGTCTCCCACAAATGTTTATCCTGGAAAAGAGAAGGCTTAGTGGGGACCATCGGTCTAGAGATCATTGGTATCAGAGCTCATCTGGTTCAAGCCCCTTCATTTTTCAGTGGAGGAAAATAGTCAAGGCCTAAAGCAATCTCCAGATATCTGAAAGATTGTCATATGGGGGAGAGTTTACACTATTTCTGCTTGATCCAAGAGGGCAGAACAAGAACTAAGGGATGGAGATGCGAAAGGATCAATTTAGGCTGGATATTAGAGAGAACTTCCTGATCATTACATCTGTCCCCCAGGGGAATGGGCTGCCCTGGGAGACTGTACATTCCTCCTCATGGGAAACCTCTAAGCAAAGGCTGCTTGTTGGGTGTTTTGTTGAAAGATTTCTTCTTCAGATCTTAGCTGGACTAGTCAGTTTTGGAGACCTCTAGATCTCTTCCAAACCCTGAGATTGTGTGAAGTTCTTACCACAAAGTGATTGTAATGAGAAAAAAGCACAATGTACCCGGTAAATCTGTCTCTGATGAACAAAATGTTCTTTCCTTTTTTTTTTTTTTTTGGAGGGGGGAAGGTTAGGGCAATTGGGGTTAAGTGACTTGCCCAAAGTCACACAGCTAGTAAGTGTATCAAGTGTCTGAGGCCAGATTTGAACGCAGGTCCTCCTGACTTCAGGACCAGTGCTCTACTCACTGCCTCACCTAGCTGCCCCTAAAATGTTATTTCCTTTAAAAATATATAAATATTTTTAATTCTAAGTAATTAGGTAGAGGATTTCTGGGTGGAGATTTGTAGAATCCATTAAAAAAGTCAGTTAAAATATTTTTCTCCACTAGATGGCAGATTTAAAACTTCATCAATAAACATCATGAATGGGAAACCAAAGACCTCTACAACTATCCCTTCCATATTGTTACTTTCCCCATTGTGGTTTTAATATATGGCAGGTTGGCATAAGAAATTAAACGAGAATTTCTTGGGAGTTTGTATAAGCTGCAGATGACATGTGAAGGCCAGCAGATGACACAGAAAAAGTTTAGAAACTTATAATGCCTAAAGTATCTGTATAGTATTTTATAATACCAACCCAAATTTTACAGTAAAGTACTGTAAACTCCCCATAAAAGAAAAATAAAAAATTGAGACTTATTCTCTGATATAGAGGGAGGGTCAAAAATTTTTATGTGGATTTTCCAGATCATGGGGGTACTGCACACCTACTCCACATGATGTGGAAGGGATAACTATACTTCTTGAAAAAGTCAGATTCTGGGAAGCTTTTTATGTTGAGTTTGTCTCATTAAGGTTGTCTTATGGTGTAATGTCAACTTTTTGATCGCAGGGACCGTCTTGCTTTTGTTGGGCAGAGTAAGTGCTTAATGGATGCTTCTTGTTTATTTAATCATATAAATTCCATCTGTCTATCTGTCTATCTGTCTATCTATCTATCTATCTATCTATCTATCTATCTATCTATCTATCTATCTATCTATCTATCTATCTCTATTTCTATTTATCATCTATACCTATCTATTTATCTCTCTCTGTCTTTGTCTCTGTCTCTGTTTCTCTCTTCCCAGGTTAGTTTCCCTATGAAAATGTAAGTTCCTTGAGGTTAGGGTCTATTTAATTTTTGAATATGTAATCCTCTCCCCCAACCCAGAACAGTGACTGGCACCTGGCAGGTATTTAATTAGTCCTTGTTGAATGATGGATTGGCTTCCCCCTCAAAAGAACTATAACTCCTGCCCTGGTGAAATGGTGAACCTAATAAGGAAAGAACAAATCCAGAGCTCACAGGTTAATTTAGATATTTAATAATGCCTTACAAGTCAATTAACAGCATCTGATCAGCCTAGAATTATATAACATTTTACAATACTCGGTAGTTTATGGTTCCATTTTATCGACTATTCCAAGGTGCCCATTATGTTTATTTATTCCAAACCATGATTGTTTCCCCAAACATATAGATGACATAATGTTGACTCACTCCATTCTGGGAGTTTACAGTGAAAATACTATATAAATATTGTACTAAAAGGACAAAATAAGTGCTTCTCACACACTCTTAATACTGTTTATGCCCATTTGGTTTTGTTGACCCAGTGAAAGAAAGTGAATACAACAATAAAGCCAACATGGAACAACAACATGGGACTCATGCAAGAAATGTGTTTGTCCAACTGCACATTTTGTTTTTTTCTAAGGTGGGGTGGGGTCTGAAGTGATTATTTTGGGCAATATTGCCATTAGTGACATAGCCTTCCCCCTGAAGGGAGAATTTGACAGAGATACAACCAGAATCAAATTAAACACCTATCCCTGGATGAAATATTCAGGTTTCTGATCCTGATGATTTGCTTTAAATAGCTTTCTCCGTAGTCTGCAAAAACCAAAGTTCTCCAGGAATTGGAGAAATGAATGCCAAGTTTCTGAGCAAAATTCACATTTGTGAGGAAATCTAAAAATAGAAAAGAGCATATTCATTCATTTTTCTGCCCTTACCACAGGCCAGCTCTGCTTTGTGAATTGCACTCTGGATTTTCTTGCCCAGGAATGTACTTGTGAAATTAAAAGTGTAAGGAACCTCATGATTTCAGGCTGGTAAGAAGCTTGACTCTCCACTAATTAACATACTTGGGCAATTCTGGAATCTGTATTTGACTTGAAAATTATTTTTAAAAAGTATTTCCCTATTTTGTAACTTGACTCTTTTTTGCTTAGTCATTTATTTGGCATCTCTTCCCACCCCCACCAAAATATTTGGAAGATTGTTTTAACGTAAATGAGAAAAAAGAAGATCTAGCATTGAATTAATCTAAATAAGCCAACCTAGACCAACTGGGAGTTGGAAATAGAAAAATGCTTGGAAAAGAGCAAATTTCTCATTTGAGGCCTAAAGTATAACTGTTGAAAACCTGCTTCCCCAAAGTTAAAGAAAACTCTTGGCTGTTGATGGGTTGAAATTTAGTGTAATTATGTTTAAAATAAATGGCTGAAGAGGCAGAAAGGAAGTTGCCTTGAAGAGAACATTCACTGAAGAACAGGTGTTTCTGTGGCCTCCAAGAGAAGACACAATGCCTAATGCTTACTGTGGTCTTCTACAGTAGTGGTAGGAGAAGGAGGAAGAGGAGAAATTATTTTTTTTAAAGGCATGTTATGGGGTAGTACTAAGTACTCTTTCCTCCTCCATCCTACTCCAGCTCAGATATTTTTATTTTAAGATAGGGGATAGACTGCGATTTATGTGACTATCTAGAGTGGAAAAGGTCCATGATAAGGGATCACGATGGAAATAAACTGAAGGAGTCTGTGTATTGCCAGCCTGTTGTTTGAGAGAGATGTGGGAGGGAAGGAGAGAGAGAGAGAGAGAGAGAGAGAGAGAGAGAGAGAGAGAGAGAGAGAGAGAGAGAGAGAGAGAGAGAGACTTTGTAAAGTGATTTTAAGGGTGTGCTTGGAAAGCCCACTTTTCTTTGGCCTCAGTTTCCCCATCTTACAGATGAGGTAGGTACACTGGATGAGGTCCCGTCCAATCTCAGATTTATGATACAGGTGGTCATCAGAGCCGTAACAAGGGTTAGGAAAGCAGGCACTTGTTTTAGGTGCGCAAAGCCGAGGGTCATAGTCATATGTATTCTATTCTCTGCATCACTTTAAAAAGCAATAATGAAGGCTGAAGTGGAGAATTTAATAATCGTGCTGTCACTACTTCTTATCTTCCCTATATAACCTCAGGGAATCATGGTGATGCTCATGTATAGGCTGAAATGTCCATGAATTTGCTGCCTCTAATAATATACTCTAATTAAATATTATACAAAGAAGGCTACCAGCTGTACATTAACCACAAACATTCTATTTTCTTTCTAATTGCTGCTAGAAAAAGTTGGCTATTTTAATCAAACACATTTCTGAGCAAAATAATATTATTTTGCATTCATGTTGCTTTTTTTTGGGCTGCATTTTGTTTCTTATATTGTGTGATTAAGTGCAATCAGATAAAAGCAGGGTTTGGAATCAGAAAATCCTATTTCTGTAATGATTTTATTTTTCCGATCTACTTTTCATCTAAGGAGGACAAAACACAGACATCATTTCACTTCCTATAATTATGTACTGGGGATATTCAGAGCATCCTCTTAATACTTTTAGAGTAAAGCCAAATCTTACGCCAGATCTTCAAAAATCAGTTCCACAGGACCCAGAGTTGGATATTACTGTCCTGGTTATTGCAGTTCTGGGTGAGCATTAGTTGTTCACATCCCACAAAATACTGAGCATGTTGTGAGGGAATTTCACTCACTTGTTTGCAAAGTATCTCAAGGCCTCCAGGTTATGATTTTTTTTAAAGTCTGATCACAGAGTTCATGAATAAATGTGAAAGAGAGGACTATTTCTCCAACATGTATTTACAATATCTAAAAAAATGCCAAGCCTCTTTTTAGGTTTATTTTATTCCTCTCATCCACTAATTACTGTACATATATTGGGCGAAGAAGTTTAGAAAAGGTCTTTAGAAAGTTGTCTTTAAGACAACTCCATAACCAGATACACTGGAACACAAGTTATAGAAAATGAAAATCTCACTTCATATAAGCAACCGTGTGACCTTCCTTCAAGAAATTTAAATACTGTTGTGTTCACTTTTGCTTTTAAGCAAAGACTAATCCTAAAATTAGGATAGCCCTGGGGAAATGCGGTAGCCAGCTTGATGGCTCTGCATAGAAGCCAAGGCCGATGATAGGGATTAGCATTCAACAAGCTCTCACACTACTTAAAAGGCCCCCAAAAGCCAAAGAAATGAAAACGAAATTCCAACTTTTAGAGTACTTCTCTAACCCAACAAATAATTCAGTGCAGACTATTCCTGTCCCCAATTGAATAACGACTCAATAGCTCCAAATAGAATTATAAAATGGAATTAGTTAAAAGCCTAGTGACACTCAATATAAACTGAAATTTAGATGGATATTGTTTTGATGAAAGACTGAACTCTGGGCTGGAAAGAACATGGGGCTGAGTGCTTCCATATAAATAGAATAATATCCAAGAAAAAAATGTTTCTATATGGTTAATGCTGGTAAATAACTTATAATTTCATCCCTACTTCAGCACAAAGGAATACCTGAAATGCAGCTCAAAAGGGCTTTTTCTTTCTCTTGTGAGAAGTACTCTGAATCCAACATTTTCCTGGCCTGAGGTCACTTCCCAGTCACTTTCTGGGTGTCTTGCTAACAAAATCATTAGCTAAATATCAAGGTATTTGGGATAACATTGAACTAGGACTGAGAAGATCATCCAAGAAGGTCATTTGATCATTGAAGTCAACGACTTCTTTCCAGTGGTAACAAGGGAGAGACAAGGCAACCCCACAAAGGCAGAACCATGGCAAGCTAATTGGGACAAAGATAGCATAGGTTAGACTGCCTCGTTCACACTTATGGGACGAAATTTACATTGGGCTATTTCCCCATTCCCCACATATTCTGTCTTTTTCTTAATATTTGAATGTCAAAACCTCCTCTAATGATTCTATGCTTCTGACATTGCTGTTCTGAATAGGGAGGGAGGGTTGTCTTTTTTTTTTTTTTAGCTGTGTGACCTTAGGCAAATCATTTAAACTTTCTGAGCCTTAGTTTCTTCATTTCCAAAATGAAAGGATCGAACTAGACATCCTCAAATATCCCTTGCAGCTCGAAATATACAATTTAATTTTTTATTAAGAAAATACCTCTCGTGTCTTGGCCCAATGAAAAATTTTCTTCCCCTAAGAAATATTTCTCAATTCCAATCTCTTGTTGGCAGAAGTGATAGGAAGATGGGATGCAATGCTTTCTATTAAGAGGTGAATTATTTTTGTTCCTTGTCCTGATTTTGTTTGTTTTTTTTTTCACTGGCTTTATATTAGAGTCTGGACGTGCGATTTCATTGGTAAAGGATGTCCCTGGGTGAGGAATCACCCTCTCGGTACATTCTTTTCAACTTAAAACTTATTGAGTTGCCCATAGCATTGAGAAATCCTGACTCGCTCAGGGTTCCTAGTGCCTTAAACAGTACTTGGCACGTAGTAGGTGCTTAACAAATGTTTATCGGATTGGATTGGATTTGATGAAAAGAGAGGGAATTATGAATTCAAGGAAATAGGATTTGCACTGAAAGGAAAATGGATCCAAATTGGAGTCCCATTTCCCAGAGGGTTGAAAAGCAAAATGTGCTTAATGAGAAAGAGCCAAAAGGAGAGACAGAGAGGCGGAACACTTCGGGGCTTTTAAGGCACATGTTGCCAGTAGGTTCTAACAATTTTTTTTTAAACTACTGGGCTAGGCAGTGCCTGGGGGCTCATGGGGACAAGGTCAGTCTTGGTCTGCTTTGGGATCCCATTATCCGTTTCGGGATCTGACATCATTTTCAGCCAGTCTTTTGATTTGCGTCTCATAAATGTTTATGGGGGCCCAGGGATTTCTGAATGGGAATTTGAGTATGTTTTATTGATTTTCCATTAATGAAACTAAAAGGGTGGGGGGGACCCCATCCCGGAAATAGGTGCCTGAGTGGGCCCGAAGCACACAGGCTGCTTGGTCTGTTTCACAAACCATCATTCTGGCAAATGAGGGAATTGGGGTACCTTTTCTTTGTCTCCCGACTCCTCTGCTCCCCATCAGTGTGTCTCGGGAAGGGGGTTTGTGCTCTACTTTTGGGAATGGTGTTAGGGAACCCAGTCTCTGGAAAAATAGCTTGTGATTGTTGGGAGGATGGGGAAGAAAACTTTGCTGGGGAAGCAGCATGAAAAAATAACTCTGATTTAGCAATGTTGTTTGATGTTTGTGGGAACAGGAAGAAAGCTAAGCCAGTGAGCGGTCGTGTTCACTGTCATGTAATCAGATTTGAAAGAAGGGCCAGGGACAAACCCAAGAGAACTTGATGGTCCAGAAGATCTAGGAAAAAAGGAATAGCTCCTTCCTCTGTCTTCCTGCTGTCAAGGTGCATTTTTACCCAGCCCTCTGTATCTGGTAATTCAGTTTAGGAGACATGAATTGATCTCTATCACATGATGAATAAAATACTGGCCTTGAAATAGGAATATCTGGGTTAAAATTCCACCTCTGACACTAGAAGTAGAAAAGTAGTTTAATCTGAGTCTCAGGCAACTTTCTTAGACTATAAGTTATAAAAGAGTTGCTATTTACCTCAGTGGAGGGATTAATCATGCCAGTATCCACACCAATTAAACAGCAAGTCTGATGCATTGGCATCTGTACAGGGAACTGTGTTATGGGCAGTGAGATACAAAGATGAAAAAAAATGACAGATTCTCCTCTTGAGGAGGTTGCAATCTTCCATGAAAGACTAGGTCAGTGACTTTAGGAGGAAACTGGGATCTCACTCTATTTCCTGATATATAGGGCCTAAACAAAATGGCTTCAAAAGAAATCGATCTGGGAGTCTATTGGAACTAATCTGAAAATGGAGTTAATAACCCAAAAGTTGAACCATTCTGTATACACACACTGCATTGATTTCTAGTGGGGTCACAGATTACCTTTAATGCCTTTATGGAAGATCCGGAGAGTTTCTGAGTTTACTAGGAAAACATTTGTCTTAGATAGAATGACAAGATCCAACAGTGATTACTAGGAAAATCTCTCCTGGCCTTTAAATAGGCCAGGCCTGTAAACAGAGCTCAGGGTAGAGTTGGGGCCTACTGAAGAGGGACCAGGGAATGTTAGTCCTCTGGGACTTTGCACCCCACAGGTTAGGTTAGCATTTAATCTGAGTTTCTGGCCCCTCACCTCTATAAATGGCTCAGCCCAGGCTTCCTACTGGCTGAAATATTTGACTCTAATCTACACTTTCCTTTGTAAACATACCAACGGGACTCCTAAGGTCTCCATTAATATAGGATATCTCCTGGGGCCAAAGTTGCTTCCCTTTCTGTAGGAGAAAATGGATCCATAACCATTTGATTTAATTTTGGAAAATTTGCTTAAACAACCCCACTGGCTGATGAATAAGAAAGTTTAGGAAATGAATTACTTTAAAATTATGTAGAAAAATTAGGAGAGTTGGGGGAGTTTTGTCTACGTTGAAATTTGTGTCTCTTGTTTTTAAATAAAAAATAAACATACAAAAACCAGTCTTTAAAAGGTCCCATATCCATCTCCTCGAGCAGCCATGGCAAAGGCCGGATAGGCTTCATACGTAGCATATGCCGCCAAGTCTTGGCCCAGGGTCACAGCTTGTTTCAACTGGGCTGTAGTCACAGTGGCTGCTGCATTGGCAATGGCATAGCCTACAGTGAGATACAAAAGAAACACTTTAGAAGGCCTGTCTCCCAACTTGCTGATTCACTTAATTGTTAGACCTGAGCTCAAGGGCTTTCTCTGCTCCATCCTGGCTAGGTGACCCCAGGCAAGATGCTGAGCCTCAGTGCCCCAACTGGTACTGCCATGGAGAGTTTCCTTCTTGAGAGTTTCTAAGCTAATTGCAAAAAAATTAATAATGATACCGGGCACTCTAGGCACAAAGTTCTAGTAACTCTCCCTTCATTTCGACTTTGTTCAGAAGGTCTGTATACTAATTTGAGATTTGCTACTTAAATATCACATGGACTTTAAAATTAATTCCACCTCAAAGTCCATTATCCAATACTCATAGTCTGGAAAGGACCTAACAGGCTGTCTATTACCCCCCCCCCCCAATTTTGCAGAGGTAGAAACTGAGGCCCAGAGAAATGAAGCTATGCCTAGGGTCTCTTCCTACTCTGATTCATCTTCTACTCAACATCAAATTGGTCTTCCTAAAGCACAGGTCTGACCATGTTACCTTCCTGCTCAGTAAACTCCAGTAGCTTCCTGTCACCTCCAGGGTGAAATATAAAATCCTTTGTTATAAACAGACTTTGTAACCTGGTTCGCCCTCCCCACCCCAACACCTTTCCAGGCTTCTCATACCTTAGTACCCTACCCCCAACACTGTGGTGCAGGGACACCTCCCCCCCATCTCCGTACTCCAGGAGTCCTCCTGGGCCATTTCACCTTCCTGGAATGTTCTCATTCCTCATCTCCTCTTCC
>CM053624.1:10136759-10156336 GCA_028646595.1 Phalanger gymnotis
CCTTCCCTTCCCTTCCCTTCCCTTCCCTTCCCTTCCCTTCCCTTCCCTTCCCTTCCCTTCCCTTCCCTTCCCTTCCCTTCCCTACCCTTCTCTTCCCTGGAACATAGCATGTGTTTAATAAATGCTTGTTGACTGAGTTGGCTTCCCACTTCCCAGAGAATCATCTCTTACAACAAAGATTTAAAAAGAAGATGAAGAGAAAAAACTCAGCAAAATTAAGTAACACATTAAGAAAAAAAAATGATACTATAGGCAATGTTTCAATGGACCCCCGCCCTTGCAAAGATGTGGAGGAAGGAATGGCCTCATGTCTCTTATTTGGAGTCAAGCCTGGTCTTTATAGTTTGGAAAAGTTTACTTTTGCTTCTGTTGTGGTTGTTCTTTCCACTCACAATTATAGTAATTGTGTTTATTATTTTCTTGGCTCTGCATCAGTTCATGTAAGTGTTTCTGTGCTTCTCTGTATTTATCATGTTTGTCAATTCTTGCAGTATAGTCATGGTACATTACATTCATATACTGCATTTTGTTTGGTCATTCTGAAATAGATAGGCATGTAATTTGTTTCTAGTTCTTTGCTACCAGAAAAATGGTTGCGATATTTTTGTGTATGTGAAGTCTTTGTTTTTGTCAAAAGAACTCATTGATATATGTATCTATATGTATATATTTACATACATACACACACCTAACAGTTGTTGTTGTTCAGCCTTCATTTTTAAAGAGGACCAATAACATCATGGCATGATGTCTTGAATTGTGCATGAATTGGATTAAAGTGAGGCAGAGTTACACAGAGTCATCAGCCTCACTCTCTCGCCCAGTAATAACAGGAGAATCTCTGGGCCAAAGACCATGGGCATTTTAATTACTTAATTTGCATACCCCCAATTTGCTTCCCAGAACGGTGGGACCAATTCATAGCTCCACAAAATTTGGGTTATCCTTTCCAATGGCTGTTATTAGTTACAATTCTTCATTTGAGAATTATTTCTTCATAGGCTTTGGCCACTTATCTGTTGTAGAATGGCTTTTGGACATATATTTCTATTAATTGTCTATACATTTTGGATGTCAAAACCTTATCAGAGATGTTTGATACCAAATTGTGTTTTGCCATTGATGCGGTAGGCTGGTCCTGAGTATATTTCCTTCTACTATCTGAGATGCAGAAGAGAGAGAGAGAGAGAGAGAGAGAGAGAGAGAGAGAGAGAGAGAGACTCTTAAAATTGAGGAATAATCAAGGACCAGCTTCAAACAATGAGTCTATTTGGCTGATGTGCTGTGTAAGCTTGCCCAACACCAGACAAATTGATTTTATGCATGTATATGTGTGTGTGTGTGTGGCTTTTGCAAATCTCTGTGGCAGGAAACTGGCTGGACCCCATCATTGTCATTTTTTCTAAAATTGAAACCACTCCTTAGTTATTCTTCACTGCATTTTAATGCTCACTAATCCACATTTCAGCTGGGTCTGTTTTTTTGTGCCTCTTGAGAAGTTTACTGAGAGCAACTTTCATACCCTAGGATACTTCTAAGAGAAACAATATAAATATACAGCCTAGGGAAGTTTACATCTCAGGGACTTCTGAATTTTCTATTTCACATGGGGCTGAGAACTCAAGTCTTTTCAGTTTTTTGGAGAGAAGCTTTCCTTGGGCTCATTTCCTTGTCTTGATCCCACAGGGAGCTATGACATATGACTGTATTCCTGCTAGTCCTGCGGTGGTCGGGTAGCTCTCATGCCCTAAATACGTCTGTCTTATGGCTTCAGGAAATGGAATCATGGACAAGATAATGAAAACAAAAAATGTTCTTAGCGAAAAGAAAGTTTACTTATACATGGGAAAGAGTCCAAACCTTTCTGGTTATTGATTAAATAAGATTATCTATCTATCTGTCTGTCTGTCTGTCTATCTATCTATCTATCTATCTATCTATCTATCTATCTATCTATCTATCTATCTATCTATCTACAAATGAGCAAACACATGCATTTATGTGTTTTTATATGTGTACGTATATATGGCTATAAATACACATATATATCTTAGCAAACATTAATACACTACATAAATACTAACCAATATCATCATTGTCCTCCATTTTCATCATCATCTGCCATTATCATCATCATCCAAGCCTGTCATTTCATTAGTACAGGGAACTCCTGATAAGGAAAGTCTCTCCATGAATGCAGATTGCTATCTACTCTTCAAGTTACAATCTTAGAGAGTTGCCTGAGATACTTAGAAGTTAAGTGACATGCTCTGGGTCTCACCGTCAGTGAATTAAAGGGAGGACTTGTTCCTTGGTCTTCCTGACTTTGAGACCAGCTTTCTGATTATTCTGCCCCACTGTCCCTCTTATCCTTATGGTTCATTTTCTGTAGTAACCATGGCAAGTGGTTTTTGGGGTTTGGCTTCCTACAGCATGAGAGATGGGTCATCGTGGTTCATGGGCCGGTGGATTCAGATGACCCTAGAGGTCATCTAGTCCTAGCATCTCGTCTTATCAGCAGTGGAAGAGACTAAAGTCCAAGGCAGTGACTTATTCGAGGTCACAGGTAATAAGTGGCAAAATCAGGATTAGAACTTGGCCCCCCTGACTTTGGATCCAGTGCTGTTCCCCCTAGACCAGCACATGCCACCTTTCCTCAGACTTTGAGGTTTTCAGCTCAAACATCTTAGGAGGTGTTTTCCTTCATAAATTTCCTTTCCCACCTCCCAATCTTGCTTCCAGTGCTGATGCTTGAAGGGCAGGGCCCAATGCAGAAAGTGAATAGGTGATTTGCTCCAGGTCTCACACTCTGTTCCTTTCTTGGATTCTTAACTCAGAGCTAAATAAAGCCACAGGGAATAAAAATGGCTGGAAATGAAAAAGTATACTAACTAATTATGAAAATTCATTAATTCATCCACCAAGCATTCACTAAAACCTCTTTGTGTAAAGCACCAGGCAGTGATTAAGATCCAGGCTCTGGAGTTTGTGATCTGGGAGGCATGCATCACACCCAGGCTCTCCAGTCCTCCGCAATGCCACATGAAGTTTCCAAGAGCAAAGTTCTGGTCTTGTCATTTTCCTGCTTGACAAGGGTCAGTGGTTTCCTCTGCTTGGGCTTTCAAGCCTTTCAAATGATCTGGCTCCAGCCTCTCCTTCTTGATTGACTCTAAGTTGCATCTATATACCAGATAACCTGGCATATTTGGGGTTTCATGATTGTGACATGCTATTTCCTGCCTGGAAATATGTGACATTGATTGTGACATTCTATTTCCTAAGGTGAACTTCTAAGAACATTTACAGTAGAAGGTCTGCTAAATATCTTACAGCAAATTCATGCAAAATGGGTGATGTCCACTGTGAGCAAGTAGCAGATGTGGGAGAGGCCTTGGGAATATTCCAGATTGTTCATCCTCTCCTCCTGACTGGTTAGGAGGATCAATATGCAGAAACCCAAACTTAAGAAACAAATCACAACAATAATCAAGGGGGGACTGGTTATTCACATTACAAAAATAATAATAGTTAATATTTACGTAGAACACTTCAAGGTTTGCAAAGTATATTACATACGTTGTCTCTTTGGAGCTTTGCAACCTACTGAGGTAGGTCCAATTATTATCCTCCTTTTACAGAAGAGGAAATGGAGGCAGACAGGTTAAGTAACTTGCCTGGGGTCACATGGCTAGCCTGAGGTAGGAAGTGAACTTGGGTCTTACTAGCTGTATGACCTTAGGCAAGTCATTGAACCTCTCTTGGTCTCAGTTTCCCCATCTGTAAGATGGACATAATAAGGGCTCCTGCCCCCCTGGGTTGTTGGGCCAATAAACTGAGAATGGTGCTTTGCCAACTTAAATGCGCTATGGAAATGAGAGCAGCAAGGAACCTCAGAGGTCACGTGGGCAGAGGAGGAAGCTCAAGCCTAGACAGGAGCCTGATGGACTTGCCCAAGGTCACACTGGAGTAAGCCAAAGAAATGGACAGCAAGCCAGGGCTGCTGATTCCAGATTCGGCACTCTTTCCCCTGGGCTACATGATCTCTGCCTTTTCTTTGAAAATAAATGGACAAAAAATTGTATCTCTCTCTAACTTTCAGGAATTCCTCTAGAATGCCAAGTGAGATGAAATCATACTCTTTTTTTTAGAGCTAGAGGGGCCTGTGAAATCACTGTTTTAATATTCTTATGTATGTATATGTTGTGATCTTGGGCTCTAGGGTGGTGTAGTGGATATGACTAAGGGCTGGGCTAGGAGTTAGGAAGACCTGAATTCAAATCCTACCCAAGACACTTATCACCTGTATGACCCTGGGCAAGTCACTCCGAGTCTCAGTTTCCTCACCTGCAAAAAGGAGATAACACCTGTAGCATTTAACTTATAGGTTTGTTAGGAGCATAATAATACGCGAGAAATAGATGTACAGATATGGATTTGAATCCGCCTCAGACATTGACCAGCTCATCTTCTCCAGGTCTCAGCTTTCTTCTCTGTAAAATGCAGGTGTTGGACTCGATGACCTTTGAGGCCACTTCCACCTCTAGAGCCCAGATCCTATGACTTCCCCTATAACACGCAGACTCCTTGAGAACCAGAGGTTCTTTCATTTGATTCTAAATTCTCAGCACACCACAATTTTTCTGTCATGTATCAGGCTTTGAATTGCTGATTGATCAATGTGCTTCATTTTTCCTCCTTCCATTGTGCAGATGAGTAAATTGAGGTCTAATGGGAAAGCGACAAGTTCAAAGTAACACAACCAGTGAGGTGCAGAGTAAACCCCAAAATTTTTAGTCTTGGTCCGGTCCTTTTCCATGAGAATATGCTGCTAATTTCCTTGGCAAACCCTTTCATTCATGCGTCTGGCAAAGGCAAACTTATCATGAGCATAATTCAAATATGACTCTAAAAAGAATGGAATTACAACTCAAAGGAACCTCAAAGGTATTCTAGTCCAAACCTAGATTTACCGATGAGGCAGCTGGAGGTCAGAGAGGACAAGTCACTTGCCCAAGACCACACAGCTAGTAAGTTCTGGCTTGAAACTAGGACATTCAATTCCACAACTAAGGGTATTTGGAATGGGACTTTCTTGGTGGAACATAAATTAGTGCCAGCTTTCACTCACCTGGAAAAGCAGCAGCAGCAACTGGCAGAGCCTCGGTTCCCTCCATAGGAATGCCCAGGGTTTGAAGGGTGTACTCAGCTGCGTATGTCTTGGCTTCATCAACAAAGGCACTAAGTTTTGGAGGAGTGAAGGGGTGACTGTAAAGCAGAAGTCATGTTAGATTTGGGACAATTTCCCCCATTCCTCAGTTAGATCAATGTTGTTATTTATAGGTTATTACTATAGTAAAATGGGAAACTTTTGTGGACCCGTAGGATTTGAAATTGAGAGCAGGAAGAAACATGAGAATACTGACTGTTCAAAATGTGTGATGAAGATGATAACAATGGTGAAGACAGTCTTTTTTGTGGGGGTGAGCTCCTAGATAGGCTTATATTTTTGCATGCAAATCATCTTAATTCTGTACTCTAAGTTTTGACTACCAATGAAAACTGAAGGAAAATACTGACTTTAGAAACTGTCAGAAAGTAATGGCTACACATATTCAACCCAAGACCTTTCCCAATCTCTCTATGCTCTGTCCCATCCCAAAATGTCTTTACAATCACTTTGTATCTAGTTTGTATTAATTTCCCTGTGTATATATTGCTCCTGCCCCTACCTCAGTGGCATGTAAGCTTCTTGAGAGAAAGGATTGTTTTGACTTTGTTTTCCTAACTCTAACACCCAGAAAAGTAACTGGCATATCAAAATGACAAGCATTTCTTAAATGCCTGCAAACAGCCCCTGTCCTCAAGCAACTTGTATTCTTTTGAGGGTTCAATAGGTGCTTGTTGAATTGGATTGAACAAAGAGAAACCACCACCTGGAGCGAACAGGAAAAAATGGAAAAACTACTCACATTGCTGGATTTTGGTTGGCAAGAGCTGGAATGGAGATTTTGTAAAGGAAAAGTTGTCTTTGGTCTTGGCCAATAGCTGAGTGGAGCTGGTATACTGGCTGCCCCCAGTTATTCTTCTGGCAGATTTCTTCTAAGACCTAGAAGAATAAAAATCATAATTTTTATTCTATGTTTTTAAAAAAATGTTACTCTTGGATTACTTCTCTAACTTTAAGAGTTTTATACTTCCATCTTCTGTATCCATGCTAATATAAGAAAGGCAGAAAGTGCCCCATGGTTTAATGACTCATAGACCTTGAGTGGAACTCAATTGAAAATTCAACAACCATTAATTCATAAAGATGACTTTCCCACCATTTGCTCTAATACATTTTTGTTGTTGTTTAACTTTGTCCCAAGTACTGAAAACTGTTATTTCTAGCTTTAACCTCCATTTTGTTTGCATTTGTATTGCTACTGGATTGACTTTTCTTTCCTATGATCACCTTAATTTATGCATAGAACACAAGATGCAGATATACCTTCCTTTCAGTTCACTGGGTCACAGTCATCAAATCTCACCTTTGTGTAGAAAATTTAAGAAATATGCTATTGTTTGTCCAGGGAAAAATTCCAAATGGACAGTCCTGTATTGCTTTGTCTGGTCCCTCTCATTTCTCTGACATATCATGTTGACCATCTATGGAATCCTCTGATTTTTAATCATTTCCTGCACTTTCTTTTTTTCTAAATATTTTGCCCCCAGACTTACTGATTTAATTGTAACAACTGTCTCAGTCTTTTCTCCAGACTAGAGCCAATTTAGATGATGACCAGTGTCTAGGGCAGACTACAGTAGAGCATTGCCCATGCAATAACATGTTTCCAGGAGAGTCTACAAGGTACAAGGCAGAGGAAAGAACCAAGAGCTCAGGCATGTGGGAATAATCCTCTAAAACACCAAGTCTATAGAGGGATGTTATTCCAGTAATCCTTTTGGAATTACATCACAGAATCACAGAATTTTGGGAGTAGAAGGGACTTCAGTGGCCAGCTAGTCCAGTCCAAATTTGAACTGGAATTCTCTCTCTAAAATATCTAATGTTATATACAACATGTATAACGTTATGAATGATATAGAATATGATATAATATATATTTTACTGTAATTATATTATTAGATAATGTATATAATTATCTACTATAACCAGTGGTCATCCAATCTTGGCTTCCTCACCTCCAGTGAGGAAGCCCATTCATTCAGCTGGCTTTAATTGTAGGATATTTTAACCCCTGAAATCAGCCTAAATTTACCTCTCCTCCTCTCCCGTCCATTACTCCTAGTTCTTCCCTATAGGGCCTAGCACAGCAAGACTAACTCTCTTTTATGTAGAATCACAGATCTTGAGTTGGAAGAGATTTTAATGGCCATCTAGTCCAACCCATCAATGGAAGAGTCCCCACTATAACATGCCAAGAGAGTCGTCATCCAGCTCTTTTTCAAAACTTCCTAGCAGGGGAAACCCTCTACTCCTTACCACAATCCCTTTGGCTTTGGGTACTTAAAGATAATGACCACATCCCCACCTCAGTCTTCTCTTTTCCAGACTAAGCATCCCTAGTTTATTCAATAGATTCTCATATCATATGATTTTGGTATCCCTCACTGTATTATTGCTCTACCTAGGTACTTGCTCTTAAGCTTTTGAAGGTTCTTTCTTTAATGTGGTCCGGAAGGCAACAGAACACTCATGAGATAGTCCCATACACTGCTCTGGATGTGGTCCTATACTGCTTTAGATGTGGTCCCACTGGTGTTCCAGGAAGTGTCCTCTCTGTCCTTTATACTCCAGGTGTGGTCCCACTGTGGCCCTACATTGCTCCAAATGTGATTCGTTCTAAAGGCCATCTGGGTTCACATTTGGCTTTTCAGTTCAGTCCCTTTCTATGTCCAGTTTGCAGGTACCACATTCAGCTGCCATTCTGGGGCATAACTAACTAAGCCTTGAACACCATGAAAACACACCATGTTTGAGACAGAGATTTCAACAGGAGCCATGCCTTCCCCTTTGAACTCGGGAACATTGCTGATCAGAGAGCCCTTGAATGAGTTAACATTCTCCCCCTGGCATAATTCTGTGGATTTTATTTTATTTTTTACTCACATCCATTGCCATTAAAAGAGAAAAAGAAAAGCATAATCCTTGTAATAATATTGGGCAATTCTTAAACAGTGACATATAATAACTTACATTTATATAGCAACTTAGGGGTTGTACTTTACCTAAATTATCTGATTGGAGCCCCACAAAAACCATGTGGAGTTGCTATCATCCCCCCTATTTTATTGACAAAGAACTGAGTCCCTCAGAGGTTGAGTGACTTTCCAAAGCCACATAGATAGTAGATTTCTGAGGCAGGATTCAAAGCCGGATCTCCCAGTCTGCTCTTCTGGTACTCTTCACTAGACTAAATTGCCTCAGAAGGGTGGAGGGCAGTTTGGATTTTGCTAGATAGAATGGTAGAGTCTCAGAGTTAGAAGGGGGCCCTGGGACACTCAGTGTAATCCCATACTGGAAAACAGTATCCCTCTGGTTAATTCGGGACCCGACCCAGTCTGTTTTATAAATAGACGAACAATAGTCCAAATGTAGATCAAATCAATGTACCACCAGCAGGGACCCAGAACTGTAGTTAACGGGTGTTTATAGATTGGGTATGATCTTCATAGTTTCTTACTCAGCACCATCCTCTCCCAGGATTTCCCCTGAGAACATTAGAATTTGTCTCAGGCTCATATCCCTACAGAAAGAGTAAAGAAGAAGATAGTTTAGGTAGCTAAACACTGCCATGGATAGAGCACTGGGCATGGAGTCAGGAAGATCTGAGTTCAATTCCAACTGCAGATACCTCCTAGCTGTGTGACCCTGGGAAAGTCACTTAACCCTGTTTGCCTCAGTTTCCTCATCCTTAAAATGAGCTGGAAAAGGAAGCATAGGTATACTTCAATATCTTTGCAAGAAAACCCCAAATGGGGTTTGGACATGACTGAAAACTAGTGAACAGTAACGACAAGGTACAATGGATGAATTTAAAGGCCCATTTGTATGACCCTGGGTAAATCATTTTACCTGTCCAGGCCTTGGTTTACTCATTAGTAAAATGAGGAGATTGGAGTAGATGACTTCTAAAATTCCACCTAACTCCATACTTATGCTACAATGATCTGTGATTTCTCAGCTCCCAAGCAAGTAGTTGGGCTAACAAGCTATGGAATACAGGACAGGTTTTACTTCATGCAACTTGTACTTGTACCAATACATAGTCAATACACAGCCCTCCTCCCACTCGCATAAGCTTCCACCTTTCCCTAAGAACATATAGGGTGTCCAAGAAATGACAAAGAAATATGGAAATATTTCTATATGACACAGAGTAAAGGAAAAAGACCAGCAGTGTCCAGAGAAAAACAAAGCCAGTAACAAAATCTGAGGCGCACGTAAAGGGGACGGATTAACTCGAAGAAGATGCTTGTCAATTCAACACTACTGGAATTATTTTGACAAGCTAGTTGATGAGGGGAATGCTGTGGATACCCTTTGACCTAGATTTTTGTCAAAGCTTTTGATGAAGTATCTCAGAGCATTCTTACGGAGACTGTGGAGAGATATGGATCAGACTGATATAGTTGGATTCTGGTGGGACATGTGGACTCAAAGAGTGGTTGATAATAGTTCAATGTCATCATGGCTGGAGGTTTCCCTTAGGAGACCCTAGGGATCTGGATTTGGTGCTATCCATTTACACATTTTTATCAGACCAGAATTAAGGCATAGATGGCATGCTCAAAAGTTTTGCCAACAGCACAAAGCTGAGAGGATTAATCAACATGCTGAATTCAGGATCCACATGCATCCTGTCAGGTGAGGGCCAGAATTAAACAAAGATAAAGTCTTACACTTGGGTTCAAAAGATAAACATCACAAGTCCAAAATAGGGGGAGCCTGAGTGGACAGTTTCAAGATGATCTTGGATTTCAGCACACTTGAGACTTACTATAAGTCAGAATAATGCTATCTTGGGTTGCCTCAAGAGAAAGAGCTTTGAGAACTGTAATCTACCTTCATAAGACTTCCTCTGAAGAATTGTGTTTAGTATCATGGTTTAAGGAGGGCATCGGATAAGCTATAATGCCCAGGATGGCAACCAGCATGATGAAGGATGTTGAGTGCATGACACGAGGAATCATTGAAGGAATTGGACAGGTTTAGCTTGGCAAGAAGACTTGGGGAGATATAATGGCTTTCTTCAAGTATTTGAAGGGCTGCCATGAGGAGGAAAGATCGACTTTATTCTATTTGAATCAGGAACAACAGGTATGAGATATGAAGAATCCAATTTAGACTAGATATTAGGAAAAGCCTTTTAACAATTGTAGCCACTCCAAAATGGATTGGGCTGCTTCCCTAGGTGTTGGCTCCCTCTACCTGGAAGGTCTTCAATCAGAGGCCAGAAAACTACTTTCTGCCATGTTACTGGGGGAGGAGTTTTCCTTTCATATTTTTGTTAGACTAGGTAGCTGCTGGGGTCCCTTCCAATTCTCCAGTTCCATGATTCTATTCAAATTTATGTCCAGTTGGCTTCCTTCAAACAGACTAAAATAGTTCAAAGTTTATAGTTTTCCATTCCTTATTTTGTTTGGTTGTCTATGAAGTTAGTTATTTACTTTATTGTTTAAACATTAAAAGAAAACCAGGCTTGGTGTTTCTTCACACTACCTACCTGAGGAGCAAGTTTAATCCCTTGAGGCTTTAAGGTAACTGGATTCATGGGAGTGATCTCCATCCCAGGTAAAATGTCGTAGAGTTTGTCTTCTCCCCTCTTGTCTCCTTTGACCTGATAGCCACGCCCCCGGCCCGGGTAGGCCAAATATCCACGACCGCCCAGTCCTCTAACTCCCGCAGCCCCTACAGGGACATTCATGTAAATTTCTAGGAATGTAAGAAGGTATTAAACTGAATCAAACCACTAGAAAATCACCCTGATTCTTACTGTAATGGAAAAGTTAGCCCCCGTCACATTGATTATGCCCCTGAAGATAGACCATGAGGGGGGATTCTGATGGAATGAAACTCAATGCAAAGTATAGTTCACAAGAAAAAAATGAGTGACCTTTGAAGGACACCAGTACCATGGAGATTTGCCTCTAATACCTATGGTAGGCTGGATCTCTGAGCTAGAAGTGACATTTTCAATTTTGGCTGGTAATTAACTTAGCTCTCAGAGAGATTTAGCCAGACAGCAAGATGGTAGAATGGTTTATTAAGGCATCCCAATGCAATATCACCACCCTGCTTATAATATTTCATCTTGCCTTTGGACTCTCCTTTAGCATTAAACTCAAAGTCATTGCCAGCACGTTAGGACACTGGGCTTGAAAGCAAACCACCATTTTGCTTAAGTTTTCCATATTTGCTTCTTTGTTCTGTCAATGTAAGGTTCAACTTTTCATTGAGTTCATGAGCAGATTACTTTTGATTTTAGCTTTACTATTTTTTTTTGGTGTGTACACATTGCTGATATGATTTGCCATTGATGGCATAAAGGGATAGGAAAATTGTTATATTGATTACTCTTCCTTCAATCAGCGTCATTGGTTCTTAAATAGTTACAAGACAGATTTTTTCACCCTTGGTTAAATCACAGAACATTCCCACCTCCTTCCTCTTTCCCCATGTACACATTACAACTGGTTCATTTTAAAGATATGGAATTTTGATTCCTCATTGACATGATTCCTCCCAGAACAGTGTAGAGGGCTGCTTCTGGAGACAGAGGAGATCTTCAAGCAAAGGCTGAATGACCCCACGAGGTGTGTTGTAAAAGAGACTATGAGAGGGTGAGGACTGAACAGCATTTAGCTCTGGGGTCCTTTTCTACTCTGAGATTGGGGTTCTATGCAATATTTGATTCAGAGTGCAATTAAATGTTCCTTAGTAGCCATCGTCTCTGCTCAAATGATCCAGGACTTGGAAATGTGCATATGTGTGGTTTTTTTCCCCTCTGCCTTCATTAGATGTTTTATAACAGGAAATAGACATTATCTGGCAGCCAGACTGTTTCCTTTTTTGATTGGAATTTAATTCCTCATTTTCTAATATGACTCAGAGGCAAGTTAAGTTCCATCTTCACATCCCCATGAGAAGATGCAATCTATATTTCTAAATGGAGGTAAGATGAGAGCATCTAGCTATATTAGGTGTTATCAAATTAATAACAATGTGCTGTTCATAGACAAAGATGGTACTCCTAACCCACTACCAACAGAATGTGTATTTTGAATTGTTTCTCCATTAGTGGTGAGTGAATTATGTTGAGCTATTCATGTTCAAACTCAGTTTCTTTGGGCCATAGGATGCAGAGCAGAGAAGGAAGGATCTTCCTATTTGTATCCCTGGCACTTAGTACAGTGCCTGGCATGTGTTAGGCACTTAATAAATGTTTAGTGAGTTGAAGTAGATTGAGTGTAGTCCTGTCCCCTTCTGGCTTATCCAGGGTCCCATGGGTAAAAAGCAGCAGGGCTCTTTTGTGTTTTGTGGCACATTTATTCCCCCATCTCCTCCCTCACCTACATATGGAGATGGTATTGTTTGTTTCCTTGATCTTGCCAGCACTCTCAAATGGAATACCCATAATATTCTACTTACATGGTCATGAACTCTGAAATTCCTTTATCTGTTCATAGTCTGCTGTCATTCCACCTCCCCTTCTGCCCTACAACCCCAAACCCTGTTCTTGGTCCTCACTGCCAACTCCAATTCTTTCACCTCCATTCTTTCCCAGGCCATCATTTCTGCACCAGCTATACTCTCTTCCCTTTCCCATCTTGACACTTTAGTGAACCAATTCAACACTCCACTGTTCTTTTCTCATTAGTACCTTGCCCCATTTCCCTATTGTTTATCTTGCCCCGCCAAGTCTCAACCTTAGTTGATTCCTATCTGCATTGGCAGACAGAGTGCCCCATACCAATAAGCTCCTATCTCTATCCAGATGCTTATTAACATGGTAGTGGGGGCTGAGCCATAATCTACATCTCTGAATGGTGTGTCTATGCCGATGAAGTCACCGATGCTCGATGCCTTGAGTAACAGTAACGATGACCACTACTACTCTTAGGATTCTGAGCCAAACTGGGATTTGGGCTTTGTACTGTGCCGTAACCAAATGACTCAGCTCAGAACAAGTCATTTCTCCATATTTAATTGACTCTCTACATTTTCTCTCTCTCTAAATCTCTAGTGAAAATGTTTGCCAGTTGTAATGTGATTTAAAAAAAAGATTCCTTGCTTAATACAGTGGGTACAACATGTGATTTTTACCAATTTCCTTTCTCTATAACTACACTATCCCCCATATAAGCCATCTAAAGCTATTGCAGACAAATTATTTAACATCTTTCAATGCATCTCAGAAATTTCTAAATGGCAGATGTTACCTCTGATAGAAGGTGGCCGGATGATGGCTCTGTTGCTGAGGTGTCCCTTGGCCACTGGAAAGTGGAGGTTTGGAATGGCTGCATAGGCCTGTGGGGCATAGAAGACAGGTGCTCCCAGGTAGGCTGTGGCTGGGTCATAAACATGTCCCAGTGAGTAAGCATATTCCCCTTGCAGGACGGTGCCCCGGCCACCTGTGCCTCGAGTGTATCTCACATAACTGTCTTTATCCACTGGCTTGGCTAATGTCACTTCAATAGGAGAACCATCCAGTACCTTTTATAATTAGAAAAGGAAAGATGAAATGAGGAATGGCAAAGACAACCCAGTTCAGGTAATGTCTGCCCCACCTGTTGTTTGCTCTCACTTTCTAAGTTTAATTGGCCAAACATACTACACGTCTCATGGCCTTACATAATAACTAAGTCATGATTAGGTGGAAAGTGGTGGGGACAACAATATGGTACCATAAAGGGCATGGCAAAGAATATATGCAACTTCCATAAAAGGTCCAACTTTGGGGAGATGAGTTGAATAAGGAAAAAAAACCCTCTCTGATACTCGTATCTTGCCTCCTGATCTAGATTCAGCTTGTAGCTGATTCTGTATGCCTAAAATCAGTTTCTTGAATCTACCCAACTTTACGTCTATAATTTTGATCCTATCATCTCAACCCTTTGAATACAAGATTGAGATCTGAAGAAATCCTGTACCAACCCAGACTTCCCATCCTGATTTGAACCCTACACATCTCCCCTCAAGGGTTCCCTGCCTCTCCTACCTTGATGCTTGCCAGAATCAAAGGGAACAATGTTGTTTCCCTGGGTGGGATACAGACCCCTATTCCAATGAAGGCTTACTCCATTTTCCCCCTCCTTAGTACATTCCCCCATTATCACGCAAATTACTCTTACAGGACATGGGCTAGTCTGACACAGGTATGTACACCAGCCCTGAAGGCAGTGCAAAATTGGCTTAAATTTAGGCTCTTTTCCTAACCCAAGTTTGAATGGAGAATCAGAAGCTCTTGTCCTAGACATGGGATCATCTGGGTTTCTCTACTCCAGGCCCACTGCCAATGCAAGATAGGTATAACTCCATGATCAAATGATTGTTGACATGTGACTGAAATGTAATGAAACTGTTCCCAGAAGCAGCATGTGGAAATCACCACAACTTCTTGTTTGCACCGTGAATGTAGGGATGACAGGGAGGAGAGAGAAAGAAGGCCAAAAGACAGGTCATGGAGTACAGTGGAAATGTGCTAGTTGGGAGATCAGAGGCCCTGGGTTCAACGTTGGGCAAGGAATTTAACCCCTGCTGGGTCTCAGCTTCCTCATCCGGTAAGGAGGTGCTCGGGCTAGATGGCTCTGAAGCTCCTCCCAACTCTCATTCTATCTGTGAGACTCTGGGGCTACCTGAGAATCCACATCAAAGTTCCACATTGGACTTTGGGCATTATACCGTGCAGATGTCTCTTTCCCCCCATGTGTGGAAGCCCCTCATTGGCCCAAGTTCCTGCAGTACCTTCCCATTTAAAGCCTTCATGGCGTTCACTGCATCTTCACGGTTATTGAAGTGCACAAAAGCATAGTCTCGGATTTTCTTCACTCGCTCCACGGAACCTATAAGGAATGAAGGAAAATGAGGCTCTTACCAGAGGTTGAGCCGGGCTGATTGCACATGGTACCTTCTTTGGAAACTTGAACAGCAGAAGAATATTGAGGCCATGTAGCCCAACACCCTCATTTTATGTCATTCATTTAAAAATTGTTATATTAACAGACACCAAATCAAATGACATTTTCATGTACATTATAGTCCAGTAGGAAAGGATTGTATGTGAATCTGCAAATCTCTGTTACATAGACCTTGCGTTTCTTTCTATGTGTCCAGTAAATACAACACGGCCTTCTTTCTGTTCTCTTCCCTTTTTGGGAAGGAGCAAGAGGAGCATATCCCTACTCTGCTCCTCTCTATGCTTGCTCCCAAAATGAAAAAAATCTTCTAAAATATTGGTAGTGTATATATGTATGTATATATGATATATAGACTATATATATGTTATTGACAGTATATGTAGTATTGCTATATATATACTATATACACTATTGATATATAGTGCATGTGCGTATACACATATATGTATATGTGTGTGTGTACGTCCATATATACATCTATGTATCTACATACTATTGATACTGAATATTGAAAGACTCTTCAGAGGTGTGTTAGGGATGGCTGCCATAACAAACAGATGGACCTCCAGGTCCAATTTCTTTCTACAATGAAATAATACTACACACACGTACACGTATATACATAAATATATATATGGTATATATCTACATGTGCACATGTACATATATTTATATATGATGCAACCATCATATTTGTTGTGTTACTTAACTCTCAATATTTCTAGAAGGTTTTTGATATATAAAATTTATACATGCATATAATGTATACATTTACATACATGTATATATACAGTGCACATATATTTAGGCACATATACATATATATGCATATATATATACATACACATATATTTCTTATGCTGTAAGTTGAGTCCCTCCCACCTTTGTAATAAGAAGTCTGCTTCCTAACCCATGTGCTAGAAACGGAATTGGTTATTTTATTGCTAAGCGCTCTTAAGTCTTTCAAAGTTTTTCTTTACACTTTATTGCTGTATAGTTGCTCTCATGGTTCTGCTCCTCACTTCACTATATCTGTTCATTCAAGTTTTCCCAGATTTCCCATTCCCTTAATCATCCCTGATGAGATATTAATATTCCATTGTACCCATATACCATATGTGCATACATATATATACATATATATATTCTACATACGAATCATTTTCCTCTTTCTTTGATCTCTTTGGGGTATATATACATAGCTGTGTGACTTTGTAGGCAGAGTTCCAAATTGCTTTCCAGAATTGCTGGACTAATTCACAGCTCTGCCAACTGGAGGTTAATGTGCTTCCCCCACCTCCAACCATTTGTCATTGTCCTTTTTTGTCATCTTTGACAATCTGATGGATATGAGGTAGAAATTCAGAGTTGCCTTACTTTGTAGTTCTGTAATTATTAATGATTTGGAACACTTTTTAATATGGTTTATGATTTTTTTTTTGTATTTCTTCCTTTGAAAAACATGTTTGTTTCTTATGATCACTTATCTACCAGAGAATGGCTCTTATTCCTAAAAGTTTGAATCAGTTCGCTATAAATTTTGTGTATCAGACCTTATTCAGAAATTTATTGTGAAGATTTTCTACCCACTTAACTGTTTCTCTTCTAATTTTAATTATATTGGTTTTGTTTATGCAAAACTTTTATAATCAAGGGTCTATTTTATCTTCCATGATCTTCCATATTCCTTGTTTTAATTATAAACTCTTTCCCCCTCTTCTGTTCAGACAGGTATTTTTTCCTTGTTCCTCTAATTTATTTAATGTGACTTTTTATATCTAAGCTGTGTATTTCTTTGGAGTCTATCTTGTTATATTTTATGGCATATTTGTCTCTCCTTAATTTCTGTCAGAATGCTTTCTAGTTTTCCCAGCAGTTCTTGCCAGATAGTGAGACCTTATTCCACTTGCTGGGGTCTTCGGCCAAAATATTTTACAGATGAGGAATTGAAGCATAGGGAGATTATCCAATTTGCCTAAGATTTCACAGGTAACACACTGGTAGAGCTGGAGCTTCAACCTGGGTCATCTCCATCCAAATTCAGCCCTCTTTCAACTGCCCCATGCTGCATCACAGTTTGGCTTTGGTTGAAAAAAATGAAACACACCTGTGTGTCCAGGTAAGAATTAGGTAAGTAAAGGTCATATCTGAAGAACCACCAAGAAAAGGAAGCCCATGCGGCTCTGTGTGGGACAGGGTTCTATTTCCAGTCTGTTAGTCCCTATAATGATGATAATTTGTCTCTGCAGGAGACTTTGGCAGTATTTTCAAGGTGTTGTGGTTAGAAGGCAATGAAATTTAAGATGTCTTCTAGGCACCGACAATTGAAAATAAAGTTGGAAGTTTCCCTAATCTACCCATGCTGCTTGTTTTCTTCAACTTTAAGAGAAGTGAGGCCTCAGTAGAGTAGAACTTGCTAGGACCCCCTGGTGCTTTGGGATCTCCACTCTGGAGGCCATACTTCTCTTTCCATGAAGGCATTCACCATACTCCATCATCTCTTTGCTATTTATTCTCTCCCAGAGCATGAAAATGAATAAGTATGACAGGCATCATTAGGGAGCCTGAGAGTCTAGAAAACAAATTAAGGGACATATGCACGGCATCAGCCCAAAGGGAAAGTGTCTTTGGAGAGAAAGGTGCATGGTTTTTCATCATTCTTGTTTCAACTAATGGGGTCTAGACACAGCCTTGTCTTACCAGAATGGGCTGAGAGGAAATGCTGATAAATGGCTAGCCTTTCAGCATTTTCTTTGAAATCTCTTAAAAAAAATCGGCTGTAACTGTTAAACATTATAAGCATTATTTACTCCTGGTGGGTGGTATGATGCCCAAGAACAGAGAAGGAAAATGATTCAATTCACATAGATGCATAGGAATGTATATGTCTAAATATGACTATGATTATCGATATCTAAGTATATGTATATGTAAGTGTATGTATGGGTGTATTTATGTTTTTGTATATATGTGTATCTTTATGTGCATATGTCTATGTTTGTACATATGTGTATATATGTATATGTGTGTATGTGTACACACACACATACACACACACACACACACACACACACACACACACACACACCCTCTTAATTGTAGCCTTCTGGAGGGGTGGAGGGAGGAAGGGGGAAAAAACAAAGGAAAAATTGCACAGCAGGGAACAAAAGAAAACTTACAAGGAAGCAAAGAAAAGATGGACAGCTCTCAACATATTACATAGTATTTATTATATAGGCTTTCTTGAAATGGAAATTTATTGCTATATATTTTGAATCCTCTCTCACATTCTGCTGTGCACACGGCAATGCTTTTTTCCTTTTCTTGTTTTGTATTATTTTAGTTTTAGTATTTAATTTTAATATTTAGTATTTTTTTCTTTTCTTATTTTGTATTTAAGTTTAAAAAATAGAAAATCATGCAAGCCACACAAGACAAGCCAAATATGAGTTGATAAGATAACCCCATACCAGGTAACATGCCTCCCTCCTCTCAGTGGAGAGGCGATGGACTATGGGGGCAGAATGTTGCCACTAATGCCGGATGTGGTTGCTGTATTAGTTGCTTTTCCGTTACATGGGAAGGTTCAGTTCTGAATGAATGGATGATGGCATCACAGAATCAGAGCTGGAAGGGACATTAGAGCCCCAGGTCTAACCCCCTTATTTTACAGACAAGCAAACTGAGGCACAGAGACATCAAGTCACTTGCCTAGGGCGGGGGATAGTAGGGGGGAGAAACACCACCCAGGAATAGCTGTGTTATAAACACAGGAGGATCAATTAAAAATGTTCTGAGTGTTCTAAGCTCCTTACCCCTCATCTGAACCAGGACTCCGTGAAAACTGTCGACTGTTGCTACAGAACTACTCGTGGGCATTCTGGAGTCCCCTAACAACTGGAAAACGAAGCAATAGGCAGCTGACATTTTTCTAGCACTTCATGGTTGGCAAGTTGTTTTACTGTGCAGCGGATAGAGCGTTGGGTCTGGAGTCAGGAAGACCTGAGTTCAAACCTGACCTCAGATACCTACTAGCTATGTGACCCTGGGTAAGTCACTTTACCCTTTTTGCCTGAGTTTCCTCATCTGTAAAATGAGCTGGGAAGGAAATGGTAAGCCACTCCAGTGTCTCTGCCGAGAAAATCCCTCCAAAAGGGGTCACGAAGAGTTAGAAATGACTGAAAATGACTAAACAACAACAAAAGTATTGCGTTGGAAATATCTTCTTTTGTTGGAACTATCTTATTTGACCCTCACAACATGTGTGTGAGGCCAGTGTCCCTATAAATATCATTTCCCTCATTTTCCAGGCAAGGAAACTGAGACTCAAAATATATTTTGCTTGCTCAGCGTCACAGAACAAGTAAGTCTGAGGTAAGACTTGAACCTGGGTCTTTCCCGACTCTGAATCCAGTGCTCTGTCCACAGGACCA
>CM053624.1:10156836-10208383 GCA_028646595.1 Phalanger gymnotis
GACCAGCCTATTCCAAGGTCCTTAGCAGTTCCAAATCGATAGTATCTTACTATATTAACTCCTTCCCCTCTCTAGGTCTTGGTTTCCTCACATGTAACAGGAGAGGCTTCAGACAAGATCCTTTCTAAGGACTCACTGACCTCTAACGATCTAGGATAGCAACATCACGTGACATTTATAGCACAATTGAAGGTTTCTAAAGCACTTTACATATGTATAGCTATCTCATAAAGATAGGTACTGCTGCGGTGGATAGAACACTGGACTTGGAGTCAAGGAGACCTGAGTTCAAATCTTGCCTCAGACACTTCCTACCTGTATGACCCTGGGCAAGTCACTTAACTTCCCTCAAGCTCAGTTTCCTTATTTGTAAAATGGGCATCTACTTCATAGGATCAAATGAAGCAACATCTGTCAAGCACTTTGCAAACCGTAAGGTGTTAGAGAAACTATTATTTTGGGTTTATTTTATTTGTTTATTTTCCCAACTGTAGGTAGCCCTCTGAGGTAGTTGTTTTTGATCACCCCCATTTTAAATTTGGGAAACCAAAGACTCAGAGAGATTCTTTGCATATAGCCCCAAAGTGCCTGAGGTGAAGCTTGAACCCAGGGATTCCTAAGTTCACCTCCCCAGCACTCTTTCCTCTATGCCATCTTTCCCCGTCTCCCTTCCCATCACTGGATCTCTGCATTCTTATATATGAAATGAAGGAATTGAACTAAATTCGACAAAGATTGATTATTTTGCTGCTATGTGCCAGGCACTGTGCATGATGCTGGAGACAGACAAACACAAAATAGTCCTTGTCCTCATAGAGCTTATATTCTACTGGGGAAACAAGATGGACAAAAGCCATTAAAGGCAAAGTATTTTCAAGAGGGGAAGGGTGCTGGAAACTGGGCCAGGGGGCCAGGGAGGGCACTGGAACCGTACTTTGAAAGAGACAAAGGAGACTCTTAGGCAAAATGCGAGGAAAGCATTCATTTTAGGTATGGGAGTACCTGGCAAAGACCTAGAGGCTAAAGATGAGATATGTACAAGAAGCAAGGAAGAGTCAGACTGATTGGAAAAGAGAATGCGTGTTGGAAGAGCAACATGCCATTAGCTGGGAAAGGCTAGTTGGAGCTGTGTCTTGGAAGGCTTTCAGGGTCAGGCTGAGGATTCGTTATTGTCTTAGATTTGTGGGGAGGGGATGGAAATGTTCAGATTGGTGATTTAGTAATATAAAAAATCCTCTCCAAGCTCCCTTCCAGTTTGAAATGCCAGAGTGGAAAATCGTGAAATCCATGCTATAGTTCTATAGTGGAGAAGAACACTAGGCAAATGAACGGTTCTGATTATTTTATACCTAGAGAGGCTCATCGTTTAAGACCTTTCCCCTTCACCTGAGGTGCTAACATTGTAACTCGAACTGGCTCTGAAATCAGCAAAAAGAGATCGTTGGATTTGCATTCAGAAAACCCAGCCTTGAACTCCCACCTTTGCTGCTTGCTGGCTTGCATGATATGGGGGCATTGACTGCATTTTAAGCCTCAGTTTCCTCTCTTGTAAAATGGAGATAATTAACATTCTTCAGAGAGCTGAAGTAGGGTCACACAACTAGTCACTTACCGAGGTGGGGAAGGGACCCAGATGTCCAGGACTCTGGGCTGAGCACTACCCAACATGAGATACTATCTCTTCTAATGACCAAAATGAGAGTGGCAAATTCAGGAATGTTCCTGGATACCATGAATGTTGTTTATCTGTGGCTGAATTGATGGAGGTTGAACAGTTGCCTTCTTTGTTTTCCTCTTTGGTATTTTCATCAGGACTGCACTGTTTTTGAGTGCTAGCGATTCCATTCTTGAACTGATACTTTTGTAAAGGTGGACCTTTGACGCTTTTCTTCATTGTTGTTTGTTGCTATGTTGCAAAGCCTCATTTTTGGACACTTCCAGGGGTCAGGAATGGATTTTTTTGACCTTTGCAACTGGCAAAAGCTTCCTACAACTGAAATTTATGGCCACGTCCTAGGGATTGTTAGTTAGAAGGGTTGTGGTTAGCAGAGAGCCTCTCAAACAGCTCCAGGGTGTACTTGGTGATTTCTGGTCCTACGTTGGTCAGGAACCGGAATGACATCAGCTCAGTTCCAAGGGCCTCTTTACTTCGCAACAGAGAGTCACAGTCTGATGTACTCTGGAGGAAAATACTGGTTTTGGCCTGGTTAGAGTTTTCTAGACTCAGCCTGGTTCCTGAGTGAGCTAACAGGCCAAGGACCACCTTCCACATTTTGAGAATGAGCTCTATGTCTTTGGAACTTCCAGACGAAAGCAGAGCACGAATGAGTTTGAAGCTTTGCTGAAAGCCCAAGGGATATATTGGAAAGAGCCTGGGACCTGAGGTGAACAAGGGCCAGGTTCAGATCCTGCCCCTGTGCCCAGGCTCAAGTCATTTCAGTGGCTTGCTCTCCCCTTCGCTCCCCAAGTCTCAGTTTCTTCATCTATGAAATGGGGATAAATAATGGAGCCCTTTGCAGTTCCGTGTCATAGGACTATTGTAAAGGATGTTTATGAGGTGCCTTGCCTCACTGATTTTTTGTAACTGATTATGTGAACAGTGGCAAGTCATTGACTGGCTGAGTGAATTTCTTATCTGTAAAATGAATGGGACGAGCTACAAGCTCTATGAGATCTCTTATCACTCTGAACTTTTATGTTCTAAGCTCTGTCTTCTCTCAATCAATTAAGTGTTTATTAAATCCCTACTGTGTGGTAAGCACTGTGGTTACAAAGACAAAAACCAATTAGTCCCTTTCGTCATTGATCTGACTTCTAAAGAGGGAGAAAGCATGTTACATACTTATACATACATACGTATACATGCATATAATGCATGTTTACATGCTTATGTTTGTGTGTGTATAAATGTACATATGTGTATATAATCTCCTAAATAGCTATGGGTAACAAAGTAACATTGGAAGGGAAGGTATTAGTAAGTAGCCGGGGGGACCAGGAGAGGCTTCTTGTTGGCCTTAGCTCTGATGTCCTTTGTTCTTTGTTCTAAGTTCCTCCCAGCTCTAACATCCGTGTTCTATGCTCTGGTGCTCTTCTGGTTCTGGTATTCCATGTTCGGTGTTCTGAGGGCCCTCCAAGTTCTCAAATTCCATGTTCTACATTTTGGAATCTTTTTAAGCTCTGGTGCCCTACGTTCCAAGGCCCCTTCAGATTCCTACATTCTATGTTCACATGTCCCTCCTATCTCTGACATTTTTTGTTGTAAAATTCCTCCCAGATTTGACATTCTATGTTTCAAGGTTCCTTCTAGATTTGACTTTCTTCTCAAATCTCTCCCAGCTCCAATACGCTATGTTCTGAAGTCCTGGCTATCTCTGATGATCCATTGCTTTAGGTTACTCCTAGGTTGAATATTGTGTCCTATGTCCTGAGGTCCTTCTCAGCTCTGATTTTCTATGTTCTAAGGGTTTCTCCAATTCTAACATTTTGTCATTCTAATCAGTTCCTAACTTTAACCTTTACTCGTCTCTTTCTTCCCTTAGACTTCCCATTCCATGTTGTTGAATATCCATACCAAACGACGATTAAGATTTCTCTTGGCTGGCTTATCCATAATAGACAAGGATACAGGGTCATTTATTGTGACTTTTTTCTTCTAAAAATCCAGAAGCTGCCTGTGAGCAGAGCACTGGCCCCAATGGCCTCTCTTTGCTCCCAAATATTGTAGGCCATGAAGTTCAGCTAGGTCTTCGAATCAGAAGAAACAGCAAAGACCTTTCCCTCCCTCTTTTCTGAGAGCTACAATGACCCCTAGTTCATGAAGCTCCAGAGCAATCCCTTAAAGGTCACCTAGAAGAGGACAGGGATGATTTAGTGATCTAACGTCACTAGAATGTGAAAATAACCTCTCAGATCCATTTCCCTTGTGTGGTATGCTAGAGCGCCTTGCTTCAGCAGGCTGTGCACATGCCATCTACCTATTTTAATGACTTTAAATTGCTCACTCATTTAGACACATCCACACCATGCTCTGGCATGTCCGGCCAGTAGATACAGGGATTCTTCTGAGACTGAAAATAGCAGGGGTGTGGGTGGCTGGAACACAGAGCTTAGGGAAACATGTGGGGTGGGGGTGCGTGTTAGTGCTCCGCTGGCCCAGTCTGGCCCCTACGGCTTCTGCTACCTATTTAAGACATTGGTGATCGTGCATTGTGTGCATGAGCTAATGTCCTGGGATGGGCAGCAACTGACAAGCAAGTGAAGAAGACAGCCTTGGGGCTTAGATTTTATCTTCCAAGAATACAACTATATTGGTCACTGGCAGTTTTGCACAGTGGTTGGGGAAGAGTCTAAATGTCAACTTATTTTTCCACTTGCTGTAATGTGGAAGAGACAGCTCTAGGGCCATGATTCTCTTCTGGGCTTTTAGAATTATTTATTTGGTAATTTCTAGAAAAAAACTTGGGTTGGTGGTGGTGATGAAGCTCTCATTGGGGTGATGTTCTGGAAGGGCAGCAACATCAAGCATTTATTAAATACCATCTATTTGCCAGGCACAGTGGAGACAAAAACATGATCTCTCCCCTCAAGGAGCTCACAGTCTAATGGGGAGACAGCATGCAAACTGGTCATGTATGCACGAATTAGATACAGTGCACAAGGAAGGATGAGGACAAAAGTTGTACAGGACCGATAGGCATACAACGGCTGCAATCTACACCACCGAAGGGACCATCCACATTGAAGATATAAAGGAACCATTGAAATATTAGAATATTAATGAAAATAACAACAACTGAAAGGAAAGGCAGCAACATGGTAGACAAGCCAGGGAGACAGGAGTTAAGTCCTGGCCATGTTACAGTGGACATCCTTCTCTGTAATCTAGTCAGCTCTCTAGGTTATGGAGTTGTCAACCCTCATTGCTAAATCACAGGGTTTAGTAACCACAAGTCTAGTTCTTCCCCAGATAATATTTATATCATATTTCGAAGTTTACAAAGCACTCAATGGGTGCTATCTCCTTGAAGCCTCACCACAACCCCATGAGGCAGACACTGCAGTCCCTTTAATCTCCAGACAAATGAAAAGACCATCACTGCGAGAGTATGGCTTGGTCAAGGCCACACAGTTGGTGATTGTCAGAGGTGATATTTGAGCCCTGGTTTCCTGGCCCCAAGTCCAGCACATTCACTAGTCAACCACGGAGTGGCAAGAAATCCTTGAAATCACCACTAACAGGCATCCAATGGGCCTAATGGAAGAAGAATTTGGTAGTGGAATTAATGTCAGGATTATTTTTCTGTAGACCTAGATGTAATAGAACACCTATGGAAAGCCATGTCATGAGGTTCTAAAAATCATGACACCTAGTTGGAAGATATGGTCAAGAAGCTAGATGTTTCCCAGATCTGCCCCTCAGAGAGAGAAGGTGAGAGTGAGCCCGGCAAGCCCTTACAAGGCCAGAGTCAACAAATCCAAGAGTGTCTCAGCTGTGCCAGTGGCCTGGGTACAAAAAACATTCAATTTAGATTTGGAAGCACCTTTAAAATCATGAAGTCCAATCTCTCCATTCTTACACATGAGGAGGAAACTGAAAATTGGATCACAGATTGAGAGCTTGAAGGTCCCAGAGGGCATCCAGTCCAATCCTCCCATTTTATATAGGAGTAAGTGGAGGTCCAGCTACAAGCATCAGTGACCTTATCAACAGAGGACTAGCTTCCTGGAGCTAGGAAATGCCATCGTTTCCTCCCTTCATCACACTTCATGTGGAGCACTGTGTTCAGTTTGTTGGGCAGTTCTGGGCATTTAGGTTCAAGAAGGACCATGGATAAGCTAGAAAATGTCCAGAGAAAGGCCATCATTACTTGATGAGGTGTTTACCTTAGACAAGAGAAATCTTGAGAAGGGGTGCATGATAGTCACATTTAGCTATGAGAAGGCCTGTCAGAAGAGGAGGGCTCTGGAAGGGAGAAGCAATGGCTGGGACAGAGGCTTAGAGTCAGGAAAGAAAGAACAGAAATGAAACTTGCTAACGATTAGAGACAATCTCAAGCAGGACGGGCTGCCTCTGGAAGTGATGGGTGCCCTGTCCATGGAGGTCTTCAAGCAGAAACTGGTAAACCACTTGTTGAGTTTATTAAAGTGACAATTCTTTTGTGTTTGGGTGGGACTAGATGGCTGCTGAGATCCCTTCCAACTCATTCAGTAGGTGGTTATGTGACAAGACCAAAGTCATATTGGTCATAATAAAGAGAGCTAGGATTCCAACCCAGCACCTCCGGCTCCAAATCAAGCTCTTTCCGTTGTACTGCATTGCCTCCCGGAAGGAGGACAAAGGAACTAGCTCCAGTTCCTTTAGCTCCTCTGAGGCTTTGCTAGACTTTTCAACTGATGACTCACCAAAGTCCCCACTAACTCAGTCCATTATATATGCTTTGCAAATTCTGCTTCTTAAAGAGTTATAAATACAGTGAATCAGCGCTTGCATTTTTGGGGAGAAGACAGTATGAAGATGGAGATGGTGTGGTAAAAAGAGCCCTGGATTTGCAGTCAGAAGAGCTGAGTTCAAATCTTGACTGCTCTATTTCTACTTGCCTTGGGCAAATCAATATCTCACAGAATCCCAGAGTTAGAAAGGAATTTCTGACCCCTTTCTACCTCTCTATCCCATGGTTCAGTCCTTTTCAAGGGGATCCAAAGTTAGGGGATCCATTGTCAGGGATTTCCCTAAAAAAGTACGTCTCAGGATAAATCATTTGATTCCCTTATTTATCTGGTTGACAGAGAAGTAGGCTAGGAGTCAATTGATTTTGCAAGAGGAAGTGCTCAACCTGTGTGACTTTAACTATCTCATTTAACTTCTTTGGGACTCAGTCTCTTCACCTATGGGCATTGGACTAGGTGACCCTCAACAATATCCATTCCAGTTCTATGTTTCTCTGAGACCTGGGATCTTCTATGAACTAGCTGTGTGACCTTAGAAAAGTCATTTCCTCTTTCTAAACTTCCTTTGGTTTCTTTATTTGTTAAATAAAGGTTAAATAAAGGTTTGTTAAATAAAGGTTAAATAAATAAAGAGATCATCTCTAAGGCAAAATGAATCCCCACTCTTCAGGAGCTCCCATTCTAATGGGAGGAAATATGTAGATAGATACAAGGTGCTTGATGACAGGGATGCATAAATGAGAGACAGCTTTCGAGAGGGAGGCAGGAGTTCCTGTGAGGGAAAGGACTGAGAGAAATATCTTGTAGAAGTTGGCTTTGGAGCTGAGTAGTGAAATAAATCAGGGGTTCTAAAAGTGGGAGGGAGAACATTGGAAGCCTGAAGGACAGCCATTGCAAAGGCATGGAGGTGCGAGATAATGTCCCGTGTGAAGAACAAGTAGTGCAGAGTAGCTGGGCCATTGAGTGCAGGGAGCGGTGTGTATGTATTGGGATGGGGTTTGTTAAAGAGTGGAATGATAGGAAGGGGCCAGGGCAGAAGAGCTCTCAGTGCCAAACTGTGGAGTTTACATCTGGCTCTATCATTTGAAAATTTCACAATTGCGAAGAGGCAGATTTAGGCTTGATGGAAGGAAAAACTTTCTATAACTCAGTCACCAAAAAATAACATGGGCTCCACCTCAGACATTAATGGGTTCTGCCTTAGATGTTAATGGGTTCTGTCTCAGACGTTAATGGGCTCTCTTGGATGGGCTTCAAGCAAAGCCTTGTCAGGTCCGTTGTAGATTTCAAGTGGGATTCTTTTTTGGCCATGAGTTAAGCTAGATGGTAACTGAGGTCTCTTCACAGCTCTGAATTTCAGAGATTTTGTGATATCATCCATGATCCTGATTATTTCCCATATATTCCACCTCCAACCCCATCTTCCAAGCCAGAAAGTATAATGGCTCCATAGAACAATGTTTAGGCTCCTTAGCATGGCCCTCTTCAGTCTGGCCTTTTGACCTCTTCAGCCTTCATTATTCAACAGGTCCATAGTCACCATCTACTCTGTCCACTCAGCTACCAAAATGCAGGGCTGATCATGGCTCCCACCACTGAAGGCTCTCCAGCAGCTCCCTATTACCTCCAGGATCAACTAGAAAATCCTCTGTTAGCTCTTACAGCCCTCCACAGCCTGGTCTCATCATAGCTATCCATTCCCCTGCATGAGGCCGGTGATGCTGGCCTGCTTGCTTGGCCTCAAACGTGATATGTTAGCTCCCAGTTCTGTGTGTGCTGGCTGCCCATTCTGGGAATGCTCTCTTGCCTCATTTCTATCTCATCACTTCCTTGGTGACTCTGCTCAAATCTTATCTCATACAAGAAGTCTTTCCCTGCTACCTCAACCTCCACTGCTCTGAGATTCCCTCCTTTTACACTCCACATAAATCTTGTGTGTATATCATTGTCTGCATATTGTCTCGCCCATCAGAATATGAGATCTTTGGCAGAGACCATGTTTTTGCCTCCCTTTGCATCCCCATTGCTTAGAATGATGCTTGGCATATAGTAACCACCTAATAAAAGTTTGTTGACTGACCGTCAGCCAATAAAACACAGTGATAAAGGCTAAGGGCCACAAAGCCATCTCTGCTCTGCTCTGGTCAAACAGGCCAAATGATTTAAAATTAGAAGGCATCAGAGAGTCTATCTAACCCAGCTCACTCATTTTATGGAGCAAGAAGCTGAGACCCAGTGAGAAGAAACATTCAGTTGTTTCAGTTGTGTCTGATTCTTTGTGACCTCATTTGGGGTTTTATTGGCAAAGATATGGGAGTGGTTTGCCCTTTCCTTCTCAAGTTCATTTTACAGATGAGCAAACTGAAGCAAACAGGGTTAAGCACACAGCTGAGGCTGGATTTGAACTCAGGCTTCCCTGACTCTAGGCCTGGTGCTCTATCCACTTCACCACCTAGATGATTTGGGTTCATAGGCTTGGAGATACAAGAGAACTTGAAGATCACATTGTCTAACCACTCCCAATCCTCCAATTTAACGATGAGGAAACTGAGTCCCAGAGAGAAGTGCCTTAAATTTACGGGATCTAAAAGTGAAAGAGACCATCATCTAATTCCCTTCATTTCTAGATGATGAGCTTGAAGACCAGAAAGAAGGAGCTTGCTCAGAATTACTCAGGTAGTAAGTGGCAGAGGTGGTATTAGACTCAGATACTTCAAATTCAGATTCTTCCTGTGCTACTGGGGTGAAAGAGTAAGGGTTGGACAGGGCCTTCAAGACCAGCCCCCTCATCTTACACATGAGGAAACCGAGTCTCAGATGGACTAAATGACTGGACACAGATAATATTTATCTGAGGCAGGATTTGAACTCATTTCTTCTTGAATCCAAGCCCAGCACTCTACCCTTTAGTACTTAACACAGTATTCCGCCGTGCTGTAAAACAAGTGCTATAGTTATCATTATCCCCATTTTATAGATGCACAAAACAAAACCAAGAGAACTCAAGTGTTTGGCCCAGAGTCACATGGCTAATCCATGTCGGAAACAGAATTCTAACTCAGGTTATTCCGACTCCAAGTCCAGCACCGAATCTACCATTCGTCATCACTTCTTAAGTACAAGTAGAACCAAATGCTGGAATATTTCTTGGCTCTATCTTTCCTCCATTGAAAGTGCTATCTCTAAGGGCTTCTGTTTCTTCCAGATTGGGGCAATGCTTTCTCAAATTTTAAAGTTTTACTTGGGCAGGTCCCAATCAACTCACAGGAATAAAATGCCATTAAATTCGGGGGTGCTATTTGTTTCAGGTATTTTTTTTCCGAGTATCTCTATGGATTTGTCTAGTATCAGCATCCAAAGCAAAAATGCCAGTGTACAGCAGGGCTTCTTGAGGTTTGTGTGCACACTTGGGCCGGCCGGCAGCTGGGGAGCCGATTGGTCACTGTTATCGAGTAACCTACAATGCTCCATCACAGACAGCTGTGTTTGTCTTTCAACGTGATAAGAAAAGGAGCCCAGAAATAGAAACATTTAGGTAATACAGTTCCTTCAGCCTTGCCCTAATCTCAATCTTTTTTTTTTTTGGTGCAATGTTAAATTATTCAACTCGACTTCAGAAAGACAGTGATTTTAGGGCCATAGATTTAAAGCTGAAAGGGAACTCAGAGACCATCTAGATCAACCCAATTTATTGTCGAGCAATCTTGGGAGGTCCAAGGAGTTTAAGTGACTTGCCCAAGGTCACATGAAAGGAGCAAAGGCAGGATCGTGGAAGATGGATGGGAACATTCTGTTTAACCTCAGAGGAGAGAACTGGGACCAATGAATAGAAATGGCCAAAAGGTCAGTTTCGGAACAGTGAGAGCTGTCCCAGAGTGCAATGGGCTACCTTGGCAGCTGGTAGGTCTGTCCTAATTGGAAGATTTCAGGCCAAGACAATATGATGACTTGTAGCTGTATTGTAAAAGGCATTCCCAGTCAGGTATGTGTTTGACCAGATGGTCTCTCTGGTTCTTTCCAATTAGGAGGTTCTGTGAAGCTGAGGCCCAAGGAAGTCAGGTGACTTAATTCAGATCACTCAGGAAGCAAAGGGGCAGAGCTAAAATTTGAATTCAGGCCCTTTGATTCTGGATCTAGTTGCTGTGACAGTTCTTCAACTATGATGCTTGAGATTTCAATTAATTGAAAGGATACATAAAAATTTAGATTAGTCCTGAAAATACTGCCAGAAAAAATATACTAAGTTGAAATCCCATAGTGAAATATTCTCTTTGTATGTCTTGGAGTATGAATAGTTAAACCTGCTGCTATCAAGAGCACAGCTCTGCCTTCTTTGTCTTCCAGTGGCATTGAACAAGAAATGAAATTGTACTTTTCTGTGCACTTGTAAATCTCAGCTTCCTTTGTTAACATTTGCTACACTTGTAACATCAACAGTTGTTACATTGTTACTCTTTTAACAATGGTGTGATGTGTTACATTTATAACATCACATACATTAATATTTACTTGACTTATTTGATTTAATGTAGTAACACTGACATTTCTTACAGTGTTTCTTTTCTAATAGCAACAGTTGTTTTACGATTACTTTTGTAGCATTGTTAACATTTAATGGAATAAAAGAAGTTAAATGTACAGAAATGGCCACTGATTTTTTAATCTTAATTTTTTTTAAATCCTCAGAGCAGTCTTATAAATAATAACGAAAGGGAAAATGGTTCCCCCCTCCCCAATTCTATTCAGCAATTCCCATCCCAACAGACAAACAAATGTCTTCATTATGCTAAATATCTTTGGTTCCGTACTAACTAAATTTTTGATGACTAAATTTCCCTCTAGAACTAGAAAAGCATCTCTTTTCTCAGTGGGCAGCTTTACAGAACTTTGTCATCAGCCACTTAGAGACCTGTACAGATTACTTGTCTGAGTGGGGACCATGTTCTGTGTTCAGTATTTCCTGAATTTTGAAAACATCTTGAAGATCTGTATTAAAATCTTAAATAAAACTTGAAAAACTAACAAGAACTCTCCTAGCCAAAATGAACTCTTGAAAATTGAACTCGAAAAAAGGCTTCCTAATATGTCAGACACTGTACTAGGGTCTGGGTATTTCTAATCAACAGCAGAATTATTATTGCCCTCAAGGACTTTACATTCTAGAGGAGGACACAGCAGGCAAATGCACTGACGTATGCAAAACACATGCGAAGCAAATGCCAGATGACTTGGGACAGGTGAGAGGAAGAACTACTATTCAGGGGCACTAGGAAAGACTTCATGCAGACTAGGAAAGACTTCTGGAGTTTAGCCTTGAAGGAAATGATGAATTTCCTGAGATAGAGGTGAGGATGAAGTACATTCCAGGCCTCCAGAATGGCCACAGCAATGGCATAGAGATGGAGTGCTATCTATGGGGCCAGTAAGTGAGCCAGTGTGGCTGGATTGTAGAGTTTGCACAGGAGAGTAATATATGATAAGTTGAGAGAGGTAGGTTGGAGTCAAGCTATGAAGGGATTTAAATGCCAGAGAAATTTTTATTTGATCCTAGAAGTAACTGGAGCCACTGGAGTTTATCCAATATAGATGCTGTCACGATTAGCTTGGTACTTTAGGAAAATCACTTTGGTGGCCCTTTAGAGTATGGACTGGAGTGGGTTAAGATTTAAGATGGGAAGACCGACTAGGAGATTCTTGCAAGAGTCCAGGTGGGGTTTGACAAGAGGTGATGTGCTCCTGAATGAAGGTGCTAACTGTTCCAGGGCAGAGAAGGGGCCTTACATGAGAAATGAGGCCAAGGGAGAAACAAGAAGATGTGGCAATTTTTTGGACATGGGAGGTGAGAGAAAGTATGTGTGAGGAGTCCAGGAGGTCACCAAGGCTGGGAGAAAAGCAGTGCCCCCAACAGAAATGTGAAATTTGAGAAATGGTGGGTTTGGGGGAGAAATGATAATTTGTTCTGTCTTGGACATGTTCGTTTTGAGTTGCCCATGGGAAAATGTGTGAGTGAGTACACACATCCATGTATGTGCATATACAAATATACATTCTATGTGTATAACATTTTAATTTTAATATTCACAATATATAATCCAACCATATTATCTCTATAATATCATATACAATATAATTATAAATACATTATAAATATATATATACACACACATTCTAGGTATATGCTATTATTCATTTATAATATTCGTGATGTACAATTTATTCATAATATTCATATTATATAATAATATATGTATATATATACCTACATACATAATTCCATGGGCAACTCAAAATGAACATGTCTAAGTCAGAACAAATTATCATTTCCCCCCCAAACCTACCCTGTTTCTAAAAGTTTCTATTTTTGTTGGAGGCATTGCTTTTCTTTCAGCCCTGGTGACCTCCTGGACTCCTCAAACACACACAGTCTCTCTCTCACCTCACATATCCAAGAAGCTGCCACATCTTGTTTCTCTCTTCACCTCAGCTCTCACATAAGGCCCCTTCTCTGCCCTGGCACAGTCAGTACCCTCATTCAGTAGCACATCACCTCTTGCCACACCCCACCTGGACTCCTGCAAGAGCCTCCTAGTTCATCTACCTGTCTCAAGTCTTAACCCACTCCAGTCCATACTCTAAAGGGCCACCAATGATTTTCCTAAAGTGCCATAATGATGATGTCAACACAAACATATAAAAATGCATATAATGTACACATACATATCTATGTATACATATACATCCATGAGAAAAGAAGACTCAAGTGAGTCATGACAAGCTGTTTTCAGATACCTGCGGGGCTTAGACAATACTTTTACTGCTTGAATGCAGAAGGCGGACTACTTAGACACAATGAGTGAAAGTTTTGGAAGAACTGACTTAGGACTGATAACTGGAAAAATTTCCTAATGATTAGCCATGTCCCAAGGGGGAATGAGTTGCTTTGGGAGGTAGTGGGTTCTTTCAATCGATCTTTTCCAGCAAAAGCTGCATCACCATTTGCCTATATTGTAGGAGGGGCTTTTTTCAGGTATAAATTGAACTAGGTGGCACTGAGATCCCTTCCAACTCTGAGATTCTGTGATTTCACGACCTTTTCTCACAGGCCAAGGCATTTTCAGACTGCATGGAAAGTCAACAATGAAGAGAAAATGAAATAAACGTTTGATAAGAAAACTGACACATTTTGAGGGTTTTGTTATCTATGCGTGAATTAGTTTATATCAAGATTAGAACTATGGCTCAGAGGAGTTGGAAAAGCACACAGGAGAAATAAGACACAAGGATAAAGAATTAAAGAACAGTGCTCTTTTGTTAGAACAGTGGGAATATTGGCTCATCAAGTAATTGGTTTAATTTATGTCTAAATCTGCTTCGGTTTTCATTGTATCCCCAAAGAGAGATGATTAACAGCTTCATGATGCTGGTGTTTGTTATGTTTAATGAAAATGCGAAGAACTTTCCCATCCATTAATAGGGCTATGTGACCTTCTTGAGCCACATGGAAGCCTGAGTCACATGAGTCTGTGGTGGGAGTTTGCTGAAGGGGTGGAGCAAGGGTAGAGTGAGTCAGAGCTGAGAGAGAGATGGTGGGAGTTGGAAAGAGAGAAAGAGAGAGAGAGAGAGAGAGAGAGAGAGAGAGAGAGAGAGAGAGAGAGAGAGAGAGAGAGAGAGGCACAGGCAGAGCAGTGAGCATGAGTGAGAGAGGGAGTGATTTTGCCCTTCTTTGTGGGGAGGCCCTAACAGGGGGAAGGCTTGGGGATGGCGGTGGCCCCTGCATTGATAATATGTATAGATTTCTTTGTTGCTATGATAGATTTGGCTTTTTGTGTTGGAATAAATGTTTTGGTTCTGTCTTCCATGGAGAGAGTCTGTTATATTTTGTGATTCAGAGCTATGCCGGCATATTCATAACAGCTACAGCTGGTGCTATAGTGTTGATGATGAGGACAGTGATTAGAATTTATGAATATATATATATATATATATTTAAGGTGGGAGGGTCTTTTTCTCCTCAAAAACAATGAGGTAGTGAATACTAGGGCCCCCAAGGTCAGTCATTTTGCTAACCAGCTGTCCCCATGCTCTGGGTTGTTTTGATCCTGATTTTATAGACTGGGAAAGCAGAAGTGGGAGTAGGTGGTCCACCCAAGAGGTGGTCTGTTGGGTTCCCAGCTATAGATGATGTTCTGTGGCTACAGCAATGGCCTCAGAAGACAGAGAAGGGGCCCATCATCAGCCAATTTCCATATATATATCCCTAGGGTTTCAGGATGACTGAGTATATGTTATTACTGGATTTCATAGGCTTTAGAGCTGGAAAAGAGCTCAGACATCATCTAGTCCAACTTATTTTACAGATAAAGAAACTGAGTCACAGAGAGGTTATAGTGTCTTGACTAAAGCCATTCAGATAGCCAGAAGTCTTACACTGGATCTCTTTGACTTAGATTTATTCCAATATTTAGTGCCTGGAACATAGTAGGTGCTTAATAAATGTTTATTGATTGAAGAGCTAGCTTGCACATGAGAGATTGGATGGATTCTGCCTAGTTATCAAGGGCCAAATGAGAGGCAGCATGGTGGAGTGGAGAGTGTGGGAGCCTTGGAGTCAGAAAGATGTGTATTTGAATACCTCCTCAGACACTTAGTAACTGTGTGACCTTGGGTAGATCCCTTAACCTCTCTAAGTCTCAGTTTTCTCACGTGGAAAAAGGGATAATAGCACCTACCTCATAGTTGCTGTAGAAATCAAATGAGGGCGCTTTGCAAACCTGAAAGCCTTGTTAAAAAGACAGTTTTCACTATCACTGGTGTTAATGAAGGGTAATGGTGAAGGTTGCTGAGAGGCAGATTTCTGCTCACTGCGAGCAGAAAGTCCCTAAAATTAGGATTATCTCATGCTATTAGAGGCTGTTTTGAAGGGTAGGGGGCTCTATGTCACTGCAAGTCTCCATGCAAAGGTACAAGAACCAAAGACAGGTTGGAGACTGGTAGAGGACTAGATGGTCCCCAAGGTCTTTCCTGATGCTGAGATTCCCTGACTGGTATTCTTTCCTGTAGAAGCCTGGGAGGCCAGGTATGTAGTCATGAATCAAAATCGGATACTCATAAAATTGGACGAGATTTTTGAATCATTTGAAATTCTGAGAGATGATGAGATTTTTGGAAGTTCCCTTTTCTTCCCCCCGCCCCCCCCCCAATTAGTGGAAGAGCTGGAGCCAGAGTCCAATGCCCTGAAATCTAATCTAGTCCTCCTGCCATTTCATGAGGTTCAGAAAGACACTGCTTGTGCTTATCCTGGGCATTCCAAAGCTGTCACAGCCTCAAACACCCAAGACACACTCTTACCCTCTAGATATCTATGAAGGCTTTTCATTAGAAGTATTTGATCCAAATATACTGCACCTCCCACCAGCATTCAGTGGCTATTTTCTTATTTCAGTTACATTTTTAATGGAAATAATTTTTAATTTTATGACATTGAAATCATCTATTTTGTCTTTTATGATTTTATTTCATACCCTTGCCTTATTATATGATGCTGGAATGGAGCTGGAATGAACTTGGTCCAACCCTACCCCTGCTCATTTTGCATATGGGGAAACAGACCCAGAGAAATTAAGTGACTTGTCTAAAGGGACCCAGAAAAGGAGGAGGCAGAACTGGCTCCTGTAACTCCAGAGCCTGTGTCCATGCCACCACACCCTACTCCCTCTTTCTCCACCTCTTCTTTAGTTCTAAATTCTCTCCCCACTTCGCAACCCACCAATCATTGCCATGACAGGGAACTCCTCCTGTTCTCTCATTTACATATGCACATTGCATCAGTAGATGCAAAAAATTGCCTTCAACAAGACCCAGCCCTCATATTTCTTAAAAACTCTAACAAATATTGTATTGGAAGGGCCTTTATTCAATAGGATTCAATTCTACTACCTCTACATTTCTGTTTATGCGTTCTATTCAACAAGAGTTCGTATGTTGTATTCCCCAAGTCTACCAATGCTGGCAGGCAATCCCTTTGTAACTTACAGTCTTTGAGAGTTGTTAGCAGAAGTGGAAGTTATAGGACCCTCCCCCCTTTAGGGGCACAATAGAGCATGTGACAGGTGACAATTTTCACCGCTCTCTGAGGCTCACTCGCTAGTTTTCTCACCAGGGAGCTCCCTACCTGGATGAAATCATCGATCTGTACAAAAAAATGGTCCCAGTAGAATGCAAACTCCATGAGGGCAGTAATTGTATTTGATTTCAGCTTCATCTTTCAAGCTTTTAACACAGAGACTTGTACTTAATAGTTGCTTAATAAATGTTTGTTGAAGTGAGTTAAATTGAAATCGTTGTTGTGCCAGCTAGGCTGATACCTCAGGGTCGAAGTAGTACCATGGATGGAATAGGAGAAAAAGAACTACCTTGGAGTCAAATGACCTTAATTCAAATCCTGGCTATACTATTTACTCTCCTAAACTCAGACCCTGCATTTCCACATCTATAAAATAATGAAGTTGTGCCAGACAGATTACAGGTTCCTTTCCATCTCAAAATCTGTGACCTAATTCCATCCAAGGAAGGCAAAATCACCTCTCCAACTGGAGAAAAAGCTTGTCTTAGTAACTTTCCCACTGGGGACTTCTTACCTTGAAGGAGATCACCCATCTGTGGAGTGAGATGAGAAAATGTTGACCTAGTGAAGCCATAACCCCACCAAGAGCAGACACATGCAAGGTTGCAGAGGCGAGAGCTCTGGAGCGTATCACTGAGAGTTCCTACCTGGACCAAGCTATATCCCGTGCGCTGAATGAGTGCGCGGAGGGCTGCTTCTTTCTGAGTGCCGCTCAATCCATCCCCGGATTTTTGATTTGATTCCATTGACAGTGATTATCAGCAAAAAATCAGGTTAATTAGGGGTGCTCACTGAAATCAAATTTAAGATAAATTAAGAAAATTAATATTGCCAAGGTGACAAATCTTTTTGTGGAGGGTATTTTTAATCATCCATTTAAAATAAATCAGTCATTCATGGTTTAATTAACACACAAAGTCCTTTAAACATTACACCATTACATTTGTAAAACATTTTCTACATTGCAAACTGGATTCACAGACCTTAAGTCATTTGAAAAAACGGGGTCTGAGTATGATCACTGCCCCCTCTTCCCATTCTAAGGATGAGAAAACTGAGGCCCACAGAAACTAAATAACTTGCCCACAACTGGTAGCCTCCCCACAGCTGCTAAATGAATATTCCTAAAGCAGTCTGGCCACATCACTTCCCTTCTTTAAAAAGTTCCAGTGGCTCCCTTTTGCCTTAGGACCAAATACAAACTTCTCTTTTGACATTTTTAAGGCTTTTAAAACCTAGCTCCTTCCAGCCTTTTGCTTATTGTAAATTCCTCCTTTACTAACTTTACATTCCAGATAAACTGGCCAGCTTCCTGCTCCTCAGGGATGATAATCCATTTCTTATCTCTATACCTGGTCCTCCATGCCTATAATACACCCCCTCTTCCTCCTTCTCTCTGGTGCCCTTCAATGCTTACTTCTAGCCCCATCTTTGGCATAAGGACCTTCCTGATCTTCCCAAATGCTAATGTCCCCTAACATTGCTTCATATCTATTCTTGTTTAATTTTGTATTATTCCTTCTCCGTCCTTACAGAATATAAAATCTTTGAGGGCAGACGCTGTCTTTGTATCTCTTGCACAGCATCTGGAACCTACTTGGCCCATCACAAACATTTGTTGAATTAAGATGAATTGAATGAAACAGAATTGAAATGAAATTAATTGAAGGCCTCTCTAAACCACAGAGGCACATGCTAAGGCAGACTGAAGTAGAGGGGTGGGTATGGAGACAGACAGTAGACGGCATTATGGAGGCAGAACCATCCAGACTGCCTATGCCCTGGGATCCTCTGGTCTCTTCTTCTACATTACTGACCATTCATCTTTGACTTCTCTGCTGGGTCCGAGTCCATGTGCCATCACCTACACATGTGCTCATCCCGGACTTCTGTCCTGGGCTCTCTTTACTTCTCTCTGCACCCTCCCATTCTCTCAGTAGCAGGTAAGTTCTTTGATGAGAGGGAATGTGTCACTTCTATATTTGTATCACCAGCACCTGACAGTGCCTGGCAGATAGGCATATATTCACAAGTACATTCAGGTCAAGACTGAGTTGGCAGAGGGGGAGATTGGCCCCAGTGCTACTGCCTCTGAGCTAACTTCCCAACCACTAGGCAATACTGCCTTATACATAGAACGCACTTAACTGTTTGTTGTGTTGACTGTAACTGAATCAAGCCATTTTTCTCTACTTTCCTTTCATTATTTAAAAAGAGAGGGGCCTGAAATAATGTTATCTAATAAACCTTCCTGAATGATATGGGAGAATGAGAGGGAGAATATTATCACAGGTAAAGAGCTAGTGCGGGAGTTAAGAAGTCTTGGATTTGCCTCTAGCCTGCGACAGATACTTGCTCTGGGGGCACTGAATGCGTCATTTGGTCTCAGTGCTCTGGACAACTTTCTAAATCTCTAAGCTTCAGAGAAAGGTACTGACCTATGTTGGCCAAGGGAGTTTCCTCACTGGAAGTTTCTAGTGCCAAGGGGATCAATGGTTCAAACGAATCTTATTTGATTTGGTTGATTCTAATACACTCACCATGTAACTGCATGCATATTATTTCTGGTTTTCAGATAGGAAACAGAGGTGAAGAGAGATGGGCTCTTGGTGACACAGCTAGTGAGTCTGCAAGGTAGAACTGGAACCAAGCTTCTCCTGACTTCATTTCCATGCTCCTTCGTCCTTTTCCAATTTAGGTCCAGCATTTCTAGCCTCAAAGGTTGTCATAATAATCTCCCAACTACTCCTAAATACTACCCCCAGATTCAACACAATTAGAAGGATTTCAGGTGTGTATATGTATGTGAAGGGGGAGAGATTGCAGGAATTCACCAAATGACACAAAAAATAGGTGTTGCAATCCCAGAGAGGTCGAGAATTAGGCACCAAGATCATGTGATACCTGAAATCATCAATAAATAAATCAGGGCAGCCTGTGCAATTCTGGGCTTCCCAGAAACCAGCTGACCAGAATCTCTATCTCTCATACCCAAATAAACAGGAGCACTGGCTGTTAGCCTAAGGTGCAATGGAAAGACCCCTCTCTGAGTGCTGGCCTCACACTTGCCTTGAGCTGCCCACAATCGCATTCTGCATTTCCCCCATTTTGTGTCTGTTTTTGAGAAAAAAAAATTGATGCGTAGTATGTCCTGAACACTATTAAATTGGACTTTATATATTCAGGTTGTCAGGATAATTTTGGCCTCTTATTCTGTCATTCAAGGGGCTAACTACCCTATCTCAGCTTCATGTCATCTGAAAATCTGATGAATATGCCATCTATGCTTTGACTGAAGCTACCATCAAAATGTGGAACAGATCTGCATCAAGCACAGATCCTTGAGATCTGCACTGGAGCCCCACTTCTGAGTGGCCATGGAACTGTTAATGACTACCTTGAGTCTAGTTATTCATTCATTTTAGAATTCCTCTAACCTGATTATCATCCAGTCCATACTCCTCTGTCTTTTCCATAGGAATACCCTGAAAACCTTAGTGGTGAAGTGGATAGACCACTGGACTTGGAGGCAGAATGCTTGAGTTAAGTCCTGTCTCAGAGGTTTTCTAGCTGCGTCATCTTGGACGAGTCATGCTCTCTGTATTCCTTAGAATCTCCATCTATAAAATGGGGATAATGATAGCTACCTGCTTCACACTGTTGTTGGGAGGAGCTGAATTCATCAAGGGCAGTTAGGAGTCCTCTCATTATCTTCCTTCTTTCTCCTTTGGCATCTGATCCCAATTCATGCCAACCTACCAGCAGCTGAATTTTGAAAAGGTTTGAATCAAATGCGTCTCCGGATCCATGTTAATGGAGACAGATATCTAGTTATCAGCCTAATATTTTTTTTGAGCACAAAAGGATCTTTTACTTTCGTAAAAGACAGCACTGACTTCTCTTAGGCATTCTTTTTGTGTCTTTATATCTTCATAAGACAAGGCTTAAGCCAAATTCCTTCAGAAAATAAGTTCTTTCAGTCTGTTTTCTTTGTTCTCACTTGAGCCACCTTCCCCAATTGATTGGTCACCATGGCCGAAAGAGTCATGACCTCATGGCCAATCATTTTGTGATCAGCCTCTAATACTTAGGTTGGACCTTGCATCCAACAGTACATTGCCAGGCCCATAACTGAAACCATTCCAACTCTGTAATATTCAAACCAAGCTGGTTCACTTTCTATTTCCTGAGTGCTGAGTCCTATTCCTATGTCTCATCTCCCATTTCTATGCCTTTGCCCAGGCTGTCCCCCATGCCTGGGATACTTGCCTTCATGACTTTAGCTTCTTAGATTCCTTAACTCCTTTCAAAACTCAGATGAGGTGCCAGCTCCCACAAGAAGCCTTTGCTGATTAGCTTTTAATGTGTTTTATTTTTTGGATAGTATATGACCTTACTGAGGTTAGAGACTATTTTGCATTTTTCAGTGTTCACACCCCAGCACCCAGCACAGATTTGTACATATAGTAGGTGCTTAATAATTATTCATTGGATTTTATTGGACTGATAGAAACTGCCAGAGCTCACATTCCACATGGCACAACCGTTAAGAATGCCAGGTCACCCAGATGCCACATGAAATGACAGAAAAGGACGGTGGTTGATTTTTTTCTTTACTGAAACTTCGTAGCCCCCTATTGAGGTGCTATTTAAATTAAGGTATAAAATGAATATGTCCTTGGAAATGTGGAAAACTTGGGTAAATAATTCATAGCATCTAAAACCATAAGGGACCTTAGAGATCATCTGGCCAGACTTTCTTTTAGCAGAGACAGAGCTGAGGCATGTGAGACCTAAGATCACAAGGCAAGTACAAAGAGATCATTTGAACCCCCATTGTTCAATTTACCATCCGATGGTTTAGCCACCGTTCTGTCTCCTTTATCGGGTCAGGTTGGTTTCAGGGGTTGGGGGCCAGAGGAGAATCTTCTGATTGCGGGTTATAATTTCAGCAAATCAAAACTTTAAGATGTAAAAACGTTTTTAAAAAATGGAAGAAAAGCCCTTAGCTAAAAGATAATTATTAGGTAAATAATTTTTAAAATGCAACATATAAAACTAGAAAGGAACACGTCTGCCCATTTCTCATAGAAGGTTTTTTTCCAGGGCCACAGAGGGAAGTTCCCTGTGGATTATAGAAAAGGAAAATTTTATCTTTTCCCCTTGAATAAAGCATAGAGGGTGGAAACAGGATCCCTCAGCTGTGCAGATGCTTAGGCAGTAACATAAGGGCCCATTCATGAGTATAATTTCGTTTGGGTGACACTGTGTTGTGGGCACTTTAGAAGGCTCCAAACAAGTTAACATTCTTGTCAATTTCCATAGCTTCCCTTAGGTGAAGGCTTGTACTAGTGTGGGCCTTATGGGGGGACCCAAGGCAGTGTGGCTCACATGATAATATCAACCCATCAGGAGAAATTTTCTTTCTGACTTCACAGAATCCTGTCCAGGAAAGTATTTTCTATTCCTCAAAGCCCTCCAGAAGTGTGTGTTATATTCTGAAATTGTGATATGTTGTGTTCGTATTCCTTTCACATATGATTCTTGGAGTCCTGTCCCAGGGTTATTGGTGATAATGATGAAGATAAGGAGTGATGATGTTTATATAGAGCTTCAAGGTACAGAGGGCACCTGACATCTATTATCCCACCTCTGATGTCTGCTATCTGTGTGACCTTGGACAAGGCACTTCATGAGAGTCATGCTCAGAAGCAAAATGGTGAAGTATATTGGGCACTGGATTTGCAGACAAGAAGACCTGGCTTCAAATCCCACCTTAGACATTTACTAGCTGTGTGACCCTAGACATTTAATCTCTCTGTGCCGTAGTCCCCTCATCTCTAATAGGGGGAGACAGACTCGATGGCCCTTGAAATCTCTTACAGTTCTAAACTATGGTCTTATGATCTCACATAAACCTTGTAGCATCCCTAGGAGGTGGTCCTATTATTATCCCTATTTGATAGATGAAGAAACTGAAAAGAAATGACATCATATGATCTCACAGAAAAAATGTATCAAAGGCAGGACTGGAATTCAGGCTTCATGTGGTATCAGTCTAGCGCTCTTTCCATTAAATTCTCTGAAGCTGATTACCAAGCCCAGCACATAGTAGGTGATCAGTAACATTATAAATACTAACTATCATTTGGAAATCAATTTAGTCAATAAGTTTTTGGTATAGCATCCAGGAAAAAGGGGGCTGATATCCCACTGCACTCTGCCCCAGTCAGATCATAGCATGAGTGTTGTGTTCAACACTGGGTGAGCCATTTTAGGAAGGACATTGATTGGTGAGCTGGAGGGGGACCAGAATGGTGAAGGCTCTCAAGGTCATAGCACAAGGCTCGATCAAAAGAACTGGGACTTTTAGCCTGGAGAAGAGAAGACTTAGGGAGAGCATGGAAACTGGCTGCAGCTATTTGAAGGGCTCTTGGCCGGAGGAGGGATCAGGCTTGTGGCCCCAAAGCTCAGAACTGGAAACAAAGGGACAAAGTGGCAAAGAGGTAAATCCAGGGGTGAGAGAAGGAAAAAAAAATCCCAAAGTGGACTTGTTCTTCCCTTGTGAGAGGTTTTCACACAGACACTGAATGACAGTGGATTGGACTGGTTGGTTAATAATAAATGAATGATGATGATGATGATGATGATGACGACAATGGTAGTGTTTCCACAGAGCTTTAAGGTTTGCCAAGCACTTCTCACATATTATCTCATTTGATTCTCACAGCCACTCTAGGGGGAAGGTGCTGTCATTATCCCCATTTTACAGATGAGGAAACTGAGGCTGATAGAAGTTAAGTGACTGGCCCAGGGTCACATAGCTAATATATGTTTAAAATTGAATTTGAATGGAGGCTTTTTTGACCCTAGGACCAGGGCTCTCTCCACTGCATTATCTCACTGCCTTATATGCAGAGCCCTTCCAAACAGCTTTGATTTTCTGAGCTTCTTCTATGTGCTCTAGACTTTTCATCCATTCCTCTTGATTTGTCTTCTATCTCCAACTGGTCACCAGACCTTATCAATTTTCAAACCCCACCCCTTTGCCATCTCCAATATTTTAGTCAAGCCTCATTTCTTGATTCTTAAACTACTACAATTGCCTTTCAACTGGTCTCCCTACCTCCATCTGTTCAATTCATTTGGTACAGCTACTCTCAGACTAATTAGCTGAAAGCACTATGTTAATCGTATAATCCCTTTGCTTAGAGACAGCATGGCATAGAAGAAAGAATTTAGGCAGGGGATCAGATAGTGTCTCTGACACCAAAGGGCTTATTTTCCATATCATTCCATTCCATTCCAGTCTACAACCAATTATTAAGGGTCCACTTTATGCACAGCCCTGTACCCAGTGCTTGGATTTACAAAGACAAAACCACCAACAACCTTTGCCTTCAAGAAACTTATGTTCTACAGGGCAGATACAACATCTATGCACCATGGGCTACTCTGCTCTTTACTAATTAGGATCAAAATGATATTGTGTTGAAAAGCTATACCTCCCCTTCTGGAAGGGGATGATTAATTAGCTCTAATCTTCCTCAGGACCCATTAAATAAGAGAATTCTCAATTCAGGAACACGGTTCACCAACAAAGCCAGAGAGTCAGGAAGACTTTCAAGAAGGCTGGCTGGACGTTTAAGGGATGAGGGAGAATAGAAGAAGATTCAGCTGAAATAAACAAAATAAAGAAACAAAAAATGAAGAGGCACAGTGAAGCATTTTTTAAAATAGGAAAAAGCAGAAGGAGTCACAAACAAGTATGACAGTTTGCTTACTATTACATGGACTTTTCCCCCCTTAAAACTACATATTTTAATGAGAAATAAATTCAATAAAAATGTTAATACTGAGAACCAAGGCATTTAGAGATTTCAAAGGTCAGGCTTTTTTTAGTTCTAAAATTTTGTCAACTAAGTTTTCAAAAGTTTTAGAGCAAACATTATTCATAAATGTCACGCATATTACATAGACTTTTAAAAGAAATCTATATAGTATCAATTCAGCTATTCCTTGATAGCATACACATACAATCCTCTTTCTGTTCTTTGTACATTGACATGTTCATATTTCTCAAGTTTATAATGAAAAACGAATTTAAATAAAAAACTTTGAAAGTAAAGAAAAGAAAGCTATGAAAGATATAAGAAATAGTTGTTAAGAAAACCTGCCCCAAATAAGCTAATTCTTATGTTTATCCTCAAAGTCCTCAAGAATGTGGTTGTTGATGAGGATAATGACCCAATTCTCCCTCCAGAAAGTGACCTCCCAGTATAAGCAAGAGGAAGGTAGAGAGGACGGAGAGCCTTGGAATTATCTGTGGCTGTCTTAGGGCTGTTCGTACTAAAGGCCACCTTTCCACTGATAAGGTCACAACAGATGATGCTAAAGTGACAAGTTCATACTTGCAAAATCTGCCTCTCCTTTCAGTTAATCATTAGAGGTGAGGGTGGAGGATGAAGGTACTTTGACATCAGCCAAAGTCTTTGATGCTGAGTCACTCCCAACTCAGGTTTTTGGGTCACACATGAGAGTAATATGATAGAAAGAGCACTGGCCTGGAAGTCGGAGGACCCGGGTTCAAATCCTCTAACATTTAGAGCCTGTGTGACTTTAGGCAGTCCTCAACTTCATCCGATCTCATTTTCCCTTTCTACAAAAGGAGAAATCTGGTTCCCTTCAGCTTTAATTCTATGACCGTATGAGAACACTGACTTCAGATCCACATGTTGCCTCCAAGTGAGAATGAAGTCTTCTTTCTTCTGCCCTTGAGGACTTCCTGCCCCCCCCCCCCCCAAGTAATCATTTCTTTTAAAAAACTAAGCTTACCTTCCCCCATAACAAATTTGGCCAGTGGGAATTACCAGTTCCCAGTATATTTGCAAATATCAAGTTGCCATGGTCAAGTCCAAGACACCATGTGTCTTTTTTCACATTTATTTATTTTATTTTTAATTTATGGAATAAAAATAAGCATTTTTATAACATAGTATAATAAAAATATGATTGCACATGAATGTAAATCTGTTATGTACAACTGGCTATTATTTTAAAAATATCATAAAGTTGTCATGTAAATTTCTTCTTTTTTCCCTAGAGATGGCTACCATTACCACAATTCAGGAATAAAATTTGGTTATAATAATAAGCTGCTAAAAATAAAACTAAAACAAAATAAAAATAAAAATGAGTAATGTCAAATGGCCCCAAGTCCAAAAAGAGCTGTCGGAAGGACTTAAAAAAGAATCAGAATCCAAATAAGAGAGACTGAAGAAAAAGTGGGAAAAAATAAAGCAATCCAGGAAAGTTATGGAAAGAAAGTTAACCAACTGGAAAAAGAGGTACAACATCTTAAGGAAGAAAAGTAACTCCTTGAAAACTGCAGTCGGGCAAGTGGAATTGAATGATGTTATAAGACACCAAAAAATAATAAAATTAGAAAAAATAGAAGAGAATCTGAAACATCTCATTAGAAAGGCAACTGATCTGGAGAACAGATTGGGGAGAGACAATATAAGAATTGTTATGCTACTTGAAAGTTATGATCAAGACACCATCCGTCTTGCCAGAGGAAGAGCGCAGTGGAGGGGCTGGTACTCTGCAGTGCCAATAATGTCACAGGCAGCAGAGAGCACAGCTCCACTCTGAGTGACATTATGGTAACTGGGAGAGAAGGAAGGATCAGGGTCCCATGGGAAGGGCCTCTCCTATACTGTAATTGTATGGGCAAATGAATTACATAATTTACTAAAATGAGCACAGATAAAGGGATGAGGCAAAGGCCTAAGAATTTGTGAGCATGCACACACACACATGACAGTGAGATTCAGTGGAAAGAGTTGCTATGTTGTATGCCGGAAGACCTGAGTTCAGATCCCACCTCTCTCACTATCTGTATGGCCTTGGGCAATCCACTTGACCTCTCTAACCCTCAATGTTCTTATCTGTAAAATGTGGGAGTTGGACCAGATGGGGCCCAGAGAGGCCCAGGGCCGCTGAGGCCCTTGCAGCTCTAATCTAAATACTTGTTGACTTGACTCACAGAGAGTGCTTTCTTCTGAAGATGCCATATCTTTTGGCACCTTCTTGGAATCTGACGACTCATTTCTTATACTCTGGTAGAGAGAAGGCCAAGAGAAGGAGTTGGCATCCCCTTCTAGCCTCCCATGACTGTCTCCTCTGGGGAGCTGCAGGAGACAAATTGTAGCTGCTGATGTTTCATACAATTTTCTCTAAGGAGTCTCTTCTGAATTTTGAGTGAAAAGAGTCATGTCATTGGATTTAATTACATTGTTGGAAATTTATGGCCAACCTTTGTCCATTACCTGAGGGTGCTAAGTCAACAGTATTTGAGGGTTGTTGATAAAAGGAATAAAGGTTAATCAATGCAGGAAAAAAATGTCCATGAAAAGTGTATTGTAGTGTTAGAATGCTAACTATTGGAGTATGGCAGGACTTAACAAGTGTCAGTCCAGTTTTCAGGTAGGTCACAGGCGCAGGGCACTTTATAGTTTACAAAATACTTTCCTCATGACAATAGTACGGCAATGAAAAAGAAAGGCTGCAGTAAGAGCCCCCGGCTTTAGATTCTGATCATCATTTACTACAAATCATTTCCCCTCTCAAGGTCTCAGTTTACTTATTTATAAAATGGGTTAGTTGGGCTAGATTCTCACTGAGTTTTCTTCAAGGTTGAGAGCCACTGCCAGTCAGCAAATTAGGTGCTAGGGATGTAAAGATATAAGTCAAGTAATTCCTGGAGTGCACATTCTGCTCACATGTGAGGAAAGCATTTTGCAAACCTTGAAGCATTACACAAATGAGGGCCATTGTTATTGCTATTATCAGTACTTCTTATGTATCCCCCTCCCTTCCCTTCAGTACTGGCCACACAGTGGGCTCTTAAATATACTTATGGGCTGGAAGCATGCACCTGTGCTGGGGGGATGGAGATGGGGCTCATGTTCCCTCTTTCAAACTATTTGTCCTCTGTCCCTCAGGCTGCCAGCTCACCTGCTACAGGCAGTATGGGAACTATAGGCTCTTTGAGGAAGATGTTAAGGGGAAAACGCCCGGAGGCCAGGTAAGAGGTGGGACTGTGGCGTCTAGAGTCAATATGATGAGCTTGCCCTTAGCAGAGGCCGAGTTAGGAATTTTTCCTTTGGCTCGTACTAGCTGTGTGCCTTTATTTCTTTAGGCCTCAGTTTCTTCATCTGTAATATGTAGGTAATAATGTCTTTCAGGGATGATAACAATGACCTCTCAGGGATGTTGTCAGGATCAAAGTGGCTAATGTATTTCATAGAGGTTAGTAATCATTAATTTATGAGAGAGGGAGAGAGACAGAGAGACAGAGAGAGAGAGAGAGAGAGAGAGAGAGAGAGAGAGAGAGAGAGGATAGTGCATCTACTACAGCCTTGGGACTTAGAACGGACCCTGTCATCTTACAGAGAAGACACAGACAGAGTTGAAGTAACTTTCCCAGGGTCACATCGATCCAGGATTTGAACCCAGGTCCTTGGACTCCAAGGTCTCTTCCTATGATATCGCTTTGCCTTGATAAAAAGGCAAGGAAGTTCTCAGCAACATGCTTTTTTTTGTCCAAGAGTTGAACCCAGAGTTTCAAGGAAATAGTTAAAATGACTCTTTCAAAAGCACCCATTTTCTCAGGGCTTTAAGAGCAGGGTCTGATAACTATTTTTGTGCTTGTGTGCCCAACCCCTAAACCAGAGCCCGTCGCATTCTATGGGGCTCAGTGAAGGTTGGATTATCTGAACTGATGGCCAGGAGTTCTGTGCTAACTGACAGTGAACAGATGCAGAGTTTCACGTGGCCATTTTCTCCTTGACTTCCCCAGTAACCTGTACACTCTTTCTTGACAAGCCCTCATCTCTGGTTATCTGAAATTCCATGCCACTGATGAGGGCTATGGGAACTCCTTTGCAGCAACGTCTGCCTCTGGTCTGAGCTTCGACACCCTCTGGCCCAGTTCCCCTCCTCTCTCTCTGACTGCTCCTTTGCTGGCTCCTCCTCCAGATCATGTCCTCTAAATGCAGGTGTCCCTTCACGTTCTGTCCTGGGCCCTCTTCTCTTCTCCTTCTGTACTACTTCACTTGGTGATCTCGTCAGCTCTCATGGACTTAATCTCTATGCTGATGATTCCAAAATCCACCCTTCCTGCCCCAATCCTTCTGTGGACCTCCAATCTTGCTTCTCTAACTGCCTTTCAGACATCTTGGACTGGATGGCCAGTAGACATCATAAACTCCATATGTCAAAAATAGAACTCATTTTTTTCCACTTATAACCCTCCCCCAACCCCATTTCCCTTATTACTGCAGAGAACAACATTAACTTCAATCAAGTTAATTGGGATGCCTAGCCTAAAGAAGGAAAGATGTAGAGGTAGGGCTATGTTTCTTTCTGTCTTTGTATCCCTAGTGCTTAAAACAGTGCCTTCTATATAGGAGGCACTTAATAAATATTTTTAATTGAATCAAATAGCCTGAAATCAATCAGAAGTCACTGCGCAGTTATCATGAAGGACTACGTTTTCACAAGAAAACTTGGAAATGTGTAAGGCTGGTCCAATTGAAAAAGCATCTGTGGGATAGGACTAGGAATTGTGCAACTGAGTCAGAGGAAGTTTGTGTCAAAGTTTGTGTCCTTCAACCCAAACCCATCTCATTCCATCCAGTCCAGGCCAGTCTTGCCTGTTTTATATAAACCAATCCAGCCCAGTCCTATCCTATCAATCCAACAACCATTTATTAAGTATAGTCTGCATGGTAGGCATGAGAGTTTGGTATGGGGGGCATGGGTATTTGTAAAAACAAACTAGAGTGCCTGTACCTAAGGAAATTGCCATCTATTCAGAGAAACAATATGTGTGTACAGAAGCCAATGCAAAAAATTACCAATTAAGCACAAATCAGTTTCAAGGTAAGGACTAGAGTTTCCCAGGGATTCTGAGCTTACAGTCCTGGGGGCCTGACCCCAGAGGGGTTGGTTTCTCTCTTTGGCTTGTGGTCAGATTTTAGTCCAAGAAATTTCCAAAATAAAGTAAACCTTTATTCCAGCACATGTCTAGGTTTTCTCAGATTGAGCAACAAGGGCCTCAGCTCCTGCACAGACACAAAATAAGCTAAAAGTACCTTGGGTCAAGGACAGCCTTCTCCCCACCAAGTGCATACCATTCAAAGTATTCCCAGGAACTCAAGAACAGATGATGAAATAAAGTGAGCACACGAATAGCCCATTCTTCCTCAGTCTTCCCGTTCTCCTGACCTCCAGGGACCTCTATGGGATGAGGGCTGGAATGAATTAGGAAATGCTAGTCTGATGACACTTCCCAAAATCTTAAATATATTAGCTGGCTGTCCCCAGGGGGCATTGCCACATATTGTGCAAATGTCTCAGCTTGTTCATGGACGAGACATTGTCTACAGCCCTGGGGCCAATTATTCTGTGACAAAGAATAGAGTCATTTCAAGGGTTATCAAGATTATATTTTGATCATTTCCTGATGGACCCATCTACTTCTCTCATTTCCAATTATATCTATATCATCAAAGCCTTATTTTTTGCCTTTTCTTTTTTATTATTATTTATTTCATATTTGTAGTTTTCAGCATTGATTTCCACAAGATTTTGAATTACAAATTTTCTCCCCATTTCTACCCTTCCCCCATTCCAAGATGGCATATATTCTGATTGCTCCATTCCCCAGTCAGCCCTCCCTTCTGTCACCCTACTTCCCCCCCCCATCCCCTTTTCCCTTACTTTCTTGTAGGACAAGATAGATTTCTATGACCCACTGCCTGTATATCTTATTTCCCAGTTGCATGGAAAAAATGACTTTTTTGAGCATCTGCTTTTAAAACTTTGAGTTCCAAAATCTTTCCCCTCTTCCTGCCCCCCTCACTCTCCCTAAGAAGGAAAGCAATTCATCATAGGTCACATGTGTATCATTATGTAAAACCCTTCCACAATTACTCGTGTTGTAAAAGACTAACTATATTTTGCTCCCTCCTATCCAGTTCCCCGTTATTCAGTTTTTTCCCTTGACTCTGCCCCTTTTCAAAAGTGTTTGCTTTTGATTACCTCCTCCCCCTATCTGCCCTCCCTTCTATTGTCCCACCTTTTTAACCCCTTCCTCCTTCTTTCCTGTGGAGTGAGATACCCAATTGAGTGTCTATGCTATTCACTCCTCAAGTCAAATCCAAATAAGAGCAAGATTCACTCATTCCCCTCACCTGCCTCCTCTTCCCTTCCAACAAACTGCTTTTTCTTGCCACTTTTATGAGAGATAATTCACCCCATTCTATCTCTCCCTTTCTCCCTCTCTCAGTATATTCCTCTCTCACCCCTTATATTTATTTTATTTTATTTTTTTGGATATCATACCTTCATATTCAACTCACCCTGTGCCTTCTGTCTACATATATATGTATATTCCCTTCAGCTACCCTAATACTGAGAAAGGCCTCATGAATCACACACATCATCTTTCCATATAAGAATGTAAACAAAACAGTTCAACTTTAGTAAGTCCCTTGCAATTTCTTTTTCTTGATTACCTTTTCATGCTTGTCTTGATTCTCATGTTTGAACGTCAAATTTTCCATTCTGCTCTGGTCTTTTCACTGAGAAAGCTTGAAAGTCCTATATTTTATTGAAAATCCATATTTTGCCTTGGGACATGATACTCAGTTTTGCTGGGTAGGTGATTCTTGGTTTTAATCCTAGCTCCATTGACCTCTGGAATATCATATTCCAAACCCTTCTATCCCTTAAGGTAGAAGCTGCTAGATCTTGTGTTATCCTGATTATGTTTCCACAATACTCAAATTGTTTCTTTCTGGCTGCTTGCAGTATTTTCTTCTTGATCTGGGAGCTCTGGAATTTGGTGACAATATTCCTAGGAGTTTTCTTTTTGGGATCTTTTTCAGGAGGCGATCAGTGGATTCTTTCTATTTCTATTTTGCCCTGTGGCTCTAGAATATCAGGGAAGTTCTCCTTGATTTTTTCTTGAAAGATGAATGTCTAGGCTCTTTTTTTGATCATGGCTTTCAGGTAGTCCAAGAATTTCTAAATTATCTCTCCTGGATCTATTTTCCAGGTCAGTGGTTTTTCTGATGAGATATTTCACATTGTCTTCCATTTTTTTTCATTCCTTTGGTTCTGTTTTATAATATCTTGATTTCTCATAAAATCACTAGCTTCCACTTGCTCCAATCTAATTTTTAAGTATTTTTAGTATTTAAGTATTTAATTATTTAGTATTTGGTATTTAAGTATTTTTAGTATTTTCTTCAGTTGTCTTTTGGACCTCCTTTTCCATTTGGCTAATTCTACCTTTCAAGGCATTCTTCTTCTCATTGTCTTTTTGGAGCTCTTTTGCCATTTGAGTTAGTCTATTTTTTAAGGTGTTATTTTCTTCAGTATTTATTTGGGTCTCCTTTAGCAATTCATTGACTTGTTTTTTATGGTTTTCTCACATAACTCTCATTTCTCCTCTCAATTTTTCCTCTACTTGCCTTACTTGCTTTTCCAAATCCTTTTTGAGCTCTTCCATGGGCTGAGACCAATTCATATTTTTCTTGGAGGCTTTTGATGTAGGCTCTTTGACTTTGTTGACTTCTGGCTGTATGTTTATATCTTCTTTGTCACCAAAAAAAGATTCCAAAGTCTCAGTCTGAATCTGAGAGCATTTTTGCTGTCTGTTCACATTTCCAGCCAACTACTTGATCCTTGAGCTTTTGGTCGGGGTATTGCTGCTTGTAGAGTAGAGAGTACTTTGTTCCAAGCTTAAGGGGCTGGGCTTCTATTTTCAGAGCTACTTCTATACAGCAGGCTCTGCCACACCAGCACTCCCCCCCCAAGAACCGCCAACCAGGGTTGTGGCCCAGCTCCAGGCAGGGCAAAGCCCGCTTTGCACTCCTGCTCTAATCTGCTGCTTAGTTCCTCCCACCAGGTGGGCCTGGGGCCGTAAGCAACTGCAGCTATAGCTCTGGAAGCAGCCTCAGAGCTGCACCACCTCTGCCATCCCTGGGGCGGTGGCCGACCACGAACTCCTTTCACTCTGTCCCGGCTGCTTTTCCCACTAACCTTCTCTGTTGTCTTTGGTGTTTGTGGGTTAAGAAGTCTGGTAACTGCCACAGCTCACTGATTCAGGGTGCTACACCTGTTCTGCCTGGCTACCTGCTTGGTCCTGGCATAGCCCACACAGCGTTCTGCACCGTTCTGCTCCCAGCTCTGTGTGATAGACCTTACCCTGCGACCATCCAGGCTGTCCTGGGCTGGAGCCCTGCTTCTCTTTGCTATTTTGTGGGTTCTGCAGCTCTAGAATTTGTTCAGAGCCATTTTTATAGGTGTTTGGAGGGACCTGGGGGGGAGCTTACACAAGTCCATGATTTACAGCTGCCATCTTGGCTTCACCCCCCCCAATCCAAATCCTTCTTTTTTGAGCTTATCTAGCATTTTCAGGATATCTCTCTCAGTTCTCTGATCAAGCACATTAGCCAGAGCAAATGGAGCTGTGTCCCAGAAGCCTATGGGCAGGATTCCCCCTCCCACTTGCTAGCCCTCTCTCTTATTGGGTGTCTTCCCTCTGGGTCAGATACATGGTAATCCCTCTATTAATGCTATCCCAATGAGCTTCTGGCTTTAGGGATCCAGGTCATTTGAGAAGCAGTGGATCAATGAGAGGCATGAGAGGCACCTCTTTAAGAATCCTCTGTCCTACCACAAGGCATCCAGCATTTTCTCGATACCATCTTGTAAGGGAGAAACGACCACCTCTTGACATAGCCCACTCCACTTTGAGATGGCTTGGATTGTTAACATGTTTTTCTTTTCATTGAGAAGACTAAATTCACCTCTTAGCAACTTCCCAATTGCTCCTGGTTCTCCTTTTTGAGTCCAAGCTGAACAAAGCCAATCTCTCCTCCACATGTTCTCTGTTCAAATGCTTGAAAAAAGCTCTCATATTCTTTGCAATCTTCCCTTTGATAGAGCAGGTATCCCTAGTTCCTTCATTCAATCATATCTGATGTGACCTTGAAACCCTCTGACAGCCTCTTTGCCTCATGTTTTAAATAAGTTTTTATTGATTACTTTCTTTGTTTTACATCAACATATTTTCCCCCAGTATTTCATCCCCACTCCCTTAAAAAGAATCATCTCATATAATGAATAATAGTTTTAAAGACAATAAAAGGAAAAGAGGAAAAAAAAACAGCACAGCTAATTAATGCATTGAAAAAGTCTGAAAATGTGTGCTATGTACTACACTGTAGACTTCTCATCTCTGCAAAAGGCTGGGGCAGGGGCATCTTCTCATATCTCTCTCTTAAGCCATGCTTGTCCTTTATCATTTTTATTATTCCCTTTTTTGGTGGTTGATTTAAATTTACATTGTTGTCATTGTGAAGAGTTTTCCTGGCTCTGCTTCCTTCAGTTTGCGTCAGTTCACCTAGATCATTCTATGCTTCTCTGTATTCATCCCATTTGTCACTTTTCAAGTTGCTGGAGAGCTGTTTATGGGCTGTATGCTCCTCATCATGTGGGAAGGATGTTCCTTCAGCATTGCACCCTTAGTTCTGCTCCTTTTTCATGATGAAAAATCCGATCCATATAGGAAGCCAAGTTTTCTAGGAGAGGTTCCAGGCAAATCAGAAGAAGAGTAATAATAAGGATGAAATTAAGCTTCTATAAACTCCTCTTCTGGTGCCCCCTCATGACACAGCAGGGACCCTGAGTTCTTGAAGCCTGGGCCAGTGGAGACCAAGTCTGAGCGGGTCCTACCAAGCTGGAAAGGTTTTAAGCAGAGTCCCAGCAACAAGCTGTCTTCTATCCAGGGACCAGCCAAGACAAGTACGGAGAGGCTCATTGTCACCACGAAGTCATGAGGTGGTGATGGATTCTTTGGCCATGTCAACCTATGTAACAAAGAAAAAATCCAAAATGGCACTGAGTTCTGGGCAGCTCCCTGCTGCTTCTTCAGTGACAGTGATCAAATCCTGGAAAAAGTGGCAGAAGGGGCTAGGCTTCACAGTTTTTTTAGACCACCTGTAAGCATTGTTTCAGCAATTGATGCTCAAAGATAAGATCCTTTCCCAACAACCATTTATTCAATATATTCCTGAGGTAACGAGAGTATGTCAATATTGACATTATGACTGTAAATTAGAACTAAAGGCAGAAAGACATGACCACTACATGCAAGGACAACACCACGTCTGTGATCCTATGGTGAACCGAGTTGTGCTGAGCTATAAATAGGGGACAATAGTTTAATGTATTACCAAAGTATTTGCATTTTAACAGAGGCCTTCTGGAGATATAATGCCTTAGCCAAATGGGATAACTCTAATGGGGCAGGGGAGGCGATTCTGGGCATTTGAACTTGCCTCACATCACACCTCCAAGTAGGACTGGCTTTGCAGACATACCTACATCACATAAATCAGTTAATCTGCCTAATTGTCCCTTCCACTGTAGGAAAAGTAGATTTTCTGTGGAGAGATGACAATTTCCTTCCCCTTGAATACTAAATCACTGCCCTGCTCTGAATTCATTTTCCTTGACCAATGGATACCTGCTGCTACACAGGCTACTGCCCATTTCACCTCAATATAGCCATTGCCTTCATGTACATTTTATACACTCAGAAGCCTGGAGTCTATCTAGAGTCACACAATACATTTGCTTTCATCCATGAGTCAGCTCACTTTCTGGCTACATCTCAGAAGGTAGGGAAATCATGGTTAAGTGGAAGTGTGTCTGGAAAAAAAGATCTGGGGACTTTAGTAAATGGCCAATTCCATACCAGGCAAAGCATACCAGGGACAGAGACTGGCCTTGGGATTTCCTGGATATGGGAAACTTCTGCATCAAGAGTCTCCCTTTCCCAAGGCAGGTCAGCAGCTATTCTGCAACGTATAGGTTTAGAGTTACCTGGGGCATTGAGAAGCTAAGGGACTTTCCCAGGGTAATACAGTCAGTAGGTCTCAAAATTGAGACTTGAATGTAAGGCTTCCTTGCTATTAAAGCACATAGATACTCTAGCCCACTCTATCAAAAGATATGATAATGGTAGTTAAAAAAAAGCTAATGCTCTTAGCTATTATCTTAGGCTGTGTTAAGAATGGCATGTTGTCCAAGACTAGGGAGATGAGAAGTCCAGTTTACTCTGTTCTGGTGAGGCCACATCTAGGGCATTGTTTTTGGTTCTGGGCAATACATTTTGTGGAAAGTCATTGATAGACTCTATGGTGTCTAAAGCAGCCTTGTACCATATGAGGACCAGTTTAAGGAACAAGGTAGATTTGACTTGGAGAAGAGAAGACTTGTTGGCACAGGACAGCTGTCTTCAATATTTCATTCTCTTCTCTCAAGGGAAAAGGATTAGTATCCTTCTGCTTGATCCCAGTGGGCAGAGCTAAAAGGAATGAAGGAGAAACTACAAAGAAGAAAATGGGTTTGATACAAAGAATTCCTAATGCTTGGAGTCACCTCAAAGTGGCCAAGGCTGCCTCTAGGGACAATAGTTTCCTGCTCATTGGAGGATGCCAAGCAAAAGCTGGATGCCAACTCACTGAGAGTATTGTCAAAGGCAGTTTTCTTTCAATACAGGTGAAATTGGATGGTCTTGAAGGCCCCTACCAGCCACAAAATGCTGATTCTTGGATTCTGGCCAGGACCCTGGCCATTCAAGAAAATAACCTTTAGAGAAGATGGAAAGGGAGACATTTCCTCCCAGGGAAGCTTCCTTCCCTCAGGGATTAGCAAGTTCAGTGAGACAAGTTAGAAGTCCCATTCCTGTCTTGTTCTATGTCCTTATGGCTAATAATATCATTGCAGATGTTTCCTTCTGCAGAATCAGCAAGATGGCTTTCTCTCTCCCATTTCACATACACAGAAAGACATTATGTTGTCAGAATGGCCAATAAACTCATGTCTTCTGGGGAGAAAGGCCTCAAACACATTTCTAAATGTGCCATGGATGGAAGAGCAGACTGGAGGAATTCAGAATGTTGTTTGGAGAAGACAAATCTAAATGGTTTGCTGGCTAAAAGCATTCCCTTCTAGCTCCCTGTGAGGGTTTTTCTGAGTGGTAACTAGAGGTTATCTTTATATTCTTCAGAAGACAATGACTGGAATGCACTCACACTCCACTCTTTTTCTTTACTTCTCTAGTCTTAGGATCAGCTTAAATATCAAAGCACAGCGAAGGGCCTCCTGTCCCTGCCATATGGGGGTCAGTTAAGGGAGCTGGGAGTGCTTAACCTGAAGAAGAGAAGACTTTGGATAGTTGTCTCCAAGTATCTCAAGTGATGTTAAGTGAAGGAAGGATTGGGGTTGTTCAGTTTGTCCCCAAAGAGCAGAATCAGGAGGCCTGGGAGGAAATTGCACTTTGTAACTGCTGCTCTGCCTTGTTTCAACTCCAAAGAATGAGATGCCCCTCCCAGGATAAGCTCACCATTTCTCAACCCACCACCATGTCACTGACTCTAGCTTTGATTGACACTACCTCCCTCTGCCTCCTCTTCCATTTCATTGGAGGGCTTGAGGGCAGAGGACAAACTCCTCCTACTGCCTTTATTTATAGAGAGCAGAAACTGAACTCTCAGATCTCTCCAATTTGCATCTGCCTCTCTTCCAGAACAAGATGTCCCCTATACCAGGTCCCTCCTGGACCCACCTCCCACTTCCCTGTCTACTTTCGGGTGTTGTCTCTCCCTTTTGATTGTAAGCTCCTGGAGAGCAAGAACTGGCTTTTTTATTAATTGTATTCCTGGTGCTTAGCATGGTGCCTGGTACATAGTAAGAGCTTAACAAATGCTTATTGTTCATTGGTTATTTCAAAGGGGCAAATTTCGGATTAATATGAGGAAAACCTTCCAAATAATCACAGTTGCCCCAAAGTGAAAGTGACTGCACTCAAAGAGAGTGGATTTCTCATCACTGATATCTTCAATCAAAGCCTAACGACCCCTTGTTGAAGATATCACAGAGGAGGTGCCTCTCAGGTCCCTTTCAACTGTGAGATTCTGTGAACCTGCAGATATTTCAGTAGCAGTCACAGGTTGATCGAGATGTCTCCTAGGGTCTCTTTTAACTTGGGTGCAATGATTCTGTGAAATAAACTTGCAATCTTCTTCTTAAGGAACCTGATTGGACTTGGCTTCCGAGCTCCCTTCTCCAGGCTTTTTTCTCTTCTGTTCTTGGCTCTGTCAGTTTCCATTGTTCTATGTCAGTCAGTCCACATTTGTTGGGAGCCTATACAGAAGCTACATAGAATTAAGTTTACAAAAACTGGGGCAGAATGTCTTTCAACTAATTGAATACAAGAGCAAAGATAAATGACTCAATTTTTATCAAATTCTCCTACTCCAATTCATTTTTGGTAACCATAAAAATCCTATTTTTTTTTTAATAGAAAATGGACATTTTGGGGAACTCAATCTCTACCACACTTTTTGCAATCAACGTTTTATCCATTCCGTGGGTCACCATGATATCAAAGCATTATCAAGGTTTGATGGGAAAAGGAGGTGTATGTATGATGGAAACAGAGGATCATGTCATTTTATCAGGGTGGGGAACTCTAAGGTGCAGGCTGCTCACTGTTCTGGAATTTACAATCTTAGGGAGCTGTCCAAGGCCTTGAGAGCTGAATCTGCTTGCTCATAGTTATGTAACTTTGGCCTTAAGAAGTAGGATTAGAATTCATGTCTTTGTAACTGCAAGGCCGGCACTTTCTCTATTTAGTACCTAGTTAGCAAGAATAATTAGTTCAATTAGGAAACTACTTGATAATAATAATAATATCCACTTTTAAGTCATTGTAGTAATTAATTCCCCCTCTTGAGCAACTAAATTTGTCCTTATTAATTTGTACTTTATTTTTACATCATGAATTCTACAATTTGGTTTGAGTTGCTTTCGTGTTGTTTGCCCTGCTCTCCAAAATTAATGATTACAATTTGACCTTTGCTCATGGCCTTGTTATCCTCTACCTCCCAAGACTCTTGCAACCATCTCTAACTGGTTCCTTACCTGCAGTCCCTCTTGACTCCAGTTATACAGCTGCCAACTTCATCTTTGTCATCAACAGGATTGAGCAGCTTACTTCTCTGCTAAAAACCCTACAGTGGCTCTCTACTAACTGCTGACAGAAGTCTGAAAGTTGGTTTATAAGTCTGAGCTTGGTTTATAAGACATTCTACAATGTCACACCACTCTCCCTTTGTAGGCAGTCTTACCTAAGATAATGGCTGTTCACTTGCATTATGTTTCTACCTAATTCCCTGCATTTGTACATCCTTGCCCTTTGCTATTGCTTTCCCCCATATGTAGGATGCTCAAAGGATCTCATCCTTAATAAATTCTCCCCAGTCTTCAAGATCCATTTGTACCTCCTCCTCCAGGAAGCCTTAGCAAATTCTCCAGTTAGTGTATTTCCTTCCTCCAACCTCACACAATTCTTTGCAGCCATAGTGGGCACTTTTATCTCTTCTATACTGTACCAGAATTTCTTTTCAGCTTTGATATCATATGCATATTCCAATATGTTTAATGGACCCCAATAGAGTGTAAACACCATGAGGGCAGGGGGACAGTCTTCCTCATCTGGAAGAACTTCTGGTTCCCTTTGCCAATGTGGATCAACACCTGCTCTGCAAACTTACAGCCTTAGAGAGCTGGGTAATCTTCCTCTAGGGCAACTAAGTTACTTGTCCTGGGTCACACACTCAGTATATGTTAGAGGGGAGAATTGAATTCAGGTCTTCTGGACACTTTCTCCACTTAGCCAACTTCTTATTTTGGACATAGTGAGTTTTAAATAAATCCTTATTAAATGAATGAATGTTAAGTGTTGGAAAATAAGGGGAAAAGAGAAAGGTTGAATTGAATTGGAAGGATATGTGAGGCTCCCATAGTTAACACATCTTTCTTTTATTTTTCATTCATCAAGGGAACGCATGCCAAGGCGAGCCCTAGAGAGTAGCATGTGGTTATCTCCTCCATCCAGGAGTGTCTGGCAAGCCTCTCAGAAAGTATTCCAATGAAGTATTTGTCTCCTGGCTTATCTGTCTGGCCTGACACCTCCCCAAACAGCTGTAGTGAGAAGTTTTTGGGCTGGCCTGCTGCAGGGTCTGGATATTTGGCTCTTTAGTTTCTATTATCCCAAACTACACTCTTCAAAATCTGTCAGGGCTCCTGGAAATATAATTGTTTTTGTTTTTTCAAGTTGGAAAGATTAAGCCCCAGTGAATGTTGTATTGTACAACATTCCAGCAGGATTGTCTCTTGGTGGTGGAAAACTTGCTACAGTCACTGCACTGGGCAGAACACTATGAATAACCTTCTCGATACCTATTTCTCGCTTAGTGGTATCAGATGCTGTAGTCCTATTGCTGGGAGCAAATCAGGGGATTGTTCAATTGGTGATATCAACTTGCATGAACAACATAAGAATTACCAACAAAGCAATGTTACTGCATTAAAAGAACTCCACAATTGATGGCTTATTTACTTTTTCTGAACAAGTATCATAAGAATAGGAGAATATTTTCATTTCCGATGGATTTAAAAATAATATTTAAGACTTTTAAAACTCAACCCTTCCAGCCGATTCCTTCTCTCATTTTGCAGATGAAGAAGCTGAGGTCCGAATAGAATCCAAGTAAACTTTCCTGGTTTCTGCCTCTATCCTTTGACTGAATTGCTCTCCAAAATTACCAATGATCACCCAGTCTAATAGTATTTTCTTAGTCCTCATCCTTCTTGACTAACATATTACTTGACAGGTTTTTCCCCCACACTATCCTGAATCCTCACCTCCATGGGTTTTCATGAGACTGCTTTCTCTTGGTTTTCCTCTTATGTATCCGATCTTTCCATCTCAGTCTCCTTTGCTGGATGATTCCCCACCCTCAATTGTGGGTCTTACCTAAAGCTTTGTACTTGATCTCTCTCCCCTCTCTTTCCCTCCCTCTATTTCTCTCTTCCCTTTCCCCTCTCTCTCCTTCCCTCTATCTCTCCCTCCTCTATCTTCCTCTTCCTTTCCTTCTTTCTCCCCCTCTCTTCTTCCCTCTCTTCATTTTCCCCCTTTCCTTCCTCTGTCCCCTCTCTCTCCTCTCCTTTTCCTTTTTTCTCTCCCCCTCTTCCTTCCTCCATTTCTCTTCCCTTCTCCCCTCTCTCTTCTTCCCTTGGTCTTTCTTCCTCCTCTTCTCTCTCCTCTCTTTCCTTTCATCCTCACCTTCTTTCCCTCCCTTACTCCGTTCTCATTCTCCCCTTCCCTCCCTCCTCTCATTTTACTGCTTCCCAAGAGCTCAATGATCATCTCAACACTGATGAATCAGACATCTTTATATCCAGCTCCAGTCTCTCTTGAGCTCTGATCCTGCATCACTTACTGCTTTTTGGAGCTTTCTAATTATATATCCCATAGACATTTCAATATATCCAAAGCAGAACACATCATCTTTACCCTTAACTTGTCCCCTTTTCCACCTTCCTTTTCTTATAATTTTTTTTTAATTTGCAATCTCCGTATTTAGGAAAGTATCTGGAACATAACTGAGGATTAATAAATGCTTATTAAATAAATGAATATATGTAGATGTGGGACAGATGGACAAGCAGTTTCTGTTAAGAGTACCATTATTCTGTCAGTCCTCCAGGTCACAACCTCAGAGACAACTAGATCCTCACTCTTCTTTGTTTTTCTAATAGTCAGTCAATATCCAAGTCTTGCCTACTCCATCTTCACAATCTCTCTTGTGCCCATCCTTTTCTCCTTACTCATATGGTCACCACCCTAGTTCAGGCTCTCATCGCCTCTCACCTGAACTATTGCAATAGCTTCCTAATGTTTAATGATGCCTAAAGTTGCTCCCTTCAATCCATCCTTCCCATAACTTCCAAAGTAGCATTTGTAAAGAAAGGTCTGGCTATGTCACGTCCCTGCTCGAAAAGCTCTCATGGCTCCCCTTTGCCCCACGGATAAGGTCCAGAAGCCTCTTTTGGCATTTCAAGCCTTTCAAAGTTTGCAGGTATATTGCCCATTACTCTCTATTCTCCCTTATGTTCCAGCCAAACTGGACAACTTTCTGTGCCCTGTACTTAGCATTCCAGCTCAAGCCTGGTCCTCTTCACCTCTGACTCTTAACATCCTCTGTTTCCTGTAAGTTCAATTCAGGCATGGCATCCCATATGAAACCTTCCCCAATAGCACAGTTTCTAGTGGTCCTCTACACAAATGACTTCACATTTATACTATGTTTAAGTGTACATATTTTCCCCTCCCAAAAGAATGTGAGGTACTAAACAGTTTTTGGCCTTCTCTAGCATTTAGCACAATGCTTGCCACATAGTAAACACTAAATAAATGCTTGTCAAATGAATGAGTAAATAGAGTTTTGGACTTGGATTTCTGATGGGAAGGCCAGTGTTCTTTTTTTTAAAAATAAATTTAGTTTTTGTTTTTAGTTTACATCACTCAATTCCATAAATTTTTGGGTTCCAAATTTTCTCTCCCTCCCTTTCCTCCTCTCTCCCTTCCCCAGGACGGCATGTAATCCAATGTAGCTTCTACATATACCTTCACATTGAAATTATTTACGTAATAGTCCAGTTGTAAGGAAGAAAATTATAACCAGTGGAATGAATCATGAGAAAGGAGAAACAAAACTAAAAACAAAGGAAAAAGAGCAAAATGTTTGCCTCAATCTGCATTCAGATTCCATAATTCTTTTTTTGGATGTGCATAGCTTTTTCCATTATGAGTCTTTTGGAGCTGTCTTTGAACTTTGCATTGATGAGAGGAGTCAAGTCTATAAAGTTAGTCCTTATAGATAGTGTGTGTCTGAAATCGTGTATAATGATCTTGTGATTCTGCTCCCCTCACTCAGCATCAGTTCATATAAGTCTTTCCAGGTTATAATGAAATTTGTCTGCTCTTCATTTCTTATAGCACAACAATATTCTGTTACATTCATATACCAAAATTTGTTTAGGCCTTCCCCAATTAATGGCATCCCCTTTATTTCCAATTCTTTGCCACCACAAAAAGAGCTGCTATAAATGTTTTTTGTACATATGAGTCCATTTCCCACTTGTATGATCTTTTTGGGATATAGTCCTAGAAGTGGTATTGCTGGGTCAAAGGGTATGGGAAGACCAATGTTCTGTCCACTGAACCACATTGATTTATGGTACGGCAAGAGCAAAAGAAACTAAATGGTGTTTCAGATTAGTTTGTGATGAGTCTGGTAAAAAGCAAAAAAAAAGCCCAAAATATCCAAAATGATATTTTTAAAAGTTAATTTTTTAAATTAAAAAAATAAATTAAATATAAGTTTCAAAAGTTTGAATCCCCAATTATGACTTTGGACAAGACACTTCTTCACTCTGGACCTCAGTTTTCTCAAGTGTAAATTATAAGCGCTGAACTGGGTCATCTCTAAGGTCCCTTTCAGCTGTAAATCTATCTTAAATCGATACTAATAGGTTTGTGTATTTTGGAACATTAAATCAGATTTGGAGAATGGACGGACAGAATAATGAAAATCCTACAATCTCTGTCCCACCTCATTCTAAATTACAAGGAAAATCTTGGATAACCGCAGCAGTTACCCATTTTGGAATTCAGCAAAATCTTGAGCCCTGTGGCTCCCATTCACTGAATACAATTACCCAGCATCCTGAATAAAGCCTACTTTAAGAGAATTTCATTTACATGATTACCACAGAAACTAAGAAACCCTGTGGGGTGAGGCCCCTGCCTGGATTAACCAATTTCCCTTTCTATTCTTCATCATACAGAAGAGTTGATAGTGGAGTAAAAGCATCTCTTTAGGAGAAGATGAAAGTTTGATTTAAGATAGAGAAGAGAAAGTGAGATACTCCTTTCTGCCTGCTTTCCCTGGGAAGAGTTGTGACTGCTGGAGCTGCTCTTTAGAGGAACCTGGTTACTGTTTCTGTGAATAAGATAACAAATGGTGTTTATCATTTGCCAATCAATACTGCCTTGTTTGAGCTGTTGGCGTTACTCAGAAGCATAAAAAGTAATGCAAATCCTTGGGCAACAGTGCTAATCCCCAGAAAGGACAGCAGCACCTTCTTTTCTCCCTTTAAGACTTCGAGAACTTTTTGATTTCATTTTTTTTAAAGAAAATGCTTTCTTTGCTCTTTAAAAAGCGCACATATTTGTCACTTCCCAATGACTTCTTGCCTCAGGAGAAAATTTCTTTGTAACAAAAAAGTAGAGGGAGTGGAACTATCATTTTGTAGTATAAGCAACTCCCAAGGTGAATCGAGTTACTCTACCAGTGCAGGTCAACACTTTCTCTGCAACTTATAGTCTTAGAGTACCTTAGAACACAGAGACATTAAGTAGCATACAGCCAGTATGGGTGAGAGGTGGTACTGGATGGTCTTTATCCATTGTATCAGGATGCCTTATGATGTGTGATATATCCTGCATCAGAGGACAATATATTAAATTGATTTTGGAACAAAGAAGCTGAGTTAAGCTAAAAAATTCAATATATTAGCCATGTCTTGACAGTATATGTATGTTATTCCATGTCTTTGTTTAGAGTTGGGAGGCCATGCTTCGCTATTAGTGCTGTGATGTTGTTATAGGCCGGTATGTTATCTGTCTGGATTTATTTAGGTAGGTTTTGAAAGAGATCTCTTTTGATCATCCAGTTGTGGGAATAGCCTATCTCACATCAATAGGGGTTCTTTTAGATCATAGGACAAAGGATATTATGGCTAACTGTGAAGATTTTCCTCAAAATCTGTCCAAATCTGGGACTATGTTCATAGTCCTATAAAAGTAACATGGTTACAAATTTGGTAATAATTATGGAATCCTTTGTAATAGTTCTCCTCAAATTATATTGTTTTATGTGGATTTTTGTGAAACACTAAATATTGGATTAGCTAAGAAGTGAACTGGACCAGATAAGGACATGGAAAATATCCTATGCCAACGGTGTGAGATCTCCATTGCTCTATGAGTCACCCTTGACTTTGATTCTTTGGTAATTATGGTGTTGCAAGGTTTGCAGCTATGCTGTGTTATCAGAAAAATATTTGTGTTAAAGAGATAGGTCCTTGTGCCTGGGAACAGGTTGGGGTCATTGAAAACACTGGTCAGGTTCCCAAATTCAATCTAATGCACTTTTAACCTCCTATTTAATTCTAGTCCAACTTATTGTTCATTTGTCCCACATCTATATAATTACAGTTTAACTTATTACTTCCTTAAATAAGCATTTATTAAGCACCTACTATGTGCTTGGTATTTTCCTGGGTGCTTAGGGTATGAAGACAAAAAACGAAACAATTCCTCTTCATAAAGAACTAACAATAGACTGGCTACCCAACTGTGTGAGAAGAAATAATGGACCAGAAAAGGAATTGGTCCTATCATATAGCAAGAGAGAATGATGCTAGAAGAACAACCTGAGTATGCTGGTCTCCAAGGGTTATGAGAAGTTCTAGAGGAAGACCTCTAGTGTTTCGGAGGGATCTTCTTTGGAATATCAAAGGAAGAACTTGGCTAAGAATTATATCCAAAGATATAGATATATCGAGAAGATATTTTACATATATTATCTCATTTGATCTATCAATCAATCAACAAATATTTTTTTAGATTTTGGTATGCATCAGGCTCTCCACTAAGCACCATGGATGCAAACATCAAAGTGACACAGTCCCTACCGCCAAGAGCCTTACATCATAATGGGGGAGACAAGACACACATACATATAGGCATATATGTGACCATACATAAGTATGTATATAATGTATTCAAATGAAGTCAAAACAAAATAGAAGAAGCACACAATTTTCCAGAAAACAATGAAGATCCTGGAGGCCAGGATGAGATTGGGGCAGAGAGAGTAGAATGGGTCTAGATCTGTGATTTCATCCACACTGGAAACTTGAGAGATAATACTGGCCTCTAATCTCCTCCCACTGATACAGATCAGAAACTTTTCTCTAACTCATAGCTTCAGAGAGTTGATCTAGGCACTGACTTATCCACATAGTTAATCAGCCAATAAATCAAGCATTTACTAAGTACCTACTATGTGCTAGGCATAGCATTTCACATTAGAGATGTAAAACCAAAAACTAAACAGCTAGTTTTTGTTAGGATCAGGATTCGAACTCAGCTCCTCCTGATTCCCAGGGCAGCCATTAGGCTGCACTGCCTCATGAAGAGTTAGCCTCATAAGGAGCAAAGTGCTCCCATTTGTTTTATCTCTTTACCACACCCTTTCTCCTTTCTTCCTCATTTTGCTGTATGATGAGTAGGGGGAGGAAGTCATTAGTAATATTCAGGCATTATCAATATCTTTCCAGAAATTACAGTCTCATAAAATAGACCTGAGGTTTGCAGCTAGGTGGCACAGTGGATAGAGCACCAGGACTGCAGCAGGAAAACCTGAATTCGAATCTGGCCTCAGATACTTACCAGCTGTGTGACCTTGGACAAGTCACTTAACACTGTTTGCCTCAGTTTCCTCATCTGTCAAATGAGCTAGAGAAGGAAATGGCAAACCTCTCCAGTGTCTTTGGCAAGAAAACCCCAAATGGGTCACGAAGAGTCAGACATGACGGAAATCACTCAACAACAACTTGCATGTTTGCCACATGGTTTGACAAAGTGAATGCCTGGACACTTGGAGAAGCACGTCATATTACTGTTATCGATCGATGAATCAAGTGAAGATTTATTGAATCTCTACAATGAGGAAGTCCCTAGGGATACACATGCAAAGAATGAAACAGCTCCTACTCTCAAGGGGCCTGCAGATGGCTGAGGTGTATTCATAGCTAAGATGGCCAGAGTGCTTTATTATACTCATAAAAAACCAAATCAGCCTCGAAGCGAAGGGCCTCCAACATGGTTAGTGGATCCCCTTGGGTCTGATGAAGCCATGCTAGAAAACTCACTTCCTGTTAGACCAGAGTGAAATAAACTGTTTATGAATCATCAACGGCTCCTAAACCAGGCGAAATGAGTGACTGTCAAATTGGGAACTTTGGTGCTTCCTGAGAGAATATTGCCAGTAGACGGCTCAGACTCTTCATGCTAATAATGCCAGTTTTTAAAAGCATAGCCTGACTTTCACTAAGGAGGTTGACGAACTGGGCCTTTCTTTTCCAAGTGAGCAAAGTTGGGAAGGGACAATATTGTGAGCAGGCTGTCTGGGATGACACCACTAGCCAGGTCACCGTGGAAGAGGACCATCTGATGGTTAGGCTGACCCATCTAAGCTTTAACGGGTCCAAAGCAAACTTTCTCCCAGCATACCCCATTATCCAGTTCTTCATTTATTCATTCATTTATCTGACATGAGTAGAAAGTGCTCCACATAAAGGCATCCATCCCCTTGTGCAGATGTGGTAATATCTTTGCAATAACAATAATTATAAAAGAATAATTGTTATTGCTAATAATAATTACTAAGCATGGTAGAATTGACTTGGCATCCAGAGAACTGGGTTCATTCAGGTTTGGATTTTGTCATATATTAGTTGTGTGACTGTAGGCAAGTCACTGAACCTCCCTATGCCTCAGTGTTCTCATCTATAAAATGGAGTAATAATAATTGCCTCACAAAATTGTTGTCTTCTGACCTCGAGGAGTAATTTGTGAGGCATACAACCACAACAACAACCGCAGCAGCAGCAGCAATAATGACTTATAGGCTTCTCAAAGCCTCATTTGCTCATTTGAATCTTATGGTAACCTTACAAGGTAAGTGGTATAATTTTTAACATGCCCATTTTTTAGGTGGAGAAGCTGAGGCTCAGAGGTATGATGAAATTATTTTCCAGGGGCTGCACAGTTAAGAAGTGTCAGAGTCAGGATCTGAACCCAGATTTTTTTGACTACAAGTCCAGTACTATTTCTGATAACCACCAAGCACTGATTATGCTCCTTATGTGCTAAATTCTGCTGTGACAGAGAAGTCAGTAAGAATGGCCCTGGAGTGAGGAGAGAAGCAGTGAGGAGCTAATAATTAGTTGGAAATTGAAAGCAGAGTTTGGGAACTGAGGACCTAAAGGGAGATGACAATGTCAAGTCTCTTGAATCCTCACTTCTTTGATATATCTAAGAGAGCAGGTCTGCAGCCCACCCTGCAGCCTGTCCATTGCTATGAATGGGCCAGATCCCGGAGGGCCAAGTCTTTTTTCCCTTCTCAGAAATGCACTCAGCATGTTCAGCTAAAGGGCAGGCCACCCTATTACCCAGTGACACAATGTGTCCAGTGCCTCCTTTTCCTTCAGGGAGAAGCAAGACTCAATGAGCCCAATGAGTCCAAATGAGGCTCAGAAATGCCCTCACCCAGAGCCCACTGCTCACCCACTGCATAAATTCTAAGAATTTAAATGGCAAGAAACAAAGCCCAGGTACCATACCTGAGCCCTTCCAGCGATCCCCACCCGGAAACTCGTTCCTTGGTTATGGAGAATTGGCAGCAACGTGTCACCCTGCTTATCCTCTATTCACCATATCAAACTCCAAAGGTTCAGTGCCTCTGAGTTTGGTTTAGAATCTCAGGAAGTTAAACGTTAACTCAGCCTATCTCCCCTGGCCCAGCAGCCCTTTGACCAGCTCACCAGGTCACTAGAGCCAGACAGAAGCTATGAAGCCACAACTGTTTACAGAAGCTGCTCAATTTTGTTTGAAAAACAAGTCGTCCTAACTGATATCATTTTGAAGCCCATCTGTCCCAACACGGGGAACACTAAATTTCTTATTTGGAATCAATCATTACTTTGAGGAATAAATACTTAAAAAACCCTTCATACTACAAACTAATATAGGACCAAAGATTTAAAGCCGAAAGGGATTTTCAATGCCTTCTAGTCTAACACCTTATTGTACAGAGGTAGAAACTGAGGCTAGGAGTTCAGCATTCTAATCATGAGTCAGAGGAAGGATTTTAACTCGGGCCATCCTGATTCCAAGCACTGGCCTTTCACACATTTTACTACGAGACTGCCCATTTCTTAGACATGTTCTAAGTAAAATGTGGTATATGCAGTAGGTGATGGGGGAAGACATGTAGGTGAATGCAAGGGTCCCAGCACAGTAAATGCAGTGATGACTGTGATCCCCACAGTCTGCTAGGCCAGATGAAAACATGAAGAAGGGTTTTCTTCTTGGAATTATTGGATTATTGGAGACCTTTGGAGAGGCCTCTGAGTGACCAGAGTGGACAGTTCCCTACTAAAAAGGTCAGAATCTGAGATGAGACATCCTAGTTCAATGCCGCTCAAAACCTCTGTGGTAACTAGTTCAAAATTTGGTTTGACCTTAGACATTCCATTGCTCTTTGCCTCAGTTTTCTTGTATGTAAAATGAAGGGCTGTACTAAATGCCCCCTAAGGTTCCTTCTAGCTTTATGATTCTGTGATCAGCAAATATTTATTAAGGACCTACTACGTGCCTACTGCCTAAGGACCTACTACTGAACACTGGGGATAGAAAGACAAAATTCAACAGCTTCTGTCCTCAAGAAACTTCTTTTCTATTGTGGGAGATAGAGCATCATATAGATACATAAATATAAAGGATATATAAGCTAATACAAAGAATGTCAATAGAAGGGAGGTCTAATAATTGGTGGGGAGGGAGTTAGGAAAGGTGTCATGTAGAAGGGCAGAAATTCTATGAGATGGGGCTAAAGAGAGTACTCCAGGCATAGGGAGGCATTTGGCCACAGGATTTAGAGCTGGAAGGGACCAGGCCATCTAACCCAACTCCCTAATTTTATAGAACATGTAACTGACATCCAGAAGTAACTCATGCGATGAGTTAGTGATTGAGAGGGGATTTGAACCCATGTCTTCTGACTTGAAATCCAGCCCTCTCCTCCACTGTACCACAGCTGCTTATTTCCCACTTTCAATTCATTTCAATACAAAAAAATACATTTACTAAATGTAAAGCCGGGCATTAGGGATTCACAGAGAAGACTGAACCAGGCCCTGCTCTCAAGGTGCTTCCATTCTTCTTGTGCCGTGGGAGAGAATTGAGTGATCAAATGTCATATTCAGGGATATAGTCAGCAAACTAGTTTTACTGGAGCAGTTTGCTCCCTTGTGAAAAACAAAACAAAAAACAACTCTGTCATCAGGGAGGGAAGCCGTGGATTCTAAACTCCTTGATATCTGGGTCCCAGCCTGCATCTTCAGTTTGCCTCCCTGTAAAACAAAGCCTATTTCTTTTCTTATAATTTATGGAACAAGCTAAGATTACAGTTAAGTACAGTTAAAAAGATGATTGCACGTGAAACTGCAAATCTCTTACATACAACTTGCCATTCCCTTCAAATAAACAACAAAATTATCATGTAATTTTTCCCCCTTTTTTCTTCCCTCCCTGCCCCCTCCTACCCTAGAGAGGGCTGCCATTAGACACAAATAGACTATGTATTTATGTATGTAAAATTGTTCTATATGTACTTTTTTGTCAGTTCTTTCTCTGGGTGCAGAGAGCATCTTTCTTCATATGACCTTTATAATTAATTTGGGTATATACAATAGTCTAAATAACTTATTTGCTCAAAGTCATTCTTAAAACCATATCGCTATAACTGTATACAGTGTTCTTCTGGTTCTGCTCACTTCAGTTCTTTAATGCAGATCTTTCCATGATTTTCTAAGATCATTGATCTCACAGTTTCTTATAGCGCAGTAGTATTCCATCACAACCACATACCACAACTTTTTTAGTCCTTCCCCACTTGATAAGCATCTCTGCATTTCCCAGTTCTTTGCCACCACAAAGAGAGTGGCTATAAACATTTTAAAACATATGCGTGCTTTTCCTTTTTCCCTAATCATCTTTAGAAATTTCTTTTTGAACAGTGCTCCTGAAAATCAAGGCTCCATTGCAGCCAACTCTGACACTTGGGTTACATTCCTACCTCGACCGGCTTTCTATTTCAGGAGTTTGAGTCTCATTCTCTGTAAGCCAGCCCTCAATGCAGTCTTCTTCCTGGGGGAGAGGGACCCCAGGGTGAGTCAGCTAGCTATAATATTGAACACACACAGGGAACCAAATGGACTCCATAGACGTTCAGAAATAAGAGATAAGAAGGAGGTTCCAGGTATCCTGAAACACAGGCATTTTGATTTTATTTTTCTACATCTAGACATGTTCTCCAGCCAGAAGGATGTCTGAGTGATTTCCTCTGCTCCCACAGTGGTGCCTGGATGGATAACTTTTAAAACAATATGTGTGTAGATAAACAGTTCTCTTATAAATTAAAAAAAAAACATCAGAGGAAGCCATCAGGGTGCAGTCTGGTACAGCACTGGATGGTACATGTATGACAGGCCAAAGAGTGTTGTAGATGGAGGCTGCTGTTCATGGAAACATTTGTGGTTAGTGTGGTCTCTCAACTATCCTCCATACACACGATCCTCATGTACCAGGCAAGTTTTAGCAACTAAGCCAGCAAAAGCATTCACAGAAGAGCAGAATCTGAAAGTTGGATTAGAGATGTTGGTTAAGTCAAGTAAATCAATCAATCATAAACATTTATGGAACATCCACCGTGTGTCAGGCACTGTGCTAAATTCTGGAGAGACAAGAGAGACAGACAGTCCCTGCCCTCAAGGGGATTACTTTATAATGGAGGAGACAACATGCAAACAACTATTAACAAAGCAAGCTTTACACAAGATAAATAGGAAATAATCAGCAAAGGGAAGACACTAGAATTAAGAGAAGCTAGGAAGCCTTCTAGTAAATATGTAAAGCATTTATTAAGCACTTGCTACATGCCAGACACTGTGACATGTGCTGGGGATACAGATACATTAAAAAAGAATGACAATCTCTACCCTCAAGGGGCTTACACTCTAATGGGAGAAGACAACCCATGGCAGGGGAAGGGTGGGGAAAAGGTC
>CM053624.1:10208883-10232576 GCA_028646595.1 Phalanger gymnotis
TTCCATCAGAAAAAGGTAACTTTATGTTTATGTTGTATGTATCATGTATAGAGGTGGGTAGAGAGGCAACTTGGGATGCAGAAAGACATGTGTTCAAATCTTGCCTCTGACACATATGGGTTGGGCGATCTTGGGCAAGTCAGCTAGCCTTTCGAGTCCCTCCCTGAATTTCCCTAAGGCTATCAGTTGCAAAACAGATGCTGATCTTCATTAATAAAACATGTCTGTCTGTCTGTCTGTCTATGTATGTATGTATGTATGTATGTATGTATGTATGTATGTATGTATCTATCTATCTATGTATCTATCGTTTCCAGTGTCACACATCTAGTGTCTCAGGCTGAGTTTGAATTCAAGTCTTCCTGACTAAAGGTCTGACTCTCTATCCACTAGGTTACCTGACTGTCCCATTGGCACCTGATTGCACCTGTCATCTTATCTGCTCCTTTTACTTGTCATGATGTATTTAATGAGTCTCTCAAGGATGGGACTACATCCCATTCCCCATGGCTGCCATCATACCTTTATCACCATCTTTCTCCATTTCCCATGAACAATTACGTTCTTTAACTTTCCCAAAATGACTCTACCTAAGACCCAGGTCCCAATTCACTTCCTGAATTTGACCTTATTTGAAATAAAATGTCCCCATGTGCGTTAAGGAATCAGTGCTCCCCCCCCCCACAACCTACAGCACATTTTTATAAGAAATATAATATCTCTAGGTTTGCAAAGGTTCTTTCTCATAACAAGCCTGTGTATTATGTTTATTATTTTTGCTGTTTTGTGGATAGATGAAATGAGGTTCAGAAAGGGCTAGTAATTTACCCAAGGACACACAACCAGTGAATGTCCAAAACAGGGTTTGAACCCAAGTCTCTGATCACTGTTGGCCCAGCATCTGTTTGATTGATTAGACCATGTTGCCTCTTAACAAGTCTACAAGGGATTAACTTAACAAGCAACTAGGGATATATTTTACTTGGATTAAAACTATAGTGGAGTAGTTAAGGAGATGGGAATGACCTGAGTCAGCTTAATAATATAGTGATATAAGTTGAGGACATCTGGGTTCAATTCCTGCTAGGTAATCATGGAAAAGTCACTTAAATTCTTTGAGGCTCAGTTTCCTCATCTGTAAAATGGGGTAATAATAGCATCTCCCTATCAGGTTGTTGTGAAGACAGATGAGATGACATATGCAAAAATTTTATATTTCCCAGTTACAAGTTATAACATTTTTTTTACATTATTAAAGTTTTAAGTTCCAAATTCTATTTCTCCCTTCCTTTCTTCTCCCTTCCCTGAGACAGTAGGCAATCTGATATACGTTATACATGTGCAATCATGGAAAACATTCTATATTAGTCATTTTGTACAAGAAGGCTCAAACAAAAAATGAAAGAAAAAAAGAAGGAAGGAAGGAAAGAAGGAAGGAAGAAAGGAAGAAAGGAAGGGTAGAAAAGGAAAGAAAGAAAATAGTATGATTCAGTCTGTATTCGGACAATATCGGTTCTTTCTCTGAAGGCAGATAGCGTGTTTCCTCATGAGTCCTTTGAGATTGTCTTGGATCGTTGTATTGCTGAGCGTAGCTAAGTCATTCACAGTTCTTCATCATATAACGTTGCTGTTACTGTGTACAATGTTCTCTTGGATCTGCTCACTCCACTTTGCATCGCTCACGTAAGTCTCTTCAGGTTTCTTTGAAATCGTCCTGCTTGTCATTTCTTACAGCACAACAATATTCCACCAAAATTATGTGCCACGGCTTGTTCAACCGTTCTCCTATTGATGGGCACCCCCCAATTTCTAATTCTTAGCCACCACAAAAAGAGCTGCTATAAATATTTTTGTACGAATAGTTGCTGCCCCTCCCTTTTTTAATTTCTTTGGGATACAGACCTACCAGTGGTGATGTTGGATCACAGTTTTATAGCCTTTTAGGCATAGTTCCAAATTGCTCTCCAGAATGGTCATATCAGTTCACAATTCCCCCAACAGTGCATTAATGTCCCAGTTTTCCCACCCTCCCTTCAACATTTGTCATTTCCTTTTTTTATCAAACATATACAAATCTTAAAGAGCTGCATAAATGCTTATCATTATTGTTGTTCATTAAAAATCACATAAGTAGCAAACTACAGAGCTGTGATTTGAACTGGAGTCTTTTGACAACACATTTGAGAATCTTTCTGGTATACCACGTTTTCTTTTCACCATGATAGAAACTGAGTTTGAGAGAGACACGCATTTGCCCAGGGTCATACTGCTGGTAGAGAGGAGAGCTGAAATAATAGCTAGTGTGAAGAGTTGAATCAACCATTCCATGGAAGTGGGGTTAGCCTTGTTCTTGACTCCAAAGAGAACAGCAAAGTGTGAGAGTTATAGAAAGGCCAATCTAGGCCCAAGGAAAGGGAACGTTTCCTGGTCACCAGAGCCACCTGAAAGTGAGTGGGTTGTTCCTCACTGAAGACCTTCCAGTAGAAGTTGGTTGACCACTTGCCAGCCATTTTGATTTTGAATTTAGGTTGGACTAGACTCTGAGGTCCTTTATAACTCTGAGATTTTCTGTAATCTCCATTCCACAATGGGGTGCTAAAGTAGGATCATAATGGATAAACAGGGCAAAGAATTTAAAGGGAGAGCAAGAGAAATGAAGCCAACGCAACATGCCTAGGCTCAAGGGTGAGGGTCAAAGTTGGGGACGATAAGTCAGGTAGAATAGAGAGTCAGAATATAGATATGACTGCCCCTCGAGAGGGGGTGGTCAAATCCTTACTCCTTTGGGATCTGGTGCGAAGTGGTTTTGGGATGAAGGTTGTGCCATGTGACAATGAGGACAGGAGGCTATGCATGAGTTCATTGCCTGGTGCTGTACCCTGAAACGGCTTTACCCTGGTTGTGAAACATTCTTCCTAAACCCAACATCAGCCCTGACCCTGGGATCAGGCCCCACTGACCTGTGCTAGTTATAGTTCTTCTCTCAACTGCTTCTTTGCTGACAACATTCTCAAAGGCAGCAGCTGAATTCAATGTCAAGAAAGTTCCTGGATCAAGGCAGATCATTAAGACTGGTGTCTGATATTTGACTTGCCCATTAGAGTGATGAATCACTTTCCCTGGAGCCCTAATTTAATATCCAAACTCTTCCCCCTGACATTTAGGATCATAACAGAATTGTAGTATCGATTCAGAAACCTACCATGCAGGGGAATAGAACTTTTTAAATGCAATAACAACTAAGACCATTTAATACCATATAGCAATATTTTACATTTTTCAAAAGAAAGTTTCTGTGATAGGATTATACATTTGTTGTTGCTTCTCAGAAATCTTTGCCATATATTAGTGAGTTAGTCAGAAGGCAGAAAGGCTCTATTTGGAGCCTGAGGACTTGAGTTCATAACTTTTAAGTTATTTAACCCCTCTAGTCTTCAGTTTACTCATATTTAAAATGATAGGGTTGAACCAAATGGCTTTCCCAAGGCAGTAGTGTGTTCCTATTGGATGAACACTGCTTCTGCAGGCAGAGAACCTGGGTTCAAATGCGATCTAGAATTAACCTGCTTTGTGGCCTTGGGCAAGTCACTTAATTATCTGAAGGTTCAGTGTCTTCATCTATGAAATGAAGGATTCACCTTGATATCCTTTAAAGCTCCTTCCAATTCCAGATCTTGGATCCCAATGTCTATTTTCCCAAGCTCCTTCAAAGTCACCTCCTACATGAAGCCTTTTCTGATTCCTGCAAGTTGTTTAGATTCTTTCCAATTACTTTGTACTTTGTATTTACTTAATTGTTGTCCCCCTCCCCTTACCTCCCAGTGAAACAGAAGCTCTCTGGGTACAAAAACTGTTCATTTAGTATTTTCGTATTCTTAGTACTTAATACAGTAGTATCTTGTGCAGAGTAATGCTGTTTAATAAATATTTGTTAAACTGAATTGATTTTAATTAAATTTCAAATAAAATGATTGAAATGAAATGAATTCTGCCTCATTTGTGGTATGCTTTCAGTCGGAATACACTGTAGTTTAGGTGTTTGGTGGAATCACCAATATAATCTGGATGTGTGTGTGTGTGTGTGTGTGTGTGTGTGTGTGTGTGTGTGTGTAACTCAGTCTCCATGATGTAGAGAGCATTAGCCCCACCATTTTAGATATGAATTTTGGATAGGTTATCTGTGATAGATTGATTAGATAATCAATAAGAAAACCCCAAATGAAGTCATGAGGAGTTGGACCTGACTGAAATGACTAAACAATGATAAAAATGACTCAACATATCAATTGCAGTGGACACTGCCCAAAAGACCACTGAAGTCAAAGGTCAGATACAACTTCTGTCTCAAGATCTTGGCATGAGCACCTGCCCTGCCACGAGGAGGATCAAAGCTCACTGATTTTTTCCCATTCACTTCATGTAGCTCATATTTCCTGCTTGGTAATAATTTGGGGAATAACTGCGAAAAATCATGAATATTTTGAAAGATCTCACAAGCTCCCAACACTAGATGGCATGGCAGAGTCATCTGTCTAATCTTCTGGGAAAGTGAAGCATCATCCATCCAAAATGATGGACCCTGAAACATTCCATAAAGCAGGACCCAGTCTTTCATTGGAAGCAGCTGATTCCTAGGGTAAGAAGCACAGCGTGATACAAATAGCGCTGAATATAGAGTCAGGGAATCTGAGTTTGAATCCCATAACTGCTTATTGTCTACATGTCCTTGGGCAAGTCACTTAACATTCTTACATCTTTTCTCCTGTGGAAAAAGAAGATTGGATTGCATTGTCACTTCTAATTCTAAATCAATAATCCTATAATCCTATCTTTATAATCTTTGACTTAACCTCCAAAGTGGTGGTATGCTAGGGCTGACACCAGTGCCAGAATCCCTAGCATTAGGATTTTTGCATCATGTATGAAGAAAGAAACCTCATCTACTCAAAGAGATCTAAACAAGCCCCAATTTTTGCAGATGAGGAAATTGAGGCTCATGAAGGAAAAGTAACTTGCCCATGGCCCTACAGATAGTAAGCATCAGAGCTGGAACTTGAACTCAGGTTCCCTAACTCTTAATGCTGTACTCTTTCCAGTACACCATTCTGCCTAGAGGCAGTTAGATGGAACAGCAAATATGGGTAGATATGGGTATTCAGGAAGAGAGAGTTCAAAACTCAGACTGTATGACTAATTGTATGACACTGGGCAAGTCATTTAACCACTATCTGCCTTGCTTTTCTCATCTTTAAAATGCGGATAACAATAGCACTGGCACTTACCTCCTAAAATTGTTGTGAGGATCAAATGAGGCAATATTTAATAAAGCACTTAGCATATGGCAGGTGCTAATAAAGGCTTATGCCCTTCTTTCCTTGTCCCTGTATGTCCAAAGTGCTTGTAGATCACACGCAGACCTTTGTTTTCATTTCAGAAGTAACAGTAAGAGGTAGAATTTATTTAGCCCTTTAAGGTTCGCAAAGATTTTGCGAATATTATCCTGATTGATCTTCACAACAGCTTTCAGAGGCAGGTGCTGTTATTATACCCCTTTTATGGATGAGGAAATGGAGGCTAAGTGAGGTTGGATAACTTGCTCAGGGTTACATAGTTAATTAGTGTCTGAGGTAGGATTTGAACTCAGGCCTGCCAAGCTCTCAGTCTAACATTCAACTCGCTATTTCACCTACCCTCCTCAACAATGTCAATGTAGTTGTTAACATGCTTATCCTAGGAGCCTGTTCTGAGGACAGTCGATCTACAGAAATATGTGGCTATTTCTTCCCGTGGCAATCTCTTCAGAATTTAAAAGTATAGAATTTCAATATAGCTAACTTTTTACTAACTCATCCAGGTTCTCTAAGACATGAGAGTGTCCAGTTCATCTTAAAATACATTGATATCATCCATCTGCAACATTTTCCCAACACTGCATAACTTGTGCATCCTAAGAAAGAGGTATTTCACAGAATCATAGGAAAATAGATTGGCAGAATTACAAGATGGCAAGAAAACTCAGTATCTATTTGCCATACCCATATCTGAACAGAAATTTCCTCTACAAAATCCTCAGCAGGAGATTATCCAGCTTCTTCTTCTTAAGGACCATCAGTAATGAGAAACAAGCTACCACTGGAGGCAGCCCATTCCATTACTGGACAGATCCAATCATTAGTAAGTTTTCTAAAAAAAGATTACTTATAGAGAGCCAAGATATGCCTCTTTGTAACTTCTACTCATTGGTCCTGGTTCTTTCCCTTAGGGCCACCCAGAATGAATCTAAATCCCTCTTCCATGTCCTCCAGACACTCTCAGACTGCTGACATTGTCCCCTCCCTACTAAAACTTTTCTTCCCCCATTCCTTCCACTTATACTACTATGGTATGAGATGGTTGCCTGGATATTCTTCAGAATGTCAGCACTTTCTAAGACATGGTACACCAAATGGAAACTATTTCCATGATAAACCTTTCTGATCTCACGTAAAAAATGGTTTAGCAAAAAAATAGTTTGGCACTCCTAATTGAAACCTGACATTGGAAACATTAACAATATGCTCCACGACTGAAGTATCAATGAGTGCTCTTGGAGGGCAAACAACCTGTAATTTTTGTTATTCCCTTGGGAATCCTTATATGACCTTTGGCAAACTCCTTGTGTCCCAAGTCCATTTTACACCGTTCCCACTCTCTCCTCCCTTCTCTCCCTCCCGATTCCATTCTACCTCACTCTTCTTCTACCCTGCTTTATTTTAGTAAAAAGTCATCTGTCCCCAAATGGCAGTGACACACTTTGGAGCATTATTCTGTAGTAGACTCACTTTCTGCCTTCACCTTCACAGCAGGAAAAACAGAGTCAATATTTTCATCTCTCATGCCATTTTTAGGACATGGTATCATGTCTCTATTTCTCATTCTTTGGATTTCTTGCCATCTACTAGGATTATCTTCTTCAAATGATCTTTGTTCCCATCTGTTTTGGTCTCTACAATGTTCCATTTCTTCCCATGATCTCAAGCAGGCAGATGGAATTAGTGACATGGATTAAGTATGACAAACTTGAATCTTACCTCAGATACTTACTAGCTATATGGTTCTGTTTCCTCCTCTACAGAGAAGCTGTTCTTAATAGACTCTAAGATCCCTTCCAGCTATAAATCTATAATCTTTCATCTTGTAATCTTTGTGAATATTTTCCCCAATCATGACAATTGTTGCCACCATTCGCATTTGGCATTTTCTGTTTTCCAATATGACTTGAGTCTGTGCCTCATATTCTGTCCCATCAGTCTGCTCAGTGCCATTGGTGTTGGTAACTTTTTCATCTGTGTTTATTGTCTCTCTGATGCCTTTCCATTTCCCTCATAGTTCCTTGTCTCTTGGACTTTGCTGTACTTCATTTTATAGGATCATAGAATCATTGAAGTACAGCTAGAAAGAAACTTGGAGGCCATTAGACCAGTCCCTTCATTTCAAAGATGAATAAATGAAATCCAGAGCAGATAAATGACTATTCAAAGACATGAAAAGTGGTTTAGTATAGTTCTAGGGTTTTAACTAATATCTGGTGAAAATCTAACTTTCTTTCCAATGTAAAATGCTGCCCCAAAGTAGTCACAAACAAACAAGATTGTAGCTCCACCAATTCTTTCCTCATCCATGACCTTCAACCACTGACACCACTCACATCACTTAGATTAGAGTCACACAATCTCAGAACTTGGAGAAAATTCAGAGATCCAACCAATCCCTTGAAGAGAATTCCCTTTATCACACTCATCAAATGGTCATCCAGTCTGCCGCCAAATACACCCAGTAATAGAGAAACATTGCCACCAGCAGCCAGCCATCTCACTTCATGAAGTTTTTCCTTATGTCAGGTGGAAATCTGCCTCTTAAACTGCCACTAATTGCTTCAGGTTCTGCTTTCTGGGGCCAGGCAGAAGAAGCTTAATCTTTCTTTTGCATGACAGTCCTTCAACTACTTGAGGACAGATATAAAAAAACTATTTGCTTGTTCATCCTCACTAAGTCTTCTCTTCTCCAGACCCCTCTTTTCAGCCTGTACACTTTGATAAACAATTTCCATGCCACCCTTTCCAGTTCTTTCCTTTTCTTCCATTGAGCCTACCCTGAGAATCCCCAGAGATCAATCACCCCATTACTGCCTTCTGCCTCCATTACTATACTTATGCTGATGAAAATGTCTAAAACCAAAGAGCCATGCATCATGTCTGGTTTACCCAGTAAAATTGCATTTAGCAAGACAGGAAACCCTAGAATATGCAAGGAAAAGAAGTATACTATACCTGGCTCAGGATCTGGGGTGAGCAGGATTGTAGATGAATTATTAACTTGGAATGATACTGGCATAAGAAGGGTCAATATTTTGTCAGGAGAGGAAAACCCATCGATGTCCTTCTCTTATCTCTTCAATTTCACCAAAGGGTATACTGTCAAAAATTTTCAGGATAAAATAAAAAGGAAAAGTCATATCTGTTCGTTAAGTCACAGAAAACCTCATTTTAAAGCATGTTATTAGAGATCCAGGATATTTGCATGGAAAGATAAAAAAAATCAGGTGCTCCAAGTGGGAGGAAAGTGAGGGGGATTGCTTCATTGTTAACTGGCAAAATGAAAGAGGCAGGAGGAGAAGAGGCATTGTCAAAAATGGAAAGATTGGCCTTGCAGGAAACAGAGGAAAGCAGAAAGTCAGAACTCAGATGCAAAAATGGATGTGAGGAGGCTCCTCTAAGGGACTCTAAATTAAATAGGGGGTGTTTGAAAAGGCATAAAATGTGCTAGAAATGATTGAATCATGAGTTGACCTAGCACAGAAGGTGTGCTCAAAGATGAAATAGAGAAGGAGAAAAAGCAAAGGCAGAACACGCTCTCGGCCTCTGGAATTACCCTAGCAGGGCAGTACAATGCTGGGCATATGCTGGTACATAGGAGGCTCTGACATGTTGAGTCGTAATCTCAGGTTTCAAAACTTTCTTGTATTCAGGATCATCCTGTGGAACTCTTATCTACTCCATGTCATGGAGGCTGCCTCTAGAATTTTTTTTTTTACTTTTCTTGGGGATCATGTTGACCTATTCTCTCCTGCTCTGGAAGTATGTCAAGCACACCTCCTTTTCTGATCACAAATTTCTTGGATGACATCCCTCATCCTTCCTGGGAGATACCATCTTTGGGAATTCCATGAAGCCAATTTACAGAGCTTCCTTTAAAGCCAGAAAGAACTGGGTTCAAGTCCTGTCTCTGAAATATATTGGCAATGTGACTCTTGGTGAGGTAACCTCTCAGTACTCTAGGCAACCTTATGTTTTTAAATTACTTACTTAAGTTACTACAATCCTTTATAGTTTTGATTTTATTCTAAAATGATCAAAAATCTATTTTCTCTCCCTTACACTTTTCCTATTAGGAAAAAACCTTGTAACATTAAAGGATAGTCAAGTGAAATGAATTCTTGAATTGGCTATGTAAAAAAGTCTCAATTTGCTCCCTGATTCTATCATCTCTTGGCCAGAAGGCTGGTAGCATGTTTTCTCATGAGTCCTCTAGAATCATGGTTGGTTGTTGTGTTTATCAGAAATCTTATGTTTTTCTTTATGAGAAAGAGAGGGATCTTATGTTTGTCTTTATAGTGTTGCTGTTATTGGATAAATTCTTCTCCTGGTTTGCTCACTTCACTCTGAATCAGTTCTTATAAGTCTTCCAGTGTTTCTCTGAAACCTTCATTTTTACAGAACAATAATATTCCATTATATTCATATATCAATGATTCACCCAATAATTTCCTAATTGATGGGAATTGTAGCAATGTTCTAAGATTATAAATTGCAGAGAAAGTGCCAAACCCTATTAGGAGGAATTTCCTTACCTGGAGTTCCTTGTACAAATGAAATTTCAAGTCTCTCCATACTGTATACATAACCTTAATTCCAATGATGTTCCAAGCCTTGCAACTGTATAGCCTCACCAGGAGAATGTTGATCAGTCCTATAGCTGTAAGACTAGTCCATTGAGTTAGTTCATCAGTTCTTGTGGTTAGGTAAGACCCACATATGGCTAATAGAGCCCAGAATGGAATAAGAGGAGAAGAGGGAGCTAGATTTCATTGGAAAAACAATACAAGCCTTTCAGTGATCCCAAATTACCCCTCACCCCCAATATCTTCTTAATGTCAATAATATCCCATTGATACTAGATGTTGTACAATTGTTGTGAAATGCTGTCACCAAATTGATGTTAAAACAACAAGCAGCAATCTTGTTTTCTAAATGAATTCTTTTGTGCAATGAGTTAGTACACAAAGAAAGCATGTCTAAATCATGGCTTTTTATAGTGCATTATGATGGATGGCTGACTTTTATAATCTGTTTCATAATATTCCCAACCCTGGCAAAAAATAGGTGAGTTGCATTCTACACACACACTCACACACACAAAAATAAACAATATGAATATATGTACATACGTATGCACACATCTATGTCTGTATTCATATACATCTATGTCCATCAATAAGCATTTATTAAACATCTACTGCGAGCCAGACATAGTGATAAGCACTGAGGACACAAGGAAAGGCAAAAGACTGTCCCTGCCCTCCAGGAGCTCACGATCTAATGAGGAAGATGCATATATGCATGTATGTAAATATATATGCATATGCATGTGTTTGTGTGTGCATATATTCATACATGTTATATATACAACTGAGATAGTCAAGAATATGTATATACCTATGCATACACACATATAAATACAAGCACATACATGTGTATATGTAAACAGTGACAAGAGACAAACGGCTTTTGATCTTTTGTAATCCTCTCTTCACTCCATGAGAATGCTGGAATAAGGGGCAAACACGGTTAACAACCATATAGTTCTTAGAAATTAATTTACCTCTTGGTACTTTTAGTGGGCAATCCTCCCTCTAAAGTTATTTGCATATAATTTGCATTGACTATTGTATGCGTTGTTTCTCCCAAGGAGAATGCAAACTTCTAGAGGATCGTAGGCTCCTTGATTCAAAACTAAAAGGATCTTTAGTGATTATTTGGTCAAAGCCCCTCATTTTACCGATGAGGACATTGAAGCCTAGAGAGATTAGATGAGTTACCCAAGTTTCCATAAGTAATAAATACCTGAGTTAATATGAAAACCCAAACTTCTGATTCCGATTTTCATATACTGCCCACTGCCACATACTGGCAGTGGCACCCGCCTCCACTAGTGACTTCTGCACTGATGTTGACACCCTGGAGGACAGTGAAATCCACTTTGACGAACATGGTTTAGGATTGAAGTTGGTCAAATGGTTTGTTGGCCTCTCAGAAGCGTTGCACACACACATACTTTCTTTAATATGAAAAGTTTAAAGACACTAGAGGTAGTTAGGGTTGAATTTCACTAAAAATAAATTGACTATATCTGAACCTACAAGAAAATGATGCTTACAAATATTCGCAATTACAAATTATTGCAAATAATATTATAAATATTACTACAATAATAATTGTATTCGTACGTAATTATTATGCAATAAATAATTTTTAAAAATATTACAAATAATTAGTAATTATTTCAGAATCAGCCATTAGTGTTTAGTTAAAGATAGTTAAAGTTTTACCAAATTAAAAGAAAGACAAATGTAGGAAGATATTTTGTGTGATCACAGCAGCTACAATGTGACTTGTTGAAATTGATTTCAATGATGGAAAATGGACAGTCAGTCCTCAGGAGTTTAGTAAGTGCTTATGTACCAAATACAGTATTAGGTGCTGATTCTAATCATTTCTCAAAAATGTTTAATTGTTGCAAAGTGGTTGCCACAATTAGGAGGCTACCTTGGATAATAATGAAAAAATATTCCTTACATGGAGAGATATTAGACCAGTATGCAACAATGCATCCACCTGGAAAATGATGGACGCACATGGCAAACTAAATACACTAAAGACAGCAGCTTCAGTACTCTGGAAGGGTGTTGATTCTTTGAGCCTAGCAGAGAGCTACAAATGGGAACTTGATGATGACTCCACAAAGAGAGAAAAGGACTTCTAGTAATCAAGAGCTGTGAACTTACTATTGGACCACATGTATACTCTAATGTGAAGCCCTCTCTTTTCAAGGAATCTTTTTATGGAAAGGTATTTTCTAGGATTTGGGAATAAATGTTTAGTCATAACCATTCTTACTATATCACCTTAGCAAATGTTTCTAGAAGCTAATTAGAATTACTTGCTGATAATCAATGGAAAGCACATAGATGGGGGCTTAGAAGCAACACTTCTAGAAATTTTAGCCTATCAAAGTTACTTCTAGATTTGTAAGAAGAGGAATAGTCAAAGGACTCTCTGGGGACCCCAACCTAATAGTGCAGCTTAAGGAAGTGGCTCTGCACCCCTTAAGGAGGGGCTGCTGCACCATGATCCTTTGGTCTACAGTGATGGGGAGAGTACCCATGTGTATAAAGTCATGGATTCACCCAAGCATAATGGTGAAAAATGAAAAGAACATAAGACATAGAGGCATAAGGATTCATAGCATCACAGATCTAGGACCCGTGCTGACCTTGGATGTCATCTAATCCTACTTTTTCATTTTTCAGATGAGGAGCCAGAGGCCCAGAAAGGCTTAAGAATTAGAGACACTGGTGCCTATTGTATAAATGAAGTACCTGATCCAACCAAACTGTGAACTACAAACCAGAATGAGCTACACTCTATTAAAGAACCCTAAAATGGAGTGGACCCTACTTACCAACGTTCTTGTTTATTTTTCTGACTCATTTTCCCAAACAAAGGTTTCAGCTCACCAAGTGAATCTTGAATCAAAAGGAAGACATTGAATAGTCTCAAAACAACAATAATATAATAGCTGATATTTATGCACTTAAAGATTTACAAGGCACCCTAAGACCATCATCTCATCTAAGTTTCACAACAACCCTGTGACGTAAGTGCATCAAGTATTATTATCGCCCTTTTTACAGATGAAGAAACTGAGGCTGAAATGATTAAGTGTCTTGTCCATGATCACATATCTGGTGTTAGAAGTGAGATTTGAACCCAATTCTCTCCTGATTTCAAGTGCAGAGTTTTTACCTTTGGTTGGAGTAACTACCAATACAAATGAACCAAACCATTATTTCACCGGCTTTTAGTTGCTTGAGTGGAAAAAGAAAGGGAAGAATGAGGTGTAAATTGTCTCTGTGTTCAAGAGGTAGGAGAGTTTTTAGGTATCATTTAATCCAGCCCTTTCATTTTATGGACGAGGAGACCAAGGTCAAGAGAGATTAATGGCTTCCTGAAGGTTGCTTGGGAAGTGACTGGTAGATCCTCTGAGCCTCCATTTCCTTCCATTAAAGCTCCCCTTTTGGTGACAACTGCTTATAATCTGTGAAGATCTGAGTGAGAACAGGAAGTGGGGCTAACAATTACAGCAGAAGCTCTGCTCTGGAAGCGAGGGCTCCATGCAGTGCCGCCTTGCTGATCCAAAGAAGTGCCAGTCCTAAGTGGCCCAAGCAATATTGGTTAGATCTTTATTTAGCTGCAGCAAAACATGCAGCACGACTCAAGATTATAAACAAACATTCCTACTCTTTCCCAAATATATATAGGTGCAATTGTGGTGAATGAGGTACTATGTCACTTTAAAACATCCCGGAATTCAGAGTAGCTTTGTGTCATCATGTATTTTCTCAATCAGCAGACATTATCACACTGGGGTCCTTGACATGTTCTGATGTTAAAAGGGGTTTCCCATATTTGAAAAGACTGGGAAGTTCAGCCCAGAAGGAATCTAATCCAATCCAACAAACATTTATTAAGCATGCCCTATGTGCCAGGCACTATACTAGCATTCAAGATATACAAAGACAAAAATGAAACAATTCTTGCCCTCAGGGACCTTGTTTTCTGTTGGTAAGATATGATGTGTAAACATATGCATATATAGTACATATATGTATATACATACATGTATGTGTATGTGTGTATATACAGATATGCACATACACATTATGTGTGTATACGCACACATAATTTTAAAAAAGTGATCCTAAGATCTCTATTTTTTAAGCCTAGCATAATGGCTTGATTCATTTCAAGAGGGCTCCATCACTACCAAATGGGTCATCAGAACAGATTTGGAATGAACTTGGTATGCTTTGAAGGGAGCAATTTTCTCTCACAGGCCAAGGCAAGGTATCAACCTTTCAGCCAAGTCACTGATATTAATAGGATGAGTTCCCATTCCTTGAATTCTAAAATGAAAGAGTTGAACTGGATGAGCTGTGAAGGCCCTTCCAAGTCTATATTGAAGATCCCATGAAGTAAATTATTTTCTTCATTAAGAAAATAAAAAGAGGTAAAATTGCAGAGAATTAGACCAAACAAAAACTTCGTGTCTCCTCCAGGGCCCAGCACTGGGCTTTGCGTAGGGAAGTAATTAATAAAAATTCATTGAAATAATGAATGCTTTTCCAGGAAGATAAAGCTAACAATTCTTTCATCTTGTATACCAATTTTTAAATTTATTCATATATTTATCTGTTTGTATGTTTACTCATATCAGTGATTTCATATGTGAGAAGATGTCTGATTGGGAAAGTCCCTGTTTATTTTGTTTGTAGAAGTTTGCCTGGGGCATTGAGAGGTTAAATGACTTGACCAGGGTTATATAACCAGTATGTGTCAGAGGCAGAATCCAAACTCCCAGGCTAGTTCTCTCTTTATCGCACGCAACCTACCATCTCTCATGTGGGGAAATGTAAAAATACTTTCTTCCAGTTCTAGTGCCTTTTCCTTTTTGTACATTGTATCATGACTATGGCCTCTACATAGTCATTACTCATTTATAGTTGAGCCCCAGCTTTTAAATGACCATATAACAGGACTATAATGTCATTTTTATTACTATCATAAAAAGTGCTAGGAAAATAAGAAAATGGCAACATTGAAAATAAGCAGATAATGTGCCCTCTAAACAAAACGGGATGGACATGGGCAAGAAAGTTCTTCTAGCTACAAAGCTGATATAGACTGAACCAATGAAGAGATGCAGAGCATTATGGTAAAGAAGCATAAGTAGAATGGGCCACCTGGGACTTTGTCTCAGAGCACTGGCATTTGAGGGACTTCCAATTCTCTCTTTAGGGCTCTCTAGGACTTTCCTTCACTGAAAGGAGGAATATTTCTTCTTCTTGTCGATTTAGAGAATACCATCCCATTTCCTTGAGATGTAACTGCATTGCCTTGTGGACCTTAAGCTACACCCCCAAGAGCCCCTGTCATTAAAGAGGGAGCACAGTACAGTAGAAAGATCACTGAACTTAGATCACATGAGTTCAAATCCTGGATCTGCAACTTCCTACCTGTAACATCTCAAGCGCGTCACTTATTCCCCCTGGCCCTTGTATAATTTCTTCCTTCATAAAATGAAGTACTTGGGCTTCATGACCTCCAAGGTTCCCCTCAACTCTAAATTTATGAGCCTAAAGCATCTCTTACCCAAAACCCAACTTCCTAACCAAAGACTTCTGGGTATAGGAAGGTTCTCTGGAGGATGGGCTAATTCAGAGGTGGGAAACTTGTAGCCGGATTTGTTCTGTGAAGTTTGAATTCAGTCAAAGGGCTGCACTTGAGAACATAGCCTTGAGGCCACATGTTCTCCATCCCTGGTAATCCCTTTTCCAGTAAGGCTGGGCTGTCCTCTAACTGGAAGCTGTTCTCTCCTTCCCCCATAGTTATTTTTTCCTTAGGCAGAATAATCCTTAATTATAATCTCAGATAAAAGGTATTTTAATGGGAAATAAACTGATAAATATTGGATAATCCAAATTTAAGATAAACTGATTATATGCATGCATTTCCACCTCAGGGCTAGGTATTCTCCTTGTCTCTCCAGTAAGGTCTTTTCCAAGGCACAGAAATCTTGATGAAAATTAGCCTAGCCCACCCTAGAATCATCACACCTTTCCTTGTGATCATCAGGACCTACTTCTGAGTTTCCAAAGTCACAGTTAGGCAAACACACCTTGGGTTGGAAGACTGGATGGAGGGGCAAAGTCCATTTTTGGTCATCGAGGCTTTAAAACCAGGTGTGTTTCCTGCTAGTCCCAGCATAGAATACAGAATGCCATGCCCTGTGCTGCAATAAATAGGATCTCTTGAAGGCTTGGGAACCTATGGGTGGTTACTACTCATTTTATTAGTTATTTTTGACAAGAGTCTAACCTAGTCTAGACAGGACAGCCAGGAGAGCCATTTCAAAAAAGGCCAAACTCTTAGGAGGAAGGGTTAAAGGAACTGGGCATATTTAACCTGGAGAAAAGAAAACTGGAGTTAGTGGGAAGGAGACAAGATAGCTGTCTTCTAGCGTATGTATGAAAAGCTCTTGCTCGAAGGAGGGATTGTGTTTGACGCTAGAGGGTAGAACCGGGAGCAATGAGATAAAGTTGAAAAAGGTCGATTTCGATTTCAGTTTAAGGTTTAGAAAAACCCAAACCCAAACCTGAACTACTTACTAACAATGGGAGCCGTCCAAAGTCTGAATGGCAGATCATGATGGCTTTTCTCTTCTTGGAGGTTTTCAAAGGTTGGATGACAACTTAAGGGATATGTTAGAGCAGGGATTCCTTTCTTTTATGAGTTGGACCAGATGACTGAAGAGTTCTCTTCCAACACTCAGATTCTGTGATTCCATAATCCTTTCACAAATACATAATTTCATAAAAGTAGGAATTTCTCCTGGTCTTGACACCTCTTATCATACCCTTATCTCACCTGTAATTTATCTTGTATATTTCTAACTATGTACATGTTGTTTGTCCCAGAAGAATTTAAGCTCCTCGAGGGCAGGGGCTATCTTATTTTTGTCCTTTGTGTCTAGGACAGTGGCTGGCACATAGTAGGCACTTGATAAATGCATGCTGAATGGAACTACATTGAATCCTGAAAAACTCTGGGACATGTTTGTATTTGTGTGTGTGTGTGTATGATTTTTATTGTGGAAATGCTATTTCAAATATTTGAACGTGAATAGCATCATTAGTAAGAACTCAGTTTATTTAGGGGCAGGGTGGTGTCACTGAAAGAAAGAAAAGAAGTTAATCCTGAAGCCAGGAAACCTAGATTTGAATCCTTGCTCTGACACTGAGAGACTCTACACAAGTCAAATAACTTCTGGGGGCCTCATTTCGCTCAGCTATACAACTGGCAAAATAATTATCATAACTGCCTCAGGGTGGTTGTAAGGACAATACTTCCTGGGCTGGGGACTTGGGGAGATACAAAAATGGTTGAGGAAGGCATTGCCCTTGTCCTTTATTGCTCGGTGCAAGGTGAAGAAATGGAAAGTTTCATGTAGAAATGAATGTTTTTAGGAAATCTAGTTTCTGGCCTTGGGCCTTAGAGAGATCAGCATAAGAGGCTGAAGGTTTTATTGTCAGAATATATAGATTAAGTAAAAGAGGAAATTGTCTTCTCACAACTTAAAATCTAGCGCTCAACTGTGTATTAGCAATCATTCTATGGAGGCCATAGTTATCACAAAATTCTTGAATAGAAAAAGCTGACTTATAGGAAATACATAAATTATTAATGATGGTTTAATGTTGCTAATTGATTGCCATGAAAGTTGACTTCATTATCTATGTGTCCAACTCAATGAAAATTCATTCATTCATTCATTCACCATGCTTAGCACACACCAAACACTTCATTAGAAGCAGTGTGGTATAGTAGATACACCAGTGAATTCAAAGACAGGAAGACCTGGGTTGGAATTCCATTTCAGACAGTTACTACTATGTGTATAACCTTAGGTGAGTCACATGACTTCTCTGAGCTTCAGTTTCTTCATCTCTAAAATGAGAGGGTTGGTCTAGATCAGGGCTGTCCAACTTTAGGTTATCTTAGAGCCGCATTATAATAAAATAATTATTTGAGGGTTGCACCCAGAATAAAAATACAGTACACTAATAGAAAGTGGGGGACCATGTGACATCAATATGACAGGTGAAGACACGGAGTGCAAAAGCAAACACAAAACAACAAAGCGACAACACAACAGTATAAAGGTAGGTGCATATTGACTAGTCTGCATCATACAGACAGAACGCATCCCACAGATCAATTGAAAATTCTGTGCGATATGTTCTGTCACCAATACTGCTTAAAAACATCAAAGAAAATTACTATCAATAAGACTATTTATTAGTGATGGAGTTAAAAAATCCAATATTCATTCCATGCAAACTCATTCCATGCAAAAATTATTTTATTTTTTCGCTCGTGAAAATTAAAACCCACATGTGGGCCACATAAAATCGCACTGCAGGACCTTTTGAACAGCCCTGGTATAGATGGATTTTAAGATCCCTTCTAGCTACAAATCTTTGATCTTATGATGCTAGGAGTCATTGGCTTGGGCATCAATTCAAATTTCAGAGATGGAAGCTGTGGGTTAAAGTTGAAGTAAAGTTGGAAAGTTGTGCTTCAGGATCATCATTATGGGTAGCTGACAATTTAATTCGCTCTTCTCATTTTCTCTCTTCTCTCCCATTCTGTCTCTCTGTTTCTATCTCTGTCTCTCTCTGTCTCTGTTTCTTTTTCTGTCTCTTCTGCCTAGCCCATTCCTTTTCCTCTCCATCTTCTCCCTCTCTCTTCTCCTTTCTCTTTCCTGCTCACACATCATCTTTTTCCCAGGTTTTATTTTGTATCTTTGTTTCCCCAGCACCTAGAAATGTCTTCCATCCAATAAAATACCTGTTACATAGAATTTCACCATCAGAATAGAACACCAGATTTTGAGCTAGATTACAAAGCAGGGGCAACTGGTGGCATAGTAGATAGAATGCCAGGATTGGAGTCAGGAAGACTCATTTTCCTGAGTTCAAATCTAGCACTTAGTAGCTGTGTGATCCTGAGCAATTTGTGTAATCCCGTTTGCCTCAGTTTGCTCGTCTATAAAACAAGCTGGAGAATTAAAGGGCAAACCACTGCAGTATCTCTGCCAAGAAAACCCCAAATGGGGCCACAAAGAATTGGACATAACTGAAAATGACTTAACAACAACAATGGATCATAAAAAAAAAATCTGGTACTGGATAAGAAATAGAATGGAGAATCAGTGAAATAGGTTATGTACACAATACATACCCAGATCATGTTTGATAGACTTAAAGATTCAAGTTTTTGGACAAGAACTCACCATTTGACAAAAATTACTGAGAAAACTGGAAAGCAGTTTAGCAGAACTAGGTATAAGCCAGCATCTCAAACCATATACCAAGATAATGTCAAAATGGGTACATGATTAAAATATAAAGGGTGATATCATAAGCAAATTAGGGGAGCAGAGATTTATGGATAAGGGAAGAATTTATGACCAAACAAGAGACAGAGAGGAGCATGAGAGGTAAAATGTGTAATTTTGTTTACATTAAATTTAAGAGGTTTTTTTTTTTTGCATAAACAAAACCAATGCTGCCACAATCAGAAGGAAAGCAGGAAACTGGGGAGTGGGATGATTTATAGTAAATTCCTCTGATTAAGGCCTCATTTCTCAAATATGTAAAGAACTAAATTTTTAAAAGTAAGAACCATTCCCCAATTGATAGTCAAAGGAAATAATAGGCAGTTTTTTTAGACTAGAAATCAGAACTATCTAGTAATCAAAATGCTCCAAATCACAATTGACTGGAGAAATGCAAATTAAAGCAACTTGAAGTTACCAACTCAGACCTATAGATTGGCTAACATGACAGAAAAGGAAAATGACAAATCTTGGAGGGAATGTGGAAAATTGGACACTAATGTACTCTTGGTGGAGTTGTGAATTCACTGAACCATTCTGGAGAACAATTTGGAAATATGCCCAAAGGGCTATAGTACTATGCATACCTTTGCCCCAGTAATCTTACTACTGGATCTATATCCCAAAGAGATCAAAGACAAAGGAAAAGAACCTATTTATATAAAATAGTAGCTGTCCATAAATTGTGGAATAGCTGAACAAGTTGTGGGATATGATTGTGATGAAATAATATTGTGCTATAAGAAATTTCGAGCAGAATGGTTTCAGAAAACCCTCAGAAGATTTATATGAACTAATGCAAAGTGAAGTGTGGAGAACCAGGAGAACATTGTACATAGTAACGGCAATATTGTAATGGTGATCAACTGTGAAAGATTTAGCTACTCTGATAAATACAACGCTCCTGAACAATTCTGAAGGACTCTTGATGAAAAATTCTATCCACCACAAGAGAGATATCTGATGAACTCTGAGTGCTGATCGAAGTATAATTTTTTCACTTTATTTTTCTTACTTTTTTGCTACATGGCTAATATGGAAATATGTTCTGCATGATTTAACATATGTAATTGATTTCATATTTCTTGTCTTCTCAATGGGTAGGAGAAGGATTGGAGGGAAGGAGGGAGAGAATTTGGGACTTAAATTTTTTTTTAAAAAAATTAGTGTTAAAATAAACAATAAATTAATTTTAAAACTCTTTAAAAAAAGAAAAAAGTTACTTGAAAAAGAGGCCATCCAGTCCAACCCAGACCTAAAGAGGAATTCCCTTGATGTCACCCCTTACAAGTCATCATCTGGCCTTTATCCCAAAACTCCAAGAGGGAATCCTATCAGCTACTCCCAAGGCAGCACAATCTACACTTAGATAGAACTTGTTTTTGAATTCCCCCCCCCACCTCCTCAAGGATAAATTTGCTTCATTGCAATATCCTTTCTTTTTTCCTGGTTCTGTCCTCTAGGGCTAAGGAAAGAAGGTGTAATTCCTCTTTATCTCAAGTATCTCAAGTCAGCTATCATGACCCTTCCTCAAGCCTTTTCTTTACTAAACAAACCTTTAAAAGTGGATCCGGAGAGCACAGAAGCTTGGAGAAAGTGGTCACCTATCCCATACCATTATCTGGAGTTTCTTCCTGTTTTAGTTTTTTTTGATAATAACCCATCTCATGTACCATTTACTTTTGTTTTCCCTCAAAGAAGAATGAATGACAGACATGAACAAAATTAAGGTTTCTAATTAATCAAAACTTTAGTGCATTGATTTTAAATGTCATGAAACATGAAACTAAGTACGTTGAGATGTTGGGATATTATGGGGGCACCAAGAGGTTATCATATCTCCCATTGGAGTTGTTATAATCATTGTGGAAAGGAGTTGAAAGAACACTAGAGGCATTGTAGAGGGGAATAAGGGACTGAGGAGCACAGGGAATGGGTGGTGTTCTTCCATGTGACTATACTTACAGAACAGACCTGGATTCAAGTTCAAACTCTGATACTTACTAGCTGTGTGACAATTGGACAAATCCATTTAAATCTAGTGGCCTCTGTTTACTTATTTGTAAAAACAAAGAGGTTGGACTAGAGCCTCAAATGTCTCTGTCAGCTCTAATGCTATGGTCTTTGATCCCTTCAACTCCTTAATTATTCCTTGGATTTTCCCTAGTTTATCAATGCTTTCCTTCCTCAAAGATGGCACCCCAAATGGAAGATTATTCCATTGCCTTTTTTTTTGGCTGCCACTTCGGTTAATGATTCATGCTGATCTTGCAGTCCACCAAAGCCACTAGAATTTCTTTGACATAGACGTTTCTCCAAACAAATCCCTAATTTCCTCCACTGATGCAATTGATTTTTAGACACAAATTTAATTTTCCCTTGTAATAATAGTAGTAATAATAATATACTACAATAATATAATTTAATAATAATAACTAGCATTTATATAGTAATTTAATGTTTGCAAAGCTTTTTTAAAACTCAAATGTAATTTTCCCTTGTTATTAATAATAATTAAAATTTATATAGTAATTTGAAGTTTGCAAAGCACTTTTCATGTTATCCCATTTGATTTTCATAACAACACTGGGAGATCAAGAAACTGAGGCTGAGAGAAGCTAAGCGACTTGCTCAAGGTTACACAGCTAGTGTCTGAGGCAAGAATTGAACTCAGCTCTTCCTGACTCCAAGTCCATCATTCTATCAACTGAGCCACATAGCTACACATTAGCTTTTGTCTGATTTGTTTCAGCCCAGCTTTCTAGCCTTTCAAGAGATTTTTGGACCATGAATGTTTTTTGTATAACATCATATCTTTCCCTCTCTGTCCTCCTCCTCCTTTCTCTCTCTCTCTCTCTCTCTCTCTCTCTCTCTCTCTCTCTCTCTTTCTGTCTCTGTCTCTCTCTACATATATATATATCACATATGTATTATATATATATAATATTTACTTAGTTATTTATATGTTGTATTCCAAATTAAAATGGAGTTCCTTGAAGGCAGGAGCTATTTTTGTCTTCATATTCCTAATGCCTACTACATGGTAAACAATTATGCTTTTTAATTGATTTATAGATCGATCAAAAGAAACTACATTAGTCTCATCACCTTTACCTTCGATGGATTTTTATTTTTTTTTTAACATACTCTAGGAATTGGGACCTTTCCTATACCCTCTTCCTTCTTCCTTCTCCTAACCCCAGATGTAACCAATTTGGTAGGTCTTTTATGGTCCCTCCTACCTCTTGCAGAGGAAGAAGGTATAAATGTCAGTGGATTCTGGTGGCTTAAAGCCTGGAGTTAGCTCTTAAGAGGAATTTTCTCTTCTAATCATAAGATGCATATGTCTTACATACTTTTAGCAAATAGGAAAGCTAGAAGTCCTAGAGAAAGGCAGAAATGCTGAGGATTATTGGTATTAATGTCCACAATGAGCTTTGCATCAGTCTACTGTTGGGAAAGTGTGGTGAACATAATGTTGATGCCCAAATACACAGGAACTATGAGCTTTGAGAAAGGATCGGGGGTTGTATGCATCACTTGAGTCAACATTCTGACTGTTACTAAGTGTGTGACCTTGAACAACATAAGTCACCAATCCGTGCCTCATTGTCCTCATTGACAAAAGGGTGGGATTGGCTTAGATAATCCCCAAAACTCTTTTTGGGTCTCATAAGATTCAATGACTCCATACACGTATATGGCCCCACCCTGAAGAATCTATAATCAATGGTATCTATTCAAGGACCCATCATCCATTACTGATGTTTAGACTCCTGAACAATTGAGAAAATGAGCCCCAACTGATGCTCGGTACAATCCAGAAATCACTTTTTAAGCATCTTCTATGTTTTAGGCACTTTAAGTGCTAAGGATATAAACAAACTAAAAAAAGTCGGTCCTAAAGCATGAGTCTTACTATATTAATGCTCTGCTAATTTTTTCCCCTAGTACCTTCATACTTATGCTATGATAAAATACAAAATATACCCTAGCTTTTAAGATCTCCCGCACTCCCATCCAATCCAATAAGTATTACTTAAGCACCTACCCTTCAAGGAACTAAGCTAGGTACGGTCAGTACAACGTCAACAACATTTAAACAATCCGTGTCTTCAAGGATCTCACATTCTACTGGAGGAAACAATGTGTCATGATACATATCTTGGTAAAAATTTGAGAAGGGTGGTAGCACTAGTAATGAAGGGAGTTGGCAAAGTTTTCTCACTAGAGAAGGTAAGTGGATGGAGCCTTGAACAGAATCTAGTCCCTATCTTCTAGTCTAATTTCATACTACATCTTTTCAGAAACTAAATCCCTGTCAAAAATGACTGCTAGCTGTTTCCTGCATAACC
>CM053624.1:10233076-10252189 GCA_028646595.1 Phalanger gymnotis
ATACATATCTTGGTAAAAATTTGAGAAGGGTGGTAGCACTAGTAATGAAGGGAGTTGGCAAAGTTTTCTCACTAGAGAAGGTAAGTGGATGGAGCCTTGAACAGAATCTAGTCCCTATCTTCTAGTCTAATTTCATACTACATCTTTTCAGAAACTAAATCCCTGTCAAAAATGACTGCTAGCTGTTTCCTGCATAACCACTCCATCTCTGGTCTCTCTGTGTTAATATGAGCTAGCCCCAGTGCTTGGGGTGCACTCATCATTTCTGCTGCTCAGAATCCTTGTAGGCTTTCAAGACTTTGCTCAGGTATGACCTATTCCTGCATCCTGGATCCTACTCAGGTGAACCTGCATTTTATGTAACTTGTATATTATTCATGTCCCTCTGTCCTTCCATTACTATGTACATTTGATGGCAAGAACTGTTGTATTTTCTCATATCCTCAGGACTTATTGTAGCACATAGTAGGTGCTCATGGACTTGAATTTGTTGAAGGATCTTTCGTTGCATTGCAATATCCTGAGAGTCTTATTTTAGTATCAAGGAAAGATGCAATGACTTCCAGAACCACATGGCAGCCCCAGTAGGGGCTCTTGGAACACTAATGAGAACAAAATCAAAGCAGTCTTTTAAAATATTAAGGGTCATCAAGATAATTAAGGATCTGGGGACACACTTGACTTCAGTGGCAGATTTTTTCCCTTGTTCTTGTGAAGCAAATGTAAACGTTCTTCCCCACCCCCTTCTCAACCCCCATCATCAAGAAATAACTTCCCCAGGATCAGTGGAAATAACTGGGCTGATCCAGGTTAATTGGTTTGCATGCTTTAGTCAGCAAAGGGCCCATAATAAGTGGCATTCACAGTGCACTTTCATTTTTATAAAGGACTTTCCATATAGTGTCTGTTTAACATAGAGACAGATAGAGAGAATGATGAAGTGACTCAAATTCACTCCATGTAAGAATTAGTAATGAAACTCAAGGTATTTAGACTGGACAAGAGAAGACCAAGGGAATGATCATAAATTCTATCTTCAAGTATTTGAATGGCTGCTCTACAATATAAAGAGAATGTAAAGATTTATTAATTTGTTAATTGCTGATGCTAAAGTGACTGTTTTATGCAAGAAGTGGATATTAGGAACCTGAAGAAGAAAGACTTGATTTTTTGTTCTGCTTGGTGACATGAGTTAGAACCAGAAAAAAGGGGAAGGTGCATGTGTGCATGAATGCATGTGTGTGTGTGTATGTGTGTGTGTGTGTGTGTAGTTACAAAGAGACATATAACACTGATGTAGGGAAAATGCCCTAACAAGAAAAGCTATTCCAAAATGGAATGGGTGGCCTGAGGAGGAAGTGGGTTCCCCTATATTGGATGTCTTGATGCAAAAGTTGGATATCTGCTGTGAGGAGATATCTTGGAGGGGATTCGCGGTGAAGTATGATTTGAGACAAATGGCCATTAAGATCCCTTTTATTTCCAAGATTCTGCGGTGCTCTCAATCGTATTACATGACAGTTACTACAGGTACTATGATTCTTATATCAGGAAACTGAGGCTAACTTGTCCATGTTCTCATAGAAAATAGATATTAGAGTTATCATTTGAACCAAGGTCTGTCTTGACTTCAAACTCATGGTTCTTTCCAATATATAAGATTGTCCAGTAGCAAAAGAGTCAGTAAGAGTCAACTGTGTCCAGCCTTCACAAAGATGCTGTGATAGTTAGCTAATTGTCCTCATTCTTCATGAATTTCTCATGGTACAGTATATAGTAGATTAGTTTGAAGACTAATTTTTAACCTCTCTTGGCTCCTTATGCATAGTTACTATTTTCTATTTCCTATCGTGTGTGTGTGTGTGTGTGTGTGTGTGTGTGTGTGTGTGTGTGTGTGTGTGTGGATATGTTTCCCCTATCCTCTTATAGGATGCCTAGGTGGCATAATTGAGAGAGTCCTGGACTTGGAGTCAAGGTGACCTAAGATCACATCCTGCTTAAAACACTCAGTAATCGTATAACTCGGGACAAGTCATTTAACTTTCAGCTTCAGGCTCCTCATGTGAAAAATGTGGATAACAATAGCATATAGCTCACAAGGATGTTGTGAGGATCAAATAAGATCACATGTAGAAAGCATTTTGCAAGCCTTAGAGTAGTATAGAAGAGTTACACATTATAATCGCACTTGAGGGCAATTGTCTGCCTATCTCCTTCAGCACCTAGGACAGTGTGCTCTACCCAGAGTAGGCATTTAACAAAAGTTTATAGAATAAACTAGAAATATCTCTATAAGGAAGATTTTTATTGAGTGAAAAAATGCCATATATTATTTTTAAAGAAGCAGGCAGTGTAAAAATTGTAAATAAATAAAAAGTGACCAGAAAAGGGATGCTTTGGATTTTTTAAAAAAATACAACTGTTTTGTACAGCCTGGAAATATGACTTGTAGAAATGTAGTCAATTATAGCTTTCCACATTCTTCAGCTGCTATTATCTGAGTTAGATGCTTTTAAGCCCAAGCTTTCTAGTGTACCTATGAGACTTCATTCAAAGCTACCTTGAAAGATCCATCACAAATGATTCATTCACTCATAAGCAAGTATTCACTAAGTGTCTACTAAGTGCAAGGCACTGGGCTAAGGGATATAACATAAGTTAAATAGCATGTCATGTTATTTTCAGATATAAATCAAACTTTGTGATTTTGAAAGTTCATCATAAATTTCTCTTAGTGACAGCAGCTCAGAAATTTGAGATTTTCTGCCCTTGTAATGCCATTGCAGGCAGTCTGATCAGATTCTAACACAGTGACCTGGAAGTAATTCTAGCATTCTAGGCTGTATAATAGTATATATAATTATAATAACCAACATTTATATAGGGCTTACTATCTGCTGTGGGCAACTAGGGGGCACAGTGGATAGAGTGCTGGGCTGGGAGTCAAGAAGACTAATCTTCCTGAGTTCAAATCCAGCCTCAGACACTTACTAGCTGTGTGATCCTGTCTGCCTCTGTTTCTTCATCTCTCAAAGGAGCTGGAGAAGGAAATGGCAAAAAACTCTGGTATCTTTGCCAAAAAAAACAAACAAGCCCAAATGGGGTCACAAAGAGTAGGACATTACTGAAAATGACTGAGCAACAATAATCCACACTGTGCCAGGCACTGTGCTAATGCTTTACATTTATTATCTCATTCAATCCTCTCAAGAATGCTGGCAGCTAAGTGCTATTACTGTTTCCATTCTACAGATGTGGAAACTGAGTCAGAGGCTAAGTGACTTGTCTAGGATCACACAGCTCTTAAGATCCTGTTGCCAGATTTGAACTTAGATCTTCCTGACTCTACGCTGGTGCTTTATCCACTGTACCACCTAGGGCTGTAGTGAACTACTTTTCGCTCACTTCATCATAGATTTCTATTAAAAATTGCTTTTTATTTGTTGAATTTGAGTGTCCAAAAAACTGTGATTTTGTCAGTGTAGGGAACTCTGGGTATGAAAATTCCTTCTAAGATGTAAATCAACAACTTGGCTGTAACTTAGAATCACCCTGAATAAATTGAGAGGTGCCTTGCCCATGGTCACCCAGCTAATACTGGTCAGGCAGAAGGAAGACTTGAATCCAGGTCTTCCAGACTTCTAGGACTGCCCTCTACAGGCAGGAAATTGCAAATAGGCAAGTTTAGGTGTACTGTCATGACGAACTTCCTAATGAGGAGAACTGCAGGTGTTTTGCAATTCATGAAACTGAGGTTGAGGGGATAAGTACCTTACTCTTGGCCACAAAACTAATGTGTCTGAATGAATCAATAAAATATCATTCCTTTCCAGAGTTGCTCTGAACTGCCTCCCATTACAAACTTTAATCCCACAAATTTTTGGCTCAGAATTGAGGCTTCTTCAAACACTTTCAAGGAGGGACAGGGTCAAAGGAGAGAATAGAATAAACAGGGGGCAGGACAGGGTGGAGGAAAATATTGCTAGCCTATTACAACATGACTATTATGGAAGTGTTTGCATGACTACACATGCATAGCCTATATTGAATTGCATGCCTTCTCAATGAGGATTGGGTGGGGAGGGAGGAAGGGAGAGAATTTGGAACTCAAAGTTTTAAAAAATGAATGTTAAAATTGTTTTTAACATGTAACTGGGAAATCAGATATACCGGCAATGGGGTGTAGAAATCTATCTTGCCCTACAGGAAAACAGAAGGGAAGGGGATAAGATAAAGGAGGAGAAGGGGTGATAGAAGGGAGGGAAGATTGGGGGAAGGGGCAATTAAAATGCACATCATCTTGGGGTGGGGAGTGGGGAGAGATGGGGAGAAAATTTGGAACTCAAAATCTTGCAGAAGTGAACATTGAAAACTAAAAATTAATTAATAAAAGAGGCAAGCTTTAAAAAAAGAATTGAGGCTTCTTCCTCTTGGTTCTTGGAAAATTGCCCTAAGGAAATGACTCAGTTTCTCCAGATGCAGAGAATTTGAGAGACAATTACTTCCAAAACCAAAAGATCTAACGTGGCTGGAACTTAAGCATGGAAACTGTCCTCCCACAGATAATTCATATACTCACTTAGATCTTAATGGGTCTAGTTGAATGATGCTGATTGAGCAAGATGAAGTTGTACTGTTTTATTCCAAACTCCCGACCTTAAGTTTTTTTTACTGGCTACTGTTTTCCAAACAAACTGAAATCAAGTAAGTTGGTTTGAAGGCTCTTTCATGAATCAGTAATTACAAGTAATGGGGAGCTTGGGGGAGGTGACATAAGCAAACAATGAGAAGGATGGCAAGAGATTGAGTCAAGTCCCACTTCTATGATCTACTTATTGGATGACCTGAGTTAAGCCCCCTCATTTCTCTGAGTCTCTGTCCTAATTTTAAAAATGGGTCTATTATGTCTACTTAGTGTCCCTTTCCCAAAGGGCTGTTGCAAGATAAAATGAGATGTCACACATGAAATACTTTTAAAAATTAATGTGCTATGCCAATGTAATACCACCAAATCTTACACAGAGTAGTACTTTAAAAATATTTGTTAGTTTCTTGGATGACAGTGTTTTGGGGAGTTCTCACAATTGCAGTTTCTAGTAGAGTACGTGTCACCTGTTGACATTGCTTTGAGACTTAGGACATTTTACGGAAGAGACAGGTCAGTGATGCTAAAGCAATAGGCCTTTATTATAGGCCCATTTTAATGAAAATAGAGAAAGGAAGAAGGCCTAACCTAAGACTTCAGAGGGCATGAGGAAGTAGAGGTGGGCATTACAGCAAAAGCAGCTTAGGACAGACTCACATGCTGATTCCAGAGACTGGACGGATAAGGACACACCTGTATCTCCGAAGAGAAGCATTGCTAGACTACAGAGTGGTGATCTCAGGGGCACAGCAGAAGGATGAAGGAGGTGTATGATGAAGGAAATCTGGTGCCACAAAGAAAGTGCTGAACTTCCTTGCTGAACTTCAAGGTATAGGATCTGAAATATTGCAGGACCTGAATTCAAATCCCAGATCTGCTGCTTACAATTTGTATGACTTTGGAAAAGTCATTTAACTTTCTCAGGCCTCAATTTCCTTATCTATAAAATGAGGGAGTCAGACTTGATATCTTCTGAGGTCCCTTCTAGCCCCAGATCTTTGACTTTATGCTCATGTAATAGGCTTGTCTCTGGATATGCCACTTAAGTTATTTGGGCCATCTATGTTCCTCCCAGTTTGGTTCAAGAATGCCTGGTTCCTATCTCCATCCATCGGGATTGGTCTCTAAGGTAATGATTTTATAGGGAGGAGCAGACTGCTATTCAGGACCATCTGGTGGGTTTCCAAACTGTAATGCCAGAGGCAAGGAGGCACCAGATATTATCTTGGGTGCCCTCTTACCCTCTATACCATGGAACATCATAAACATTTCTGGTTATGGAAGTTTCCAAAAACTTAACAGGGAAGATGAGGGGTTCCAGGCAGGAGAATGAGCAAATAGAGAGCAGAGACATTCTTCTTCAAGGAAGTCTAGTTCTGACACGGAAATCCATGTACAAATGTGTGCATACAAAATATTTGTATCGTACCTCCTTGAATGAAGGGTTATCATTGTTCCCAAGCCGCTGCTCAAATGTTGAATTTTGATACATGATCAGGATATGCTTGCTCTTTGATGCAGCACCTGTTAAAAGATTGCCTTTGATACTTTAAACAACTCTCTGACTTCAGAGGTATGAATCCTCCATTCATAGGCATAGACTGTGAACTCTCCACGTCTTCCCACCCTGTGCGATTCTTGATCGAATCCTTCCACAGATTATCCAGAAATGCTCCACCCTCATCCCAAAGGTGCCTGTGAATATTCAAGCTGTCTATCTCCTACTTTGCTCTTGTGACTCAGCCTACTTCTTCTCTAAAACCATATTCCCTCCTTCTTATCTTAACCAAAGAAGACTTCTTGGCAAATATAAGTAAAAGGTTTGAAATTATTGATTCCAATTTCATCTGTCTTCCTAATTAAGAGTCACACTGATATTTCTGTTTTCACCTAGAATCAAGAGTGATGGAAAAGTAGACACGTTCCATCCTGCATCGAGTAGCTATTAACCTATATCTATAAGAGAGTATTTCTGTCTTTTCAAATTGTTTAGAGAAATTAGCTGCATTTTATATGGAATAGATTGATAGTTATCAGGCCTAATTTAGAGCACTGGAGTGTTTTCCAGTTACAATAGATTTATTTTTCAGCCTCTTGAGAATCCAATTCTCCAGAGAGCACACACTGGCCCTGTTTGGAATAGACATGGTGGTAGTTTTGCCATAATTGAGATTTAAAGCATCACTTAGAAAACAAAGCGAGACAACTCTCCAGCTTTGCAACCATCTTCGACTGGCTTGTGTAAAGATGCCCCCTCCCAAAGTTAAGATTTGCTGATGTGCTCCAGGCATATTCTCTCATTTTTAGAAACTCTTGATTTTTTAGTGTTTAATCCCAATGTCTGAAATGTATCTCTATGCATAGTTTCAATGAGTGGAGATAGTGTAGCCCAGTGAACATACACCTGAAGTTGGGAGTGGGGGCCCTGGATTCAAATTCTAGGTCATTACCTGTGTGACATTGGACAAATCATTTCACCTCCCTTGGGTCTCAGTTTCCTTGTCTCTCTAATGAGGGGGTTCGAATAGGTGATCTCTGGAGTTTCATCTAAAGCTGTGCCACTATGGCTGTGTGCTGAAGTCATGAGAGGGAGACAGTGACACTGTGGCCAGAGCACTGGATTTGGAGTCAGAGGGCTGAATTCAGGTCTCAATTCTGCTCACTTACTGGCTGAGTGGCTTCTCTAGGTCTCAGTTTATTGCTCTGTGAAACAGGGATTATAATGCATTAGCTGCCCCACCGGTTTCCTATGGGGAGCACATGAGATAATATAATGCTCTTTCCCTATCTACGATAAGAGAGTTCTGCTCAGTGATGTCTTTCTTACTCTTATTCCTTTTCTCAAATCCTGGGGGGAAGGGCAGTGTTTAGTCTGGAACCAAATGTTCTCATTGGATAACACAATTTGTTTAGCTATTTCTTCTTGCCTAATTAGAAAGAGACAAAGAAACAAACAAGTTTACTTCATATTTGATATGGTTGGTTGGTTGTTGTCCTTCATTCTCAAATAGGACTAAAATGACATGATTGTGCTAGAGTCAAGTCACAGTGTCCAACTGTGGCTGATCAGACCAATATGAGCTCAGAAGGCTCTACCACAGGTTGGGCACAAACAGGCCATGTGAACATTTGGAGTGGATTCTCTAAATTTGCACATCCTGTATTTCCTTTGAGCTGTTTCATTCAGCTTTGCTCATAGAGCACAGCACTTTCTCTGATGAGGGCATGCCATGATGAGTAGTCCTGTGTCAATGTCTCCTATGTCACACAATCAATTCTAAAGTTCTTAAGACAGACCTTCAGAATGTCCTTGTATTGCTTCTTCTGACCACCATGTGAACCCTTGTCCTGTGTGAGTTCTCCACAAAATAATATTTTTAGCAAGTGTACAAATTTGATATATTTAGTGAGCGAAACAAACTTGATCACTTATTGGGCCAGTGACAAGGCATGAGAGGAGACTCAAAATACTTAGAAGGATCACAGGACTGAAGACTATGAGGTCTTGAAGGGCCTGCAGGGACCATCCAGTCCTCCACAAACTTGGAAACTAACATCTCTAATACATCCAAGACATCATTTTCAGCCTATGCTTGAGGCCTTCCAATAAGGGAAAAGCAACCACCTCTGTCAGCAAGCCATTCCACCATTCTCAGTATTAGGAAAATTTTTCTGACATTAAACTGAATCTTCTCTGAATCTCCCACTTCTTGCTTCTAGATCCATTTTCTAGAGTCCAGCAGAGTAGGTCTCATCCTTCGTTTGTCACAGTACTCAATGATCCGAAGAATTCCATCATGTCCCTCTAGAATCTTCTCTTCTCCAGGGCATATATCCCTTATTCCTTCAACCAAATCCTCATACAACGTGAACATGTTCCCTTCACTATCCTGGTTGGTGTCTTTAAGACAGTCAAGAAGGATTATAAACATTTGGGGGGAGGGAAGATGGCCACCTTTGAAACAATTGAAGGAGAACATATTGGTCTAGTAACTCATACTAATAGCGTTTCTACTGGACTTTTGTATCCATCTTCTCATCTGAGCCCAGTATCAACCCTGTGAGGTAAGCAGTGCAGATACTATTATCCCTATTTTATAAAGTGAGGTAACTGAGGAATTGGGAGATAAAATGACTCCCAAAGTCACCCAGATAATTATGGATTCTTGTGCAAGCCACTTCCTCTTTGCTGACTTTAGTTGCCTTCTCATTGGAATGGAGGGGAGGGCACCAGTGGCCCCTTCTATCTCTTCCAGCCTTAAGCCTAAAAGCCTGTTCTGAATGCTCTTGCTGTTATTCCATGGCTGCCTCTTCAGCAAAGAAAAACACCAATAAATAATAACTGCTTACTTTTCTATGAAACTTACCTCTCAATTGAGCCTTGGGACAGCCCTATTGGGTATAGTTATGGAGATCTCCATTGTTCCAGATGAGGAAACCAACCTGTATGGTTCAGCTACCTTCCCAAGTCACAATACAGGCAAGGGCAGAGCTTGGCCTTGGCCTTGGGTGCTCTGGATCTAGAGGCTGTGCTTCACTGATTGCCACGCTACCCTTCAAAATGTGTTCAGTTGTGTCTGAGAGACAATGAATGCTGTAAGAATGTAATTAAGGGAGAAGTTCATCTGGGATGGCATGTTTAGAGAAGACTTCATAGAGGTTCTAAGCTTTGTGCTTGATGGGCCTTAAAGGAAGGGCTGGATAAGCAGAGAGGAGAGGGTGATTCACCATATAGTTCTCACTACTTGTGCTTATATGGCTATTTATGGGTACCTGATTTAAGCACCAATGAACAAATGTATCAGTAAGTATTTAAGTACCTACTGTGTGCTGGAGATACAAAGACAAAAATCGAATGATCCCTGCCTTCAAGGAGCTTCCATTCTATAGAGAAGGGACATGCCCATAAATAATTGTATATGACTGAGTAAAAGGTCATTTTTCTGAGGGTGGGGAGGCATCATAGCTAGGGAGGGACTAGGAAGGACCTCATATAGGTGGCAATAAGCTGAGCTTTGGAGGAAACACAGTGGAAAGAAGATGGAGCCTACCCCATATGCACATGGAGGAGGGTGGGGAGGTTACTACTAGGAAAGTCACCATGATGTGGAATGGCTATGCTTTGGGGAGATGGCGGAGCATGTGTGTATGGTCTCTAAGTGATTATGTGATGAAGAGAATGCTTATTGATTATCTGTGAAGGCTTCCAAGAAGGTCTGGCAGCTTCAGCTCCTTCCACTTGGCCTCATGCAGTTTCTCTTTTGATCATGGCATCCAATGACAGACGATGCTGTAAGGTAAGAGGCATTTCAACTTTCTTCCCTGTGAAGCCACCTAGCCCTGGGGAAAGGCCTTGGTCCTTGGCCTCTGCTTTTGTTCTTTTCCCTTTCAAGTGAAGGAGATTGTGAATTTTAAAGGGCAGGAGGGAACTTTTACATCCTGGCATTCTAGAATCTGGTTCCAAAATCAGCACAGCATCGATGCTGGAAGAGCCAGGAGTGATCTTTGGGAGTAACTTTGGATATTGTAGCCCATGGGTAGCTGAGACAAGGACTTATCTGGCAGAGTCCACCTCTGGACAGGAAGTTGGGGGAACCTATGGAATGTGGGAGTCGAATTGAGTTTTGAGCCTATTCCCTTTAGTGATTGAAGTGATGCAGATGGATATTGGGAGAAATGTTTAAATGTTGTTTTTGCTACATTAAATATTCCTTTGTAAAAGCTCTCTGAGGTCAAGTGGTTAAATGGAACTAGAATATGAGCGGGAGAAACATAGATATTGGGGGCTCAAGCCAATGACAGAAGAGAAAAGAAATGCCCCAATTTATCACTGTGCCCTAATACTCTGAAGGGGAGACGTATCAGCTTGGTTCTGGGAGGATGAGTCAGAGTTTGCTACAATGGGATTCTAAGAGAGTTTGGGAGATAGGGAGTACATTCCTTTCTGGTAGGAAAGACAGATAGCATAAAGACATGGAGACTAGAAATGGACAGTCATGTGTGATGAACAGCAAGGAGGCATGGTTTGGCTGGATTATAGAGGCAGTAATATATGATGCTGGGAAGATTGGATGGGGCCCTTTTAGGAAGGGCTCCAGATGCCAAATAGAAGTTCACTTTGATCCTAGAGGTAATAACGGATAAATGATACAGATATAGAGGATATAATGGATAAAGAGAATGCTAAGGAGCCACTGAAGTTTATTGAGTAGAGAGTGACACAGGTGACTTATGTCTTAGGAATATAAGGCGATACCATTGATAAAGGGAGAAAGACCAAAAGGACATCTGTCATTATGATTTGGTGTCAATCTATAGATTCAAGGAGTACTTTGGGCCCAAGGTATCCATATGGTTAAATTTAATCTGGCGCCAGTTATCTGCTTTGGGAAGAAGCCTTTTAGAATCATGGCTCCCAAATCCAACCCCCTCATTTTATAAATGATAAAACCAAAGCCCAGTACAGGCAAATGACTTACCCCACATCAAAGAGCTGATAAATAGAGCTAAAATTCAAACCCATTTCCTCCAAATCCAGTTCTATGCCTAACCCACTTTACTATGTTTGGAGAATTTTGTCCGGCAGATTCCTTGTGACAAAAGCTCCTCTTCCCCCAATCCCTAATCAGTGGCTTGTTTCAGAAGATAAATGCAATGGCAATCTCTTTTTATCTTACTCCCAGAGTTGCTTCTGATGGAATACATACATTTGGAGAAAATATTTCCCAAGTGTAGCATTCTCAGGCAAAGATAGGAAAATGATTGGAATGAATATCCTTCCCAGGGGGAGATGCACTTAATTTTTTAGTATATAAAACAGATATCCTCTATTATGGAAAAGTTAATTTCCACCACATGGGTCAAATGTATGCAAGCAAAGATTAATTCATTTCTCTTGCATCAGGTTTTGAATCAAAGAGCTAATTTAGAAACCCAGAGGGAAAACTTGGTAAAGCTAGGTAAAGTAGGTTTTTGCTGTTGGCACCATAATCAGGTCAGTGAAGATGGGCAGAACAGGTGGACTGCATCATGAGTAATGGTTCCTGAGCAGAGAAAGAATGTAATTGAGGTAGTTGAAGGTGATTGGGGGCTGTTACTCCTGCCTGTACAGGATGTCCCTAAAGTCTGGACACATAGGCAAACAGACTTTAGTCCCCTTGACTTCTTTTTCTGGGGTATGCTAAAGGAGAAGGTGTACTCAATGAAAATCACAGATGCAACACACTTGATTGAATGCATAAAGAGTGAATGTGCTAAAATTGACGGCAATGTGGAGTTATTGTATTGAGTTCACATGAATCTTGCAAAGCATATCAACCTTTGCATCACAAATGATGGAAATCATATTGAAGATGTTATTTGTTAATATTCCAATTAAATAAAATGTTGGAAATTTCATTCATTTCATTTCTTGGAAATATGCATTTTGCCTATGTGTCCAGACTTTAGGAACACCCTATATATTACTGGATTGGCCATAGACCTGCTGTCTTTGGGTGGATGTGGCTAGTGATGGAATGAAGCTCAGACCCATGTTAGACTCTGGTGCCTAGAAAGGATATGGGTGAGTTACTTGGGTCTTTCTAGGAGCTTCCCTTATAATAGTAGTACCTGAATGTTCCCCTTTCCTCTCCTTGCCCTTAATTTGATGCTGACCCAGGAGAAGGCAGTCAGAGAAGGATCTGTGCCCGCATTCTCCTCTTTGAGAAGTCTTGTGGATTATGGTAGCCTTTGGTTTCTTGTAGGGGATCAGCTTTCTGGTAACATTGACCCCTATGATAATAGAGTAGACCATTCCAAGGCAGCCCTACCTGGCTACATTTCTGATATTGGTGACTTGTCCAAGACTCTATCCTATAATCCTAAGGGCATGTTTGGAAGCTCCAGATGTGTGTATTTCTTTTGTCATCCTGATCATAGTATTGAGGGTGGAATCAATTTAAGATGCTTAAATCTGATTGGAAACAGTCTGAACAAACTAATCTGTGAAATCTAATTTGATTCAACCTAGTTATTAATTTTCTGGAAAATTCAGGGATGGATAGACAAATAAGCAAAAATCCCCACCTTCAAGGAACTTATATTCTCTCCTGGGGAAAATGGCATTTATATGAATAAGATTGTTTCAAGGAATATTGAAGAGGGAAGGAGCATTACAATTGGTAGGGGAATCAGGGAAAGTGTCAGTGGGGAATTTGAAAAGGGAGTAATGCATTTGGAAAAATTAACGTGTTAGCAGGGGGAAATGCCCTGAGGGTGAATGTGATCGTGACTGAGCTTAGCCTGCCTAGGGTGTGAAATGGACAGGTAATTGACAATTGAAATTTTAGGAAGGGATAGGCTTGTGCCTACTTGCCAATATATCTCTTTCTTCTCTTATTTTTGCTTCCAGAGTCTACCTGTATGGAAGGCTTAAGGTCAGAAGGCTCCTAGGAGTTTTTGGAAGGAGAGTTCTCATCGTGGGGAAACACTGAATGTGCCAGTAATAATCGTAACTGACTTTGTCATTGTTATTGTTGTCCAGTCATGTCCGACTCTTTGTGACTCCATTTGGGGTTTTCTTGGCAAAGATAATGGAGTTTTAAGGTTTTGTTTTAAGGTTGAGCCCACTCTTTCCTAGGGATCAAGGTGGTATAGGGAAGGATGTGCTCCTGGTTTGGGGGAATGGTTTGTAACTTCTCTTCTTATGTCTTCTCAGAAAATATCTTTTGCTAAAACCTGAGTGACACTAATGGGTTAGATGCTATATGGGAGCTAATCACTGGATGGTATTTATGATAACTCCAATTGGCAAGGGATATTTAGGAGAATATATTGGAATGGAGATTTAAGCAAATACACTAGAGAATAACTTTGAGTCCTCAGGGGAGGAGGAAATTTAGCTAGTTGCCTTTGGGTGAGCAACTCATCCACGGGGATGAATCCGTTATTGGGCTGAGTTCAGGCCACTCCTTGGAGATGTGCTGGTACATTGAGAACTCTCCCCATCACATGTAAAATGGGGATCATAATAGCAGCTCTGATGGAACTATTGGGAGACTCAAATATGACAACATATAAAATGCTTTATAAACTTTAAAGCACTAGCATTAGTTATTAGGGGCAGCGAGGTGGCTCATTGAATAGAGTGCCAGACCATGAAGTCAGGAGACTCATCTTCATGGGAGGGTTTAGTTTTATTTTACAGATGAGAAACTGAGGTAAACAGGGCTAAATGACTTGCCCAGGGTCACACAGCTAGTTAGTATCCAAAGGCCAGATTTGGGATCATGAGTGGGCTCAGGCTTAAAACAAAGTCTTTGCCAAATTTACTTCCAAATTTGGCAGAGGCAATGGAGTCGCTCTCTTACTTATAGGACCCAGATTTTTGGATATTGTGTCAATCCACTGTAGGGCTGGGTCTGGATAGACAATCAAGACTGTAATGGCAGACCTCATACTCTGCCATGGACTCCCATACTTAGACTTTGGGGACTCTCCCAACCTTTTGAAGTTCACAGAGTTGCTGTTTAGTCCATCCCATCTCTACTCGTGGCATCAAATAGACCTGGGTGGAGAAATAGGCAGTGGGAGGCCACTGTCCCTGTCCCCAATGCTACTATGTTTCTCACCAATAACAGGGACATTTGTATTGTCTCATTTGTATTGTCTGGGTGAGAGTGGGTTCAAGGCTCCTCCCCTGCCAAGAGGCTCACCACATCTTATTCTCCTCCTTGGAATGCAACTAGACAGGAAGAAGAAAAGGTAGAGGAGGTGGTGGTGTGAGTCAGGACTTATCTTGGTCCTCCTGAATGCACACTTGACTGACTTAGCAGCCAATCAAGAGTTCAATCAATCAAACATTTGTTAAGCATCTAATGTGTACTAGGAACTTGTCTAAGCTCCGGGAATACAAAAAGAGGCAAAAGAGAGTCCCTGCCCTCAAGGACCTCACGGTCTCATAGTGGAGACAAAAAACAAATGCACATGTGCAAACAAGCTATAGAAAGGACAAATAGGAAATAATTAACAGAAAGAAAGCACCAGAATTAAGAATTTATTACTTCAGCACGTGGTTATCAGGCCAAAAATAAAATACCAGATTATGCTCTGAAGCCCACCTAGGTATTGCTTCAGCCAAGCATGCTTCTATGGACTGTGCTTGGTCAGTTCTCTGTTACATACAGATGAAGAAAGTGGAGTCTGGAGAGGTTAAATGAAATGTCCAGGGTTACCCAGCTAGTGAGTGACTGAGGCAGGATTCTAACTGACTCCACGTCTAACAATTGTCTACTATGCCATCATGTAAATTTCACATCATGTAAATTTCTCTTTTCTCCACTCAGCCCCTTGCATCGGGAGCTCCTGACTTTGTATGTCACCCCACCCTAGTTTAACATTGAACTTTTGTGTGATTGGATTCCTGTTTCCTGGGTCAGTAGAAATAGGTTTAATTAAAGTCTAAAGATGAAGCAGTGATGCTATAGAATGTTGACATCCAAGCTACTTTGGAAACACATGCAGCATTTTCCATGTTTAGAATTGAGAAAACAAATCTGGATGAGATTTTCATCATTAAATATAATGGTACAAGGTTGACTTATTTCAAATCAGCAGTTAGTCCTTAGTTTGTTTAAATTGCTGTGACACTAATGCTGAACACGTCAGAAGGAACAGTGTAAGGCTAAGTAAAACATTTCAGAGATATTTTAGGAGCTAACCAGCCTAGCTGGCCATCTGGGATACATTAGGTGATCTCTGAGGTGCCATCCAGCTTTAAAATCCAATGCTTCTGTCATGGTGTTGTTGCCACAAGAGAAGATGGGCTAATGAGAATACAAGCACCATTTTTTGGAAGGGATGAAGCTGCAAAAAGGAAATGAAAAAAAATCAACAAACATTTCACAGGATTCTATAAACTCAGGTCTTGGGAACCACAGTCCAGCCCATACCTGGATGAGAACCCCTATTAAACGTAGCTGACAAGGGATGAAAAAGTTCTCTTCCTTCCAATAGAGATCCATTTCTGAACAGCCCTGATTGTTAGGAGGGCGGGTTTTGGTTTGTTTGTTTTAGTCAAATCTACTTTTGCCTCTCTGCAACTCCTATGGTGGTGGTACTGGTAGGGCACATTTTATTTAGTGCCTACTGTCTGCAAAGCTCTAGGAATACAAAACTCTAGAATTACACAGTTCCTATCCTCAAGGGTCTTATGATCTTATAGATCATATTTATGAGACATGCTCATAAATGACTACAACAAAAATTACAGTGTCTTCAGGTGCATAAGGGATGGCTGACCCAAGTGGCCTGCTAAGTGCCAGGAAGGAAGGGTCCTCTTTTGCTAGCCTGATTGAGGTAAGCATCACTCTTTTTTTACATTTTTTCCTGGTTATTTCTTTTCTTTTTTTGATTTCTTTTTTATTTTTAGTTTACAACACTTGGTTCCACAGGTTTTTGGGTTCTAAATTTTCTTTCCCTCCCACTCCTCCCCCTAAATCCCCCCCCCAAGATGGCAGGTAATGCAATGTGGGTTCTACATATACCTTCACATTGAACTTATTTACATAATAGTCCAGTTGTAATGAAGAATTATAACCAATGGAATGAGTAATGAGAAAGAAGAAATGGAACCAAAAAAAGAGGGGGAAGAAAGAGAGCAAACAGTTTGCCTCAATCTGCATTCAGACTACGTAATTCTTTCTCTGGATGTGCACAGCTTTTTCCATCATGAGCTGTCTTTTGGAGCTGTCTTTGAACGTTGCATTGATGAGAGGAGTCAAGTTTCAAAGTTAGTCCTTACAGATACCGTGTGTCTGTAATCATGTATAATGGTCACCTGGTTCTGCTCCCCTCAGTCAGCATCATATCATGTAGGTCTTTCCAGGTTATTATGAAGTCCGTCTGCTCCCCATTTCTTATAGCACAATAATATTCCATTACATTCATATACCACAACTTGTTCAGCCATTCCCCAATTGATGGGTATCCCCTTGATTTCCAATTCTTTCCACCACAAAAAGAGCTGCTATAAATATTTTTGTACATACAGGTTCCTTTCCCACCTGTATGATCTCTTTGGGATATAGTCCTAGAAATGATGTTGCTGGTCAAAGGGTATGCACATTTTTATAGCCCTTTGGGGAGGTGAGCTTCCTTCTTGCTGGGCTTTCAGTGAGGAGGGAGCTTTCAACAGGGGGAGATGGAGGGCAGTGTTTTCCAGCTACAGGAGATAGTATATAGGGCATCAAACAATAAACCAATTTCTGGTGCCTCTTTCACTGAGTATTAGCAGTCAAGGTTTCTACCAATAGGTGCCATATAATGAGACATATGGTCCTGTGAGATGTGAAAAACATTCAGAGCAAAAAAATCTCATTTTCATCAGGGTAGACAAAGCTAGGAATGATTGGGAAAGATTTTTAAAAGCAATTCAAAGCTTCTGTGTTGGAGGTTTCAGATTCAAGCTCTTCAACTTACTACCTGTGAGGCCTTGAGTAAGTTGCTTAAACTCTGTGAGCCTCAGCTTTGTCATCCATAGAAGGTGAAGGCAGGCCAGATATCACTCAGGTCTCTCCCAGTCTATAATCTATGATCCCAAGGTCCATGTACCTGGGTTGAGAGACTAGTGGGATGTCCATGCTCCGATAAAAAGAATGTTGGACACAAGACACCAGCCGATCCAAGGCCATGTTGAAGAAGATGGTGGGGCAGAGGATCAGGTTTGAGGGCCAGAAAATGGGAACAATTAAAGACTTCCATGAAAATCTCCCTTAAGTAGATTAAAAGAGGCCTTTACATATAAGATAGAATGGGATAAGGATGAAGATATAGAAAAAAATTAGAGAATGGCATAGCCGGAAGGGGCCTTGGAAATCCTTGAACAAGAGGCCAAACCTAAATCCTTCTTTTTACAAAGGAAGAAGAGCAGAATGGAATATTGCTATGGAAACAGTTCTTGATTTGTAGTTAGAAGAGACATAGGTGCAAAATTCAAATGTGATCTGGCTGCCTCACTGAGGTAGTAGGCTCCCCGTACCTTGATGTATCCAAGCTAGGGCTGGACAAACATTATTTGGGATGTAGATGGGACTAGGAGGCCACTGAAGTCCTTTCAAGCTAGCTGTTGACACTGGGTAAATAATTTCCCTCTCCATGCCTCAATGACCTTAGCCATAAATTGGCAATTAAAAATACATGCAGTGTTACCATGAGGGACAGTTATGAAGAAGGTGCTTTGTTCCCTTTGGAGAGTGCTGTCCAAGTGTGAATGCTCATTAGAGATTGCACAGATGAGAAAAGTCTGGACAGAACACAGAATTTCTATGAATTATTTGACATGGGAAAGCATTGGTAACAGGTTATATAACATTCTAGGGCAAGATAGAAAATTTCAGACCAGAGCTGGAAGGGACCAACTTTCCCCAGACCCTTTATTTTGCAGAAGAGGAAAATGAGGCCAGACTTGCAAAGGGTGACACAGCTAGCTAGTGGCAGAGGAGGGATTTGAACCCAGGTCTTCTGACTCTGGGGTTCTTTCCACTGGACTCCTCTGTATCAGGTAGAGATACCACTCACCTCCAAGGAACCTAGGAAGAGGAGGGGGGAGGGGAAACAACATTTGGTGCCTGAATGAGTTACTATTAAATATCTCTTGATCCAGTTGACCAAGATTATCCATTTAGCTAGATGGCCTCTAAGATCCCTTCCAGAGCTGCATCTAGAAGCCTCTGATTATAACTTGAAACTTTTTATATGTGATCTCCTTAATGTGGGACCCCCCAAACTACCACCCTCTCCCCCTACATACCTCTCATCCATCTTTCATAAATCTTTTACAGGGCTTGTGGTGTCTGGAAACCCAACCAATGTTCAAGAATGTTTCCTCAATGTATTAAAGGTCTTCCTCTAGCTCTCTAACCATCATGTGGATGCCAGTGCAGCTCCTGGGCTCTTTTCATTGCCAATTCCTCTCACCATTTGCCTTGCCCACCTTCTTTTCCAGTCGTACGTCCTGATGATCTCTGACAACCTTTAAGCCACCACTTCTAACTTTTCATTGGTGTGTGTCACACTTTAGACACACCTACCCCATGACTCTCCAATGATCTTAGGATAACCCGCAACATCAATCCTTTAGACTGAGGTCATATGTCATATGTCCTGATGATCTCTGATGGTCTTCAAGCCACTTCTTCTGTCTAACTTTTCATTGGTGTGAGTCACACTTTAGACACACCTACTCCATGCCTCTCCAATGATCTTAGGGTAACCTTCAATATCAATCCTTTAGACTGAGGTGGTGTGCCAGTAAGGCAAAATGGGCTTAGTTTAACGGGTGCCCTTGAGGAGTTTGGCTTTTGTTTACGGTGAAAGTACTTTCACCTGTTAAACGCTAAGCCCCAGGCCCAAAGCCCTATCAGGTATGAAACCTGTGTGGGCGTAGATTAACAATTTAAGAGGGGCCAACTCGGGAACCAATGGGTCTC
>CM053624.1:10252689-10276383 GCA_028646595.1 Phalanger gymnotis
GCTAATTTGTTGCTCTGGGCCCTGAATAAATTTTTTGATGCCTTCTGCTTGGAGAATTCTGTATACCCAATGATTTCAAACCATTCAGATATTTATATGATCCTTTTTGAGATCATAAATTTGGCCTTCCTACTACAGGTGGTCAGTGACTTACAATTGTACTCCACCACTGGTGGTTGAGAGAGTTGATGAACTGCAATTCTTTTCCAGTAAGTGTGAACCAAATGGTGGTTAGGATTATTAAGCTACATGTGTACTTGCTTTTTCACTATGAATTTCAAGCATATCCTTTCTGCACAATTTCAGGGATCATTAAATGCTTATTCATTCATCCATCCATTCATTCATGCCCATCATTGCATCTGAGCAGTTTACATATACCTTTTAAGCTATTTTAAGCTATTCCACATGGAAAGGGATAGGACTGTTAAGTAGGACAGAGCTGTCTGCACTGTTCCTTGGATGCAGATAAGGGCCATTATTGAAAGCCCTTACTCATTCTTCATTGCCTAGAGGGTGCGCTAGTCCTGTGGGAGTTTTACCTTCCTTCTCCACAAGAAATTTACTCATTTCCCAAGAGCTAAGTTAATTCTCACATATATAGTAGTTGGAATCGTAGCATGGCACAGTTAGACAAGACGTTACTCTTCTCCCCAACATGCTCCATTAATTTTACAGAAGAGACAAGAAATGACTTGGATCTCCCTCACCCCACTGTGTACATACACATATACATACACAAACACGTAATTCCTTGTGAAAATTCCTTCTGAAAGCAGCCATTGGAGAGTGACTTACATCCTTGTCTTGCTGCTCTGGCAAAAGCAGCTGATTGTCTAGATTTAAGAGAGTGATGGAGAAAATGTTAATAATTCATCTTAAGATTAACATCGTGTTGTGTATACATTCTCCCCCTACCCCTAGAGAGCTAGTCATTAAACACTTACCAGTGCACGCCTAAAGATACCCTTCATAACCACGGATAAGGGCAGACTACCGACTGAGTAAGGGATAGGGAAAATCACGGGAAACAAAAGCAACAATTTTGATTCCATGATACTAAAAGACTTTTGCTCAAGATCATTAAAATGAGAATTAGGGAAACAGTTGACTAGAAAAAATCATTTCAGTAAATTTCTTTTTTCTAGTTAATAATTTTTTCTTTAGTTTTCAACATTAACTTTTATAAGATTTTTAGATCCAAATGTTTTTCTCCCTCCGTCCCAACCCCCTCCCCAAGATGGCAAGCAATCGGATATAGGCTATACGTGTACAGTCATATTAAACATATTTTTGCATTAGTTGTGTTGTGAAAGAAGAATCATAACAAAAGGGAAAAATCACAGGAAAGATAAAGCAACCAAAAAGTGAAAATAGTATGCTTTGATTGCAGTAAATTTCTTTAGTAAAATTTATCTGATTATATATATATATATATATAATTGATTATTATTGATAATAACACCATGCTTAGATAGCATTTTAAGGTCTTCAAAGCACTTTGCAGATATTTCATTTTAGTCTCACAACAATCCAGGGAATTAGGTGCTATTATTAATTCCATTTTACAGATAAGCAAACTGAAGGACATAGAGTTTAAAGGACTTGCTGAATGAAGCTGGTAAACAGCTAGTAAACACTGGGCTCAAGACTTCCTGCCTCTAGGTTCAATGCTCTGTGCTACCTAATCAAACCCTGATTTACAGCACTTGAAATTCCAAGGTATAAGTGCTCACATAGAAAATTTAACCATTAGCTTTTGTGAGCTGGTAAGAGTTGGCTCCAGCACCCCACTGGGTACAGTGTTCTGTTCTCTCATTTGTTTGATTTGAACTTTTATAATTAGGATTTGTATTTATTTGGAACTTATTGAAGTATATTGTATGAGCTTTTGGCCTAAGCTTAATTTCTGCGAGCCTGGCTTCCAATTTTCCCCGCAGTGGCTTTTCTTTCATGTAGTGAGTCTCTATTCCAGTAGTTGTTTTCAGATACATCAAATGCCGTGCTTCTCCAATTCCTTCTAGTTCCTCTATACCTAATTTGTTTCACCAATTGATTTTTCCTGATTTAATTTTTTAAACAAGTATCAGTTTTTTTAAAAAAAATTATCACTGCTTGGTAGTATATTTTAACGCCTGCTACTGCTCAGCCCTTGTTGTTCCCATTTCTCTTTATTATTTTTCCTTTGATTCTTTTTTTGTTCTTCCAGCTGAGTTTTACTATTACTCTGTCTAGAAAATCTGCTTCTAGAAAGTAATTACTTTGCAGTTTGATTGGCATATTACCAATTTTGTAAATTAAGTTAGATAATGTCTGTACTCTCAAAACTCTTTTCCCTGGGATAAGCCTGTGGAATTGGGGGTACAAGTACTATATGACTAACTCTGTTTTACAAAGGAGGAAACTGTGACTCCAAGAGGAGATAAGATTTGCTCCTGCATACATAGTAGCAGAGACAAGATCCAGACGCAGTTCTCCAGACTCCAGTCCTTTGCCAGCCCACCTGTGACATAATTGTCTTATTTTTCCACGATAGTTTCAGGATCCTTACTAGTAATATCTGAAGAGGTCTTAGACCACTCTAGTAGGGGAAGCTTTGTTCAGTCTAATTAGACTTGAATACCTGGATCAAGATGACATTTTTCCTGTAAAAAGCCTATGTGCTTCTCTAAAAGGTGGCAGGGTTTAGACCTTTCCACAACTCACAGGCAATCCCAATGGTTTTTTGCCACTACCTGCCCTTCATTTGGCCCATTGCATTTGATGTAGAATATTAGTCTTAAAATTTATTAGGAAGTTATTTTTTTCTGATAATTGTTTTTTAGGCTTGCTGCCTTCTCAATATCACTTTAGGTTAGGGGAAACAATATGTACATACCTATATATGAGATAATTTTGGTAACTAGATGTTGGAGATTGAGGAAAGGATTCACGTAGGATGTGGAGGGTGAGCTGAACTTTAATAGAAAACAGGGATCCTCAAAGGGAGATGTGAGGAGGCAGTTACAGTACAGGAAAGGAAACAACTTGTGCAAAGATACAGAGATTGATGGGCAATAGAAGCTAGAATGCCATGTGTGGGGAAGAGCAAGAAAACCAGGCTGGTTAGACATAGTGCAACAACTTTCTGTGGGAAAGACGATTGCTAGGGTTTTAATGTGGATCTTTTGTTTTTGTTTTTGCATTGTTGTAAAACATTCTTGAGTCAAGGAGCAAGACGAACTAACAATCATTGTAAGTTAATCTCTAGTGCTGATTTGTAACCCAAATAACATTATGTGAATGGTGAGGAAAGTGCCCAGGTGGAGGCTGTTAGGTATTGTAGGCTTTTGTATCAGTCTGGACTTAAGTGTTTTTACTATTCTTTGGTCAAGCTTATCTCTATTGAGATCCCAGATTTGGGATTTCCCAAGGAAAGGCCCCTAGAATGCATATCATCCAATCTTTTTCAAGAAACTGAGGTCTAGAAAATTCACTTTCTCAAGGGGCCAAAGGTAATGAGTAATAGGAGTGGAACCCCACTCCTCTGGCTCCAGATCCAACATTCTTTCTATTGTGCCATATTTTCTCTTTTCAGCAGGAGTTAGGACTCCTGTGATCAAGACGAGTTCTGAAGTTTTGGGCTGGTCCATCTCGGAAACAAATCATCCTTAGCTGTCAAATAGGCCCACTTGACTGAATCTGCAGGGTCACTGGGCAGGAGTCCATCATGCTGGCCTCCATCATCCTTGACCAGCCTTTACCCACGTGGATGTTTTGGCTTTCCATCCCTCGCTGCCAAGTGCGACCACTCAGCTGTCTGTGTGCTGAGACATCCCATGGCCCTGGAGGATTGCCTCATCTTTAGCGGTAGGTTCTATTGACTTCTCTCTTAGGTGAGTTTTAGAGAAAATAAGATGGTTCTTTCTAAAGAGTAACAACATTGAGCTATAAAAAGCAAGAACTCTAACGTACTGAAATACACATTAGCACAGCTCTCTGAAATAGACTGGACTCTGCCTCAGTGAGATTTGATGTTAATGTATCTACTCTGTCTCTGTTTGCGGATCAGTCTTATACATTAACTCACTATTAAATAATCCAGGCACCGGTCCATTAGGTGAGGTCATTAGATCTGAGGCTACATTATGGAAACAATAAATGATGGAGTTATCTCTTCTTGTTAATCTCTTCGATAATTACAACAGGAGCTCCTTATCAGGCCATTCATTATTTATCTTGGTTTAAAGTAAAAGGGTTTATTTAAGGGAGTTAGGTGAAATTCCAAGCACTGAACATCTTTTCTCTCTATATAAATCATACTTAAGAAAAGAAGAGACTTGGAAGTCATGGTCAAAAAACAAACAGACAGACAATGCCAATATCTTAAGGAAATGAGAACCAGCTTTTCCTTCACTTGGTAACATTTTTTTTTAATTGCAACCTAAGAAGTTATCAAATGACAGATCTGGTCACTGGGTGATGATTTATTATTCAAGTATGGCAGTAATTTCTTATCAGATTAACTCTGTGGTTTCCCAATCTTTTGTAAATAACTTTAGGCCAGAGGGAAAAGTATAGTATAAGATTGTATCATAGTCTGCCATGAAGATTCCCACCAATGGTCCACCTTCTCTGGTGAATTGCACTCCCCTCTGAACATGAGGCTGCAGGCTGGGTGCATTGCTGTCTCTTTGGTTTCTTCTTGCTAGCAGTCTATGTCTTCAGCCCCCAGAACCCCAGGGCAGGGCTAGGGAGCACAAAATGCCATCACATCAGAAATTTTGAGCTGGAAGATATCTCAATGACTGGTAAATCCAACACTGTCAGATCACAGATGAGGAAATTAAGGCTCAGGAAGTTACCACTTACGCAGCCAGTCAGTGTCGGAGGCGGAATTTGAGCACAGGTCTTGCTGATACTCAGTCTGCTCTGCTATCTACAGGGTTACCTTGTTTCTCTCTGGGGAACACAAACATAGCACATGAGCAGATACTGTTTTTATGATCATGCACAATAATATCAGAGAAGACAGGAGGCGGAAACCCCAGCTGAGGTAACGCAATTTTCCCAGAGGCTTAACTACCAATGATTTCCTTACTTTTCATAAACATTAGACTGCTCTGGCCAGGGTACACCAACACAGAAGGCAATGTGTGCGGTGCCTAAACCACCTGATCCTTTCTTAGGAGCAGAGCCCCTGATTCTCATAGTATGGGGTCTTAGCTAAACCTATTCACCCCATGCTTCCTGCTGAAAAATAAGATTTCTCTCTGGCAGCTGGCGGCTCAGTGGATAAAGTGCTGAGGGATGGAATGAGAACGAGGAGTTCAAATTTGACTGCAGACACTTATTGGCTGTGTGACCTTGCGCAAGTCACTTAATTAGCATTTGTCTCAGCTTCCTCAACAGTAAAATGGGGGTAATAATAGCACTTACCTTGCAAGATTATTGTGAGGATCAAATGAGAAAATATCTGTTAAAATGCTTAGCAAAGTGCCTAGAACGCTCCAGGTGCTATATGTGATTGTTCCCTTCCCTTTCCCTCTCTCCCGTATATTTTGCCCCTTAAACAAGGGGATTGGGGAGTGGAGAGAATTATGGCATGGTCACATTATCAAATTTCCCTTCCTTTTGAAAGTTGTTTAATTAATCTGCATGCAACAAGCATTTTCTAGCATGTTCTAGGCACTAGGGATGCAAAGACTAAGACCAGTCCCTGCCCTCAAAGATCTTACCTTCTACTGAGCAGAACAGTAAACAAAGAACTAAGTAAACACTGGATAATCTAAGAGTGAACTAACAACTTCATGCCCACTACCATTTAGTAACAGCTTGTAATTGATATATATATATATATATATATATATATATATATATATCATGTGTGTACACATACAGAATGAAGAGCAATTTATGTGACTCATCTGAAAACGGGGAGAGTTGGATACATTACCTCTCAGACCTCTCAGTCTCAATTAAATCAGAACAAATCGATATAGCAGATAATTGTGGCTATATATATATATATATATATAGCTGGATATGTGTATGTATATATATAGCCTTTTTCTTTGTCATAGGCCACTGGCAGTCAGGTGAACCCTCTGAATCTCCTCTTGGAATAATGTTTTTAATTAACTGAAGAAAACATTAAATTTCAGTTAGAGGTTCATGAAAATAATGATATAATTCCCTCCATCCCCACCCCCATCAAGTTCACCGACCTTTTCCATGTCTCCTTGGTTAACCCCTGGGAAAGGGATTTGATTGAAGTATCATTATAGGATACATGTAGGTATGTGTGTGTATGTATATAGGAAAGCAGGGCGAGAGAATTCAGGTCATTTTGGCATTCATCAGCGGCTTGGATTCATTTTCTGAAAATAAGGCTCAAAAGCACTTGTCGAGAACCTGAAATGCCAGGCTGAGAAATCTGTAGTTTAGCCTTAGAGGAAGTCAGGAGTCCTTACAGGTTTTTGGAATAAGTGGAATGAGTAATGATACAGTCACACCTATGGCTTAGAAAGATTACTTGGGTAGCTATGGGTCTTGCTTCTATAAGTACTTATCAATTGGTACTTAGTAGTATGGATTAGAAAGGATAGAGAAGAGTGGAATTGGGAGACTCCTTATCATTTGAGGAACAGGTGACAAAGGGCTGAACTAGAATAGTAGCCCTATGGGGCAGATGAAGCGACAGAAGGGAGAAATGTTGCAGAGTCAGAATCAACAGATTGGATATAGGGAGTAAGGGAAATGGAAAAGTTCAGATGATGTGAAGTTATGCACCTGGGTGACTAGAAGAGGTTGTTTACTTGGAACAGACACGGATAAACTTAGAGTTGGGGAGGAGGAATCAAGAGTTAATTTTTTTCTGTTTTAAACACGTCGAGTGTGAGATGACAGCAAGGGACATCCTGAAAGAGACCACAATTAACGATGTATGATGGGAGTTCAGGATAGAGCTTAGGATCAGTTATATAGATGGGAGAACCCCTTCATATACATGAATCCTGAACCCAAGGCAGCTGATGAGGGATAGGGATTCATGAGGGATTTTGGAGATAGAAGGGATCTTAGAAGTCATCTAGCCCAATGCTTTTATGCTTTGGCTAAGAAAACTAAAGCTCAGAAAAGAACAAAGATTTTTCTAATCTGTAACCTTGCTGATGGCAGCCTTTTTGACATTCATTTCTCCAATCCTGTCCCCCAACTCCACCACTTTGCCTACTTCAGGATCTTTCACATACTAAACATGAAGTAAATGTTTAAAAAAATCTATAATACCCACTATGGAATTTCTATGGAACAGAATGGACAAATGTTTACATTGTTTATATACTTCTCTACTTGTTTTATTCTGGAACTTTCCATGGATCATTTTAATTTTTCAAACTTCAAGTTGTCCAAAATTTCTAAAGAGCCAAATGATCCCGGGGCCATGTTTGACCAAAGCTAGCCCATCTCATTATCTGAGGTCCTTCATCAACTGAATTCCTATGTATGTCTTCAAATAACCTCTATTGTTACTCTCTAATTCAGCACCTGTGTTTTCACTTGCTGCCAACTGCTGTCACGTGGCAGACACCTCTGTGTCTTTGGGATTCCATTACCCATGTGTCTAGTGATCTTCTTCCTCCCTCCTCTTTGATCCATGTCTAAGATCTCTTTGACAGCCAGGGTCAATATGCATCTCCATGAAGCTCAGTCATATTCCCCCACTTCTCAATCTTCTCTACAGTAATATATCCAATTCATGCCATCTGTTTGTGGTTGCTCATTTATTACTTCTAATTCTTACTTTCTCTTGCATGTGCCTTGTCATTCAAATTGTTTATTTTTCCATGTAAAATATGACTTGGGGGATCAACTGAGGCACTCAGAGCTTCAGTGGCTTGTCCAGGGTCACAGAGTTAGTTAAATATCAGAGGCCAGATCTGACCTCAGGTTTTCATGAATCCATATCCAGATGGTAGATATGATACACATACTAGCATGTCCCAGTAGATATACTGCTGACTTTGGAGACCTGAAGTCCTGGGTTCAAGCTCCACCTTTGCCATAGACTGACTTTGTGACATTGGGAAAGTAATGTGGCCTCAGTGTCTGGCCTTGAATTTATAGTTTGGCCCTGACCAGATGATATTATTGTCAAAGCAGTATCTTATCTGGTGATCTCAGTCTTACTACTCCAGGGAATAGACAATAATCTGTGTTGCTCAGAAGACTGATAACATTCTGAGAGCCCATAAAATCCTAGTGAGGAGAGATGGTGCCATGAAGTTACACTTGACTGGTGCCATGGCAGGGCATTTGTTGTTCTCAAGCAGCACTCTATCCTCTCCTAGGATAGTCGTTTACAGTGAAATCAATCACGGATGGCACTTTTATCACACCCTGTACTTAGGAAAACTGGCTCTGAGGAGGAGAAGAGACTGCAATCTGAATCAGTGAAGGAAACGCACTTCCATATCATAGAAAGGCATGAATTACCATGCTTGGAGGTGGAGGGAGTGCAAAACCAATCCCTCTCACTAACTCTTCCCTGGTGGCCAACTCTTACGGATGAGCTACTAACATTTGGATGGGTCATCAGATGACCAATATTCTGTCTGCCTCGAGTCCAGATCAAAGCCTGTCTAGGATATGACTTGTGGATGGTACCAGCTTAAAAAACTCAGGGTTACCTCTGTGAAATGCTGAGGTATTGAGGATGAATTTAGAAAAGAGACCCTTGAATTAATTACATATACAACTATATAGTTTTTATGTAAGTATAGTTGTATGTACAGTATATATGCACATACAGGATTCCACTTTGATAAGGACGTATATCTTATCAATGCATAGATTCTTCCTTCAGTATAGATCACCACCCATCCATGCCTTCTCACCCTGTGCAATATTTGTCCATGTCTTTCCATAAATTAATCCATTCCTCTTTTGAGCCCCTATCCCAGATGAGTGGAGACTGTGAAAACTAGCCAACTGTATCACTTGGCTGAGCTCACATTAGTCTACATTCCATTTTCACATCCAGCTACCCACCCCCTCACCCAGGCCATCTCGCTAACTCCCTGCATCTATCTACATGGATCCCTGGCCTTATCCCATCTTTCTCTAGGAATACCACTCACAGTAGTTCTACTATTGATTCTAGAAAGGGCATCGGCCTCATGACATGACAGTATACTGCTCATCCCTGTGACTTCCCAGACCCAAACGTTGTCCTTTGGCCACCACTGTCCCACATGTATTGTCTCTACCCATTAGAAGTGAGTTCCTTAAAGTAGCAATGATCTTACTTTCTCATTGTATCTCTAGTGCTTATGATACTTCTTGGCACAGTAAATACTTAACAATTGCTTTTCTATTCCTTCACAAATTCTCCACTAGAGATATAGTCGATGTGTTTGGACCCTCCTCATATTCTTGACTCTGCATGAATAGCAATGAAATTCATAGACTATCCATCAATCATCCTTCACATTCCCCGATGTGACTTAGTAGATAAGTCTCATCTTCTCCACCATGGACTACCTGTTGGACCATGGGCAATTTACATAACCTCCTTTGGTCTCCATTTCCTTGTCTGAAAAAATGATGGAGTTGAACGAGGTGCCTGTTTGAGCTCTAGAACTGCAATCCTTTTCTGGTCCTGCTTCTCTGACACCCTTAATGCTGCTGCTACCACAAAATTCCTTGTTTGTATCATGTTGTAGCCTTCCGATAGCCACCCTTCACCACTTCATTGAGATAGCTCAAGGTAGCTTTGTAGTCTTTAAAGCACTACATAAATGTGAGTTATTCTGAAGTCTTATATGAATTCACCATCTTGGAATGGAGGAGAGCCCTGGCTCAGGAAGGCTGTGCCCACAGAACACAGGGCTAGCCAGATCCTAACTTCCTGAGGAGGCTTTGGGTCCCAGCCTGGATTCATGGAGGTACACTACTTTATATACCTGTTAGCTAAGACCCAGCCCTCCTAAGTTCAGGGCATCTCCAGGGCAATCATTGCCAGCTGCAGGAGGACACATTTTTCAGCCATAGCTATTTTCAAAGATCATTCTTACACTCGTAGGGGGCTACACCTTGTGTCAGTGGAGGGGAGCACTCCCTTTGAAGAAATCACAGGTCCTTGGAAGGATTGAGCAAAACCCCACTGTTACTGCCTTGCGATATTAAGGTATTCCTGGCATCATTTCTAGCTGATTCTCATACTGGTTGTCTGAATAATGCCTGTAAGTTCGTCCTCTTTGATTAGATAAAATCTTAAAAACAAGACGGAACGTACTAAGCTCTTCTAATCCAATCCTTTTCTTTTCCTTCCATTCCTTACTTTTCCCTTCTCCCTGCCATCCACAGTTTGTTGTATTGACCAAAAAAAGGATAAGAATTTTTTTAGGTTTAATTTTATTTTTAATTTATGGAATAAAACAAGCACTTCCATAACAAAAGACAATAAAAAAGATGATTGTATTAACAAAAAGGAATAAGATTGAAAGATTTTTTTTTATTTTGTCATCAAATTAAAGCATTGTTAAACCCCTAAGAAATTAGTCTTTTTAATAAGTATTAAATTTTTATTATGTTGTTTTAGCACACAAATTGAGTGTATCTCTTGTAATCCTGCTTTTATTAATGTGACTGGAAGAGAGCTATATTTAATACTAATTTTCTAATTCAATCAATAAACCAATTTTGAATAATTAACTATGAAAACTGGAGTGTTTATTGCTCCCCAGAAGAGTGTTGGTCAAGAGGGGCAAGGTTTCATTTTTTTGTTGTTGCTCAATAAAAGACTAATCATTTCATTTGCCATTAGTGGTTCCGTGAAAGAGGAGAAAATGATTTCCAAACAGATTTTTCATCTCATTGTTTTTGGAGTAACGGGCCCATCTTGCACATGGACTAGGCTTGTAAAGCAGAGTTCAGAGTCAGAGGAACTGATTTCAAATCTCAGCTTGCTATTTGTATAATCTTGAGGAAGTTACTTAACCTGTTTGGTCTCAGTTTCCTTAATTGTAAAGTGAGAGTGTTGACTAAATAGCCATTAAGATGCCTTCCGGGTCTTAAATTTACAGTGTTATGACCTTGGACTCACTATGCAGTTCCAATGATTGGAAGCCAAGAAAACCATGGTGACCATGGTCATTCTCTGTAAAGCTCTTTTGTTTTATTCAGTTCAAAGATTTATTAAAAATTACTGAGTTGTAGCCACTGGGGAAATAAACAGTCCCCCCATCCCAACACAATTCATGGCTTCAATAGATTTTTATAGCCTTAAGGAGATTATAGGATATATACAGTTAAATCTAATTTAAGGAGGAAGACACAACTAGAAGAAACAGCAAAGTCTTCCTGTAGGAGGTGGTGACTGAGCTGAGCCTGTAAGGGAGTTCAGTACTTTCATATGTAAGTCCAGACGAAGAGGTCGAGCATTCCAGACATACGAGACAGTACAGTATGTGCAAATGTATGGAGATAGGAGGTGACTTCCAAGTTGTAAGACAGGAATGATTTGAAGGAGTGTCCTTTTAGCAGAACTAAGGAAGTTAGTAAGGAGATCAAGGGAAGAGTAAACTTGAAAGTCTAAAATAAGCATGCCTAATTGGTGGTAACAAACATAGACAAGAGTATTAAAAATAGAGGACTTTTATTGCAACTTTCACAAAAAAGGACCACTTTCAATCTCTTCAGGCTTGCTCATTCACAGAGATCGAGTCATTTTGAAATGGCTTACAAGTCACATTATATTAATACCTTTAACGAAAATGGAACCTCCCGATTCCCAAAAAGGGGAGAGAGAAATGAAAAGAGCCTCCTCGTCCAACCCAAGGAAAGGGTGGGATGGGTTATTTTCATTTTCTTGTCCTCGCATCTTCCAGTCTTTTCCCTGAGAAGAGCTGAACAAAATCTGATTCCTCCCTGTTTGACGTGCTCCCTTCACCCTGAGCATCAGCTCTGTTGCTCAAACTGGAATCTCTAGGTTCGATACTAGGCTAATGACACATTGTTCTCCTATTCAATTCTGCTTATGTTCCTAATCAACAAGGAGCCTGTTCTTTCCCTCTTTTAAAATGAAATAAAGCCCCCAATTCAATCTAAGGGTGATCTATCTTCCCTCTTCCCATTCTATATAAATATTCAACACCATGATAAATAACCAAACCTTTAGGTAGACATGCTTTAGATGATCAAAATAGAATAAATATCATAATTAATGGATGGCTACATAGCAGCGAGAGAACATTTACTTTATTAAGCAGCAGAGAGAGCATTTACTTTATTAAGCACTTACTGTTTATGAGCCCTTCGCTGGGAATAAAAAGGCAAAAATGAGACAGTCCCTGCCCTCAGAGAACTTCTATTCTTTGTGTGTGTGTGTGAATATGCCCCCAGTTCTTTATGTCCAGTGAGTCTGAGACAGGTATGCTGGCTCTTCTCTGCCTAACTGTGATGTTCACACATGGGCAAATGTACAATTAGTATAAAATAAATAGGAGGCATCGGTGGCTTTGGGGATCTGAATTGTTGAGGTATCCATAAAAAGGAGATCTCAGCAGTTAACTACTCTGCCTGCTCAGAGTATCACTGACAATCGTTTTATCAGGTATTTCAGAGATCCATGGAATCTCTGAACTGGAAGGCCACTTGGAGACTGCTCTAACCTAAACCAGGATAAGGACTCACTCTACAAGCTATCCAATAAGTGGCAAATCACTAGACCTTCCTTGGAATCAGTTTCCTCATCTGTTAAATGATAAAGTTGGATTAGATGTCAGCTACTGCCCATTCCAACTCTAGTTCAAGCCTCTGATTGAAGGCGTCTAGCGAGGGGAAATCCCTTAACTTCCAGAGAGCCCATTTGATTTTGCTTTGTTTGTCAGCAGGACCCCAGGCTCTCATCAGTGACCCAGCAGCTGCTTCAATCTTGTGAGACAGATGTTAGAATGGTGGGTAGTCATCAAACTCTGTCACTGACTAGCTAAATTGTATTACTGCTTTTGGCTAAATGGTGCAAATTCGCAGAAAGAGAAGACACATCCTGAAGGAACTTCAGCCCTTCCTTCTGCATGGAGGCTCAGACTTCCTTTTCCTTCCAGCTGATTCCTCTCAAAGGGCCTCTACCACAACACTCTCCCCAGTTAAGATCAGCCATCTACTCAAAGGGCTCTGGGGGAAACAGTTTGTATTCCCATTCCCACACTAGGTGGTGCCCTTCTCTGTCATAAGAACAATTTTAAAAGCAATGAAGATTTCATTGATTTCTTTTCTGCTTTGATGTCTCATGCTTCTTGCTGGAGAATAAACCAAGACAGAAATCACACCTCTCTGTTTTTAAATTGGAGCCCCACAAACTTATATAATATGCGGATTTCAAAATCTGAAGTTTAAGGAAACGTGGTTTTTTTCATTTCCTCACTTTTATAGGATCAGGGCAGAATCTGACCTTACACATTATCTCATCACTCTTCTCATTTTATAGAAGAGGAAACCAAATATTGGAGCACATAAATGATTCATACAAAGTCATATAGTGTCAGAGGTAAGATATGAACCTAGATTCTGACTTTAAATCTCTTCTTTGCATTGGAGCACAATCCCCCGACAATTTAGAATTAGAAGAGAATTTAGAGATAAATCATTGAGTTCCTTCCCCTTTCTAGGCCTTAGTTTCCCTCTCTGTAAAGCAATAGCAATGATTTGGCCAAGGGCACCCAAAAGATATTTCTATTCTGTCCCTTTTCCAGGTCCACTTGGGACTTGAATTCTCTCTAGCCAATAAATGGGGTTGACCGTCAGCAGGTGTCAGGTACAGAATTCAGTTCAAGTCATGCACAAAGCTATATTTTATACGGAACCTTGATGGAATGAAGGGCTCTAGAGATTCCTTTGGAAAACATTTCTGAGCAGCGGTAGAGATTTGAATAAACATCTTGCATTTCAGTTATCCCCGGGTCTGAAAAAATGAACAGCCTGTGTTGTCTTCCTTATTACCAGAGGTTTTACAACCCTTCCCACCTCTTCCTCAAATAAAGCTGCACCTCTGCTTAGGTTTTCAGATGTGATGAAAGGTCTTTTCTCCTGTACTATTTATAAAAGTCAATTAGTTTGAGTGTTCTCAAAAGGCATTATGACAAGGTTGAATGTTTCAGATCAGGGAAGCCAAGAAATAGTAGCTAGATTAGATAAAGGGAAGAAAGAAAAACAGCTTTGTAAATAAGAGTGGGGGCAGAGGGAGGTGAGCATCTGCTGGTGCTGAGAGCTTCAGATGAAAAAAAAAATTACAAGAAAGTTTAAAACAATCATCAAATGGGAAGAAACCTGTGCAAAGAGTGGGGCATTTCCAGAATAAAGATCTCTATGTTTGATCACTGAAAGAGTGTGCTCCCCCCCTCCCCCACTTGGGAATGAGGTGGGCCTTAATGAAGCCTGTCCTCGAGAGACCATGTTGACTAGCGTGCCATACTTGGAGGCAGAAAGACCCGGTTCCAACCCCCTCCCCCATATTTACTAGCAGAGTGACTGTGGGATAAAGTCCTTAACTTGTAAGTCTCAGATTCCTTATTGATAAGAAATGGGAATGATAAGAGTTTCCTCTTCAAAGATTATTAGGAGACTGCAATGAGTCATAGGATTTGAGAATTGAAAGGGAATTTAGCAGCTGTGTAGTCTAACCCATATATGCTAAGGAATTTCCACTATAGTATACTCAGCAAAAAAAAAAAGGACATCTTGTATGTGAAACCCTTTACAAACCTTAAGGTGCTACATAACTTTCTACCCAAGTTTCTGTAATCAGCTAATATACTTTAAAAAATCCTAAAACTAAAAATAGTTACTCCAGAGGAAATCCTATTTTTTTTCTTATAAGTGTAACTCTGCCTCCTCTTTTCCCCCATAGACACATAAGATCGAGAAGCAATGTAGCACAGCGCAAAGAGCGCAACGACTTTACCATTCTGGGACTTGGGGTCAAATCCCACTTCTGATACTAGAATGTCATCTGCAAAATGGGCCGGTTAGAGAAGTCAGTCAAAGGTTCCTTTTCGATCTGGATCTAGGCCGATGTCCCGGGAGTTAAAAACACAGCTGAATTTTTTTTTTTATTAAGACAAGAAGGAAACCTGCAATGTTAAGGACTCCTAACTGGATTTTGAAAGAACTGTGTGGAGTCTAGTCAAATACAGTTAGAAGGTCACCTTTTCCAGAAGAATTATCCCTTTGGGCCATGAAAAGAGACCTGTGTGTAGGGTCCCTGCAGTGGGATGGAAGCTCCACCAAGGCAGGGTTTATTTTTGTAGCCCTGCGCTTGGAGGGTATTTGATGCCAAAGAATGGGAAGTCGGTAGGTCCAGTTTTGGGGATCCCTTCTGCCAATTCTCATGGTGCATCTCGGGAAATGGACTTCGGGCCCAGAGAGGGGATTCTCTCCCTTGAGTTGGGCACATCCAGAACTGGAGTTCGGAGTAATTAACCAGCTCGAGGGCCTGGCGTCTCGGACGTTGCAGTTTGCCGTCAAAGCAGGCCTTTTCCTACTTCAGCAAGCCTGAGGCTCATTCCTATTTGCCAGCTGGGTTCATCCAAGTCCCAGACTGGCCACCCCCAGGTCGGTAACACCAGTTACTTCGCCGCTGAGAAGGGGCTGGCCTTAATAGATCCTCAGCCATGTCAAAGTCTCCTTCCTCCAGAGGAGCCCATCGTTGGGCGTGGACCGGAGGGCTCTCAGAGCAAACACGGACTCGCTCGCTCCCTTGCTCTCTCACACACTCATACTCGCATCACTTACACACCGTGGGAGCAGAACAACTCCGGGCTAAGCAAACTCTTAAAGACACACGCGCCTGAGTCTAGGCTGAAGTGGAGGGAAGAGGAGGCCTGGGGTCGAAGCACAGATGGGTTTGTGCAGGTTATTAGAGGAAGGCAGTTTAATATTTATGAAATGCTTAAGGGGGGAAAAGCTTCCCCCAACCCCTACACAAAGTCTAAGGCTCCGGTTACAAGGAGCTGCGTCACCCACTGAATCACATGGTCATTGTTGCTATTTCAAGGATCAAGTGGCATAAAGCCCCATCTCTGCCCCCCCACCCCCGCCTCTCCCCTCCCTTTGGTACCCTCTAGTGCTGGGGAGGGACGAGCAGAGAGACAGATGCTGGAGAGAGGCTGCCCGCGCCTCTGACCCAACACTCAGGCAGGCAGCCGCCCAGCACCGGGGAGGGGGGGGGGCGGGCTCTGAGCCCGCCTGCCCACCGTGCGCTCCAGGAGTGATTGGGGGGCGGGGGGTCCCAGGGGACACTGGGCGGCTCTAATTGGTTTCTCAATGAAAGCTAATCACCTATTCCCCTGAGGCTCTCGGGATTAGCACTCAACAGCTCCTGTCTCGCGCTTGCTTTTAGGTTCTCTCCTTGTCCCGGGGCTTTCAGGCCATTCAGCAGTAAGTGGATCGAAGCGCGCCCGCCGCTCTCTCCTCGCCGCCCCCTATCCCGCAGTAGCGGCAGCAGCCTCAGCAGCAGGAGTCTCCGCTCTCCAGCTCGGGCGGCACTCCGGAGCTCCCTCCGGCAGCCGGATCGCCCCCTCGCCCTCCTGTCTGTCCTGGGAGCTGCTGTCCCCTCCCAACCCCTCCCTCTGCATCCGCGCCGCAGCCCGAGGAAGAGGAAAAGTTGGGCCCGGGGCCGGGCGGTCCAGGCTGGGCTGGAAGATGAGCGAGCTGGAGGAGGACTTCGCCAAGATCCTGCTTCTCAAAGAGAGCCGGATCAAGGAGCTGGAGAAGCGGCTGGCTGAGAAGGACGAGGAGATCCAGGAGCTCCGGCGCAAGCTGCACAAGTGCCAGTCGGTGCTGCCCGCACCCACCAGCCACATGGGCCCACGGACTACCCGGGCACAGGGCATCTCGGCCGAACCCCAGACCTACCGTTCCTTTCATGACCTACGCCAGGCGTTCCGCAAATTCACCAAGTCCGAAAGGTAGGCGCTGGCAGCCCAGGTGGCGGCTCCGGCGGACGGCCGGGCTTGGAGGGCGGACGGGCAGAGAGGCAGGGGACCGGCTAACTAGCGTCCAGACTCCCGACCCCCATCCCCAGCCCCAGCTCCGGGATGAACCGGAGTTCTTGGAGGAGCGGAAGCAACTTAGGGCAGGCGGCGACCCGGGTTGGAGGAAGGGGTGAGCAGGGGGCGAGCAGGGGGCTCTGCCCGGGCCGCCCCAGCCCGGGATGGTTCGAGGCTTTGCCCCGGGGCGTCCCGGTGTACAGGAGTCAGGGAAGGGGAGAGGGAGGGTGTCTGTGGTGACACGGGCAGATGGGTAAGAAGTGCCTGAGTCAATACAACCTCTCACCTCGGGCCGGGCTCTGGGAAAACTCTTTCCTTCCCCCTCACTCTCCCCGTCCCCCCTCCCCCCCGCCCAGTCCCATCGAGTCCCCTCAGCACCACCCCTAGGCGGAATTCAGGCCCAGGATGGGGCGAAAGAGCGTGGAAAAAGTTTGCTCGGGCTCCCAGGAAGTTGCGGGCGCCCAGACACCGCCCAGTCCTGGGTGTCCGCGGCCCCTAGCCTACCGCGTCCGCTGATCCTCGAGGCTTCGGCAGCCCAGCGGGTTCCCACGGGCCCCGAGGCCCTGCCCTGCTCCTGAAGGACTCGAGGACCCCCCCCCCCCCACCAAAGGCACAGCTTTGGCAACTGGGCATGCTCAGTGGTGACAGCCACCCGGGGAAGCAGGAGAGGGGAGCCAAGGGCCGGGCTTAAGTGAAAGTCGGAATCTGGAAGGCAAGACAGCACATTAGGGTGACCTTAGAGAGAATGAGTCCGACCTCTTCACTTTCTACGGTGAGGAGATTGTGTCCTCGACAAGGGAAGAGACTAAGCGGGGGAGTGGCAGAGCAGGGACCGCAGCCCAGTCCAGAGTGGTCTGCACCGTGCCCAAAAGCCTCCTGTGCATAGCGAAAAGGGAAAACTGGGCCTCGGGGCCGGATCTGCCTCCAAATAGTCGTGTGACCTTGGGCAAGTCTTTGGGCCCTTCTTTGACTTCAGTTTCCTCATCAGTCAAATGAATTGCCAGGAGGGAGTGGAGGTCCTTCCAGCTGCAATGGTCCACGATCCCGCTGGGGGCGATTGGTGAAAAAGATGTGCGGAGGCTGGGGCAAGCCTCAGTAGGCCCGCTGAGGTGTATGGAGCTGTGGCCGCTTGGCAGGTGTGGAAGGGCTGTGAGCAGTGGTTGGTGCTTCTCACTTCATGACACAGACCCACTTGAGAGCGCACCTCCTGGAGCCTTGGATGGCTGCAGGCTTAATGTCATTTCAGTGACTCCCCATGGTGAAGGGGTAGCTTTGTGTCACCAGCTGGGTCATTGCCTTACCCCTTATCTGTATGTCTGGGCCACTAGGACAGCCTTCTCACTTATAGAACGGACCTAAGGTGGTGTCTAAGGACCCGATCCCTGAAGCATTTGCCCCATTGTGGCCAATCTTCTCCCATCCTAAATGTCTTCTCTTTGGTCTCAAGGTTTGGGTGGTGGTGGGGGACGGCTCCATCAAACGCCCTTCCTTCTTCCAATTAGCGTACACACAAACCTTACCAGCCAGCCAAAGGGCCAGAAAGGTAAACTGTCCAAAGTTGTAGGGGGCTCAGGATCACAGTGTCTTCAGAGTGTGGAGTCTAGGAAGCTTCTGCCCAGTCCGCTCCAGCTGCCTGCACCGGAGGAGTGCCATCGATCGATCGATCGGCTCCAGCACTAAGGCTCCTCTGGACATTAGGGAGAGGAAGTCCAGGCTCCCAAGCCCATTACTGGCTTTTAGCTGCTGGGAGCTCAGAGCAGAAAATGCTTTCCACAGGATATTGAATATTCCATTAGGCTCACTCTCCTCCCATCTTACCTTACGCCTTCTGTTTGCCTGACTCACTCTGGGTCTGAGTTTGGGGCCCACAGGAGTGGAAGTTACAGCCTTGGACAAGCCCCCTAAATGTGTCTGCTCCCACTTGGTTCTGCTAAATCTGAAGGGTTCTGTGTCCTTTTATAGGCATAGCATCAGCTCTCCCCACCTATCTGGTTCCCCTCTGCTGTCATCTGAGACCACTGCCAGGATTGACCTGTGTGTCCTTCCGTAGCTGCTCTCAATCACCTTTGTTTTCCTGTAACCCAGTTAGGTTCTGGGTTACAGGGTCCCTGGGAGATTGAGAGTAGGAACAAGAGGAGAAAGGGAAGGAGGCTGAAAAGAGGGCATTTGTAGACTTTGCGAGGTGAAGTAGCTGTAGGATCCTAACAGGAAGGGGCCTCAGAGGCCATCTGGTCTGACCCCATCATTTGACAGATGAGGAGACTGGAGCCAGGGGTTAGAATGACTGGCCTGAGGTCACACAGGGAGTGAGGAACAGCCAGTGCTTCTGCCATTCTGCAACATCAGAGGGCACTAGAATTGGAAACAGAGGTCCTGGATTCAAATCCCAATGTGGACAAGTCATTTCCTCCTCTCTGGGCCTCAGTCTCTTCAATGAAGAGGTCAGAGTAGCTGAAGGCAGAGGTCCATTTTTGACCTAGAGTGTTAGAGCTTTACTGCCTCCTAAAGGTGAAATGTTACAAACCCAAAGTCTGTAATCCTAGGAAAAGGTGGGGCCCTGACAAATGTGTCCCAGTGGGTTGTAGGCAGGTCTGTCCTTTAAAAATCCTAGGATGACGTCTCAGTTCAGTGTCACCACCAGAGAGGACTTCCCCCTCACTAACAGAACCCAATGCTATTCTTTCCCCTTTCTTGATGACTCGAGTCGAGATGGGGAGCTGGCTCAGGCCCCTCCAGGGCCAGAGGGGCTACTGCTGAATCTGAGCTTGGCTGAGGCTGCCCAGCTGATCTCAGCAGCTGGAAACAATCGGCCTATCTCCTTGGGCAGGCACTTCCCCAGAGGTCACCCAGCAGCTGCTGTCCTCTCCCAGCCTGGGTCCCATCACATTTTTCTAATTACTGTTCTCTGTTGTCTGGGCTGGGCCCTTCCCAGGCTATCATAACCATTTCCCAGGATTGAGCATGTGGGTTGTGCTGGGGGCCCCGAGAGGACATGAGAAAGGCCTTAGCACCCCATTTGCACCTCAGCTTGGGGAGATGCCACCCAGGTGATGGCTGCCCCCCTTCTCACAGAAGAGGCTTTTTTTCCTACTAGGACTAATTTTGAAGGAGGAAGTAACTGACCTTGCAGATGCCTACAGCCTCCCCCGGCATTTTCCCATGTGGGGTGGGAACCTGCATTCTAGGCAGCGATTGCCCTCCTTTCCCATTAAGTCTGCTGAGCACATTTTTGGATGTTTAGCCACTCACTGGAGTATCTCCCTATTTCCTCTCTCTGCTGAGTTACATTAAGACTGAGGGGAATGTTTTTCCCTCCTTCTCCCACCCGGTGCCCCATTCTGACTCATTAGAGTTTAAACAATCTGACAGGTATAATATATGGACAGAGCAATGGCTGGAATTGAAGGTGGGGAGGGGGATATACCAGAACATTTAAAGGGACAGGGCAATTTAATTATCACCCAGCACGATTTGTCTTTGGGGTAGTCAGTTAGGAGAGTCCAAAAGGCTTTTTCTGGGAGGCAAAGTATAATAGGCCTAATGAGGTACTTTTGAAAACAACATGCAGATACAAACACAATCTACCTTGTAGGGATGATAATGATAAATGACAGTAATAGTAGCATTCATATAGGACTTTAAGATTTGCAAAGAATTTTACATACGTTATCTCATTTGAGCCTCTTAACTCTGTGTAGTGGGTAAGTACTGCTACTATCCTCATTTTACAGATGAGGAAACTGAGTCAAAGGTGAAGTGACTTGTCCAGGGTCACACAGCTAGTAAGTGTCTGAAGCAGGATTCAAACTCGGCTTTTCCAGATGCCAAATCAGCATCCTATCCTCTATGATAGCCTGATGCCTCATGGAAGTCAAGCCCTTCACATACTTAGAGGTGCCATGTAAATGTCAGTTGTCATTGTTATCAGAAGTATATTGTAATGCACGGAAAGCCCAGGTAGGGTGAGGAAGACCTGGGTTCGAGTACTGCCCCTGTCACATACTGACTATGTGATGCTGGACACAGTTCTCTAAGATAAGTTGGAGGACAAGTGCCTGTCTGCATGGGTTGATCAGGGTTTTTTCACTCAGAGTTCCCCACATCAAAGAAAACCACAGAGGCACACTAGCAATTATAACGTAAGAATAAGAAGCTTTAACATAAAGAAAAATCCAGAGAGGTGGCTTTCCCTAGCACTGTCTCTGAACTCCTGACAAGACAATTATAAATAATAACAACCATAAAATAATAAATAGGATTCAATTTATTGACACCTATATTTTAGGCATGAGTTTCATTTTTAAGAGCCAAGTAAGCCTAGTGGCTTCACTGGGGCTGAAAGAGAGCTCATTTCTAGTGAGATTCAGGCTCATTTCCATGCTCTCCCAGCTCTTGCCAAGGGGCAGTCACCGAAGGGACAGGCCACTAGGTCAATTTCAGACTTTCTCTGGACACCTGGCATTTTTTTTTGTGCTGACAAGAAAATGAATATAGTCTGGAAGTATTCATAGGCTATTTTAGGATACTAGAATAGGAAGCAATCATCTATGAAACTTTGTTTTGGGAAGCAATTGCAAACCCAAATATTTCACCAAATATTTGTTACTAGGAGCAAAAAATAGCTTAAGGATTTACCGCCAGGCAACAGATCAGGGAGAATTCTTCAACTATTGTATTCTAGGGGGGCTAATTATATCTTGATTTCCATGTGTCCACTGAGGGCATAGCATGACATCGACATCCAAAAGGATCTAAGAATTTGAGGAATGCTTTGGGGAAAATTAAACCAGAGACTGGAACTTTTAATGTGCATATCAAGTATACAATGTTAGGAGAGTGTCTAAAAAGAAAACATCCTACTTATGGCACTTATTATTTTCAGGACTTTCGGAAATGCATGATTTGCAGTTTCATGTGCAACCATCTTTTTATTATACTATGTTATGGAAATGTTTGTTTTATTCCATAAACAAAAATAAAATATAAAAAAAGAAATGTATGATAGGAATAAGATGGTTAGTTGAAATTTGCCTGTACCCTAAATGCTGAATGCGATATGATACATATAATATAATCTGCAGAGATATGTATATAACATATAAAATATATATGTATACATATGTATACACAGATATAGACACACATATGCACATATATATATATAAACACATATATGTATATATGTGTTGCTTATACCTTTGTCCGGTTCTTACATTTCACTGGTGTAAAAATTTGCTCATCCGATTCAGATCAGTAACTCAGCTGTAACCTACGTTAGTTAGTTGTTTGGGGACACTAAAAGGTTAAGTGACTTGTCTAGGGTCGCACAAGTAGTATGCTTCCTAGCAAGGCTTGAACCCTTGTGGTCCTGAACTCACTGGCTCACTATCTGCTAGACAATACTGCCTTTCATTCATTCTATTTAGTATTAACACTTTCAGGAAAACGACATCAAACAGTACAGATATTTTCCACTCAATTTGTGCTTTATCTACATGCGAGTGATCTCTGTAATAATTTTAAATATTTAACTTCAATTTTTTAAACTTAACGTTGATGATAGGTTATTGATATGGTAATAGGATGTGCATCATTATTTATTGTTTTCTAAATTAATTTTGACTGAGCCTCTGGAGTCAGAATCTGGATTCAAAGCCTATTTCTGATAGACACGTGACCCTGGGCAAATCCCTTCTGTGGACCTCAGTTTCCTCATCTATAAAATAGAGGGTAGGGATTGGAATAGATAGATAGCCACTGAGGCTCCTTTCAGGTCTGAATCTATGATCTTATAATTTTTTACTGCCCTAAAAATGTCTGGGACACCTCTGCCCTGCTCTCTGACTGCAAAACGATTTTGTTCTTAGCCCAATGAAGAGAAAGAAGAGCTCCCCCAGATGAAGTCTTTGGAGGCTGCCAAGACTGGTTTCCCAGAACCCATCATCTCTCTGCCAATTCGATTTCTCAGGGTCCTCGATCTTCTTGATTACTGTAGTCAATCAAGCTTTGTCTGTATTCAGAAGTTGAAGTTCTGAAGGGGTGTGAATTCCCAAGGCTGAATGCTCTAGTGAGCTGGGGACCATCTTCCTTTTCCCTCAGGCCAGCCTGCTTCAGCTCACCCACAGAGCTTAGATCTGAAAGGAGTCTGGCCCAGTTCAGATGCCAGGGACTCTTAGGAGGTCATTCGAGGCCCACCTTGGGGCATTTCTGTGTCCTCATATTAGGGCCAGATCAAAGCTCAGATGACATCAATTACTCCAAGGTTAGAGAAGCATGCCCTTTCTTTTTGGGGTAGGGCTGGTGAGATTGTGGCCCTGCAATAGTAGAAGGGACTGAATCATGCATTTGGCTGGCGAGGACCATGGTTCGAATCTGGCCACTTCTTTTCTGGCTACCCAGAAGATTTTAGGCAAGTTCCTTCATCACCCCAATCTTCAGGTTCTGCCTCAGTCAAAAAAGAGAAGGGAGGCCTAGGTGACCTATAGGGCCCTGTGATTCCATGATGCTAATGGGCCTGACTTGGTTGGGGAGGGAAGATAGAGAGTGAGAGAGGGGAGAGAGAAATGTAGAAAGAAGTGCTCACCTCAAGGGTCATACAGGGACCTCTAGTGTGCTGCACTACATCCCACAGCACTGACGGCCATCCTTTGGGACTGTTGATACC
>CM053624.1:10276883-10295774 GCA_028646595.1 Phalanger gymnotis
CATTAATTAATTTGATTAAAAATAAACTAGGTTTAGTTGTCTCCTAGCCTATGTTAACAAAGAGTTTAAATGATCTCAGAGGAACAAACCCTGTTGTTTATAGACCATTAATGCTTTGGTCTTTTAAGTGAATCAGATTATTCTTTTTATGGGGAAATATTATAAGTTGAAAGAACTTGAAAAGCCCTCCTATATCTACCATCAAGTTCATATTGCTGAGGACTCAGGGTAGTCCTTGGAAAAAGTATCCAAGCTGGGGGTGGGTCAGGGTTGGACCAAGCTTCTGAAAGACGGAAAGAGTGGTGGCTTTGGAGTGAGAGGAACAGGTTCAAATTTCACAGCATTCGATGTTATTCCATAGGTGACACTTTGGGCAAATCATCTAAAGATCCTGCATCCCAATGTTCTCCTTTGTAAAATGACAGAGTTGGATGAGATAATAATTAGTACCTATGTAGCACTGAACTACGTAGGTCTGCAAAGTGCTTTGTATACATGACCTCATTTTATCCTCAAAACTTCCCTTTGAAGTAAGTGCAGTGACGATCTCCATCTGACAGCTAAGGAAACTGTCTGAGAAGTTAAATGACTTGGCTGCAGTCACATGGATCATGTCTGAGGCAGGATTCAAACTCTGGTCTTTCTGATTCCAAGATTAGCACTCTAGCAATGCAATCTAGCTACCTCAGTGATTTCTCAGCTTCCTTCCAGCTCGAGAACCAAAAGTTCAATTTTTATATAGGTCAATTTCTAACAATCCAGAGCATTTTCAAACATTGTTAAAATCTGCTATTCTTTAGTGCTTGCCCAAGGATCATCTGACACAGGTAAATAGGAATTCTGCAGTAGGCCCTACTTTCATTGACAGCCTCCTCTTTATTCCTCAATTATAGTCCATTCAAAATTGAAAGGTAATTCATATTAGCCTGAGGAAGGCAGGAATAAAGCAGATTATGCAGCTACATTGATATTTCTTATGGCCTGAAGGATTCCTCCATTCCAGAGTCTTTCCTTTCTATCCTTCCAAGTATCTAATTAAGAATTAAATACACAGGAAGTCTTTATTGCCTACTGCTTGGTAGTGGGAATGAGTTGTGAATCAGCTAAGTGCAAGAACCCAGAGATGGAGATGAGCAATATGGCCCCAGCAGGAAGACTCACCCCTAGTACTGAGGAAAGGCACTCCAAAAGGGGATATCAAGCCTTCAAAGGATTTCCCAAAGCTAAAATGATGGGCATAATCTAATAAAATGAAATTGAACAAAAATAGATCAAAAATCATTTCCTTCAATCAGTCCATCAGCAAGCATTCAGCACCTATCATGTCCCAGAAAAGTATTAGGTACTGAGAACACAATATAAAAACAGAATACCCCTCTACTCTCAAGTTGCTTACAGTTTAAATGTGATTTGGGTTCAAGAAATAAACTTATCAAGCACAAGACACAGAAAGGAGGAGGTTAAACATAATTAGATAGCATTTTGTTTGAAATACATATGGATCTGAATGGACTACAGACTCACTGTGAGTCAACCATGGGACAAATCAATGAAGAAAGCTAATGTGGTCTTAGGCTGCATCGAGAGACAGATTACACTCAAGAGGAGGGAAGAGAAAGTCCAGCTGCAAGATGCCCTGGTCAAATTTACCCAAGGAATATTGGGTCCAGTTCTGGGAGTTATGTTTTAGTAAAGATATGAATAGGCTGAAGAGCTTCAGAGAAGGCTGACTTGGATGACAAAGGTGCTTGAGATTGTGTCATATGAGTTGGTCAACAAGCATTTATTAAACTCCTATTATGTGCCAGTCATTGTACTAAGCACTGGGGGGGGGGCACAAAGAAAAGAAACAAAAATAGTTCCTGTTGCCAAGAAGCTCTTAGTATAATGAACTATGCACAAAAATGATTCATAAATTACAAACTCGGAAACAATCTTAGAGGGAAGGCTGGGGGGTTGGCTGCTGTCCTTCATTCTCAAAGAGGACCAAAATGACATCACCATGTTAGAGTCAAGTCACAATACATCTGACTGTAGCTGATCAGACCAAAATGAGCTTGGAATGCTCTACCACAGGTCAGGCACAAATAGTCCATGTGAATATTTTGGATGGAATCTCTAAATGTGTGCATCCTGCATTTCTTTTGAGTTACTTCAATTCTGCTTCATTCATAGAGAACAGCACCTTCTCTGATAAGGGCACACCATGCTGGGAGGTCCTGTGCCAGTGTCTCCTACGTCACACGATCACTTCCAAAGTTCTTGAGAAAGACCTTGAGCATGTCCTTGTATTGCTTCTTCTGACCACTATTTGAGCATTTGTCCTGTGTGAGTTTTCCATAAAATAGTCTTTTAGGCAATGATACATTTGGCATTTGAACAACATGGCCAGCCCATTGTAGTTGTACTCTCTGCAGTGCAGTTAGAATGTTTGGTAGTTTAGTTTGAGAAAGGACCTCAGTGTTTTGTATCTTATCCTGCCAGCGATCTTCAGAATCTTCTCAAATGGAGAAGGAAGGCACTAAAACTGAGAACTGAGACAGGCTTCTTGTAGAAGGTGGGACTTTAGCTGAGAATTGAAGGAAACCAGGAAAGCCAGAGGCAGAGATGAGGAGAGAGAGAGAGTTCTGTGGGTGCTGGTTCAGCTGGTAAAACCAATGAGTCCTGTGTGCAAGTAACATCCAGGCCAGTGTCGGCAGCACACAGAGGATGCAAAGGGGAGCAAGAAATAAGAAGTGCTGAAAAGAACTAAGTGCTGTCAACTCTGACTAAAGAAGGCTTCTGGAGGCCATGCTAACTGCCGTTTAAATATCTGATGACAGCTAAGTGGTAGAAGGACTAAAGTTATTGCAGAACTAGGAGCAATGATTGAAAAGTGGAGACAGGCAGACATAGGTAAAATAAAGCTCTACTCTTCTCAGACCAAATATGGAGGATTGTTTCTGGCTCTGGGCACCACAATTTACAAAGGATATTGCTAAGCTGGAGAGCATTCAGAGGAGAGGAGCCAGGATGGCAAAGGGCCTGAGTTCATGTCTTAGGAGGATCAGTTGAAGAAAACAGGCACATTTAGTCTGGAGAAGAGACTGGCTTCAGATGGAGGAGGAATGAGAACACAACAGCTCTGGTCAAATATTTAAAGGCTTGTCAAGGGGAAGAGGAAGTTGGCTGCTTGTGTTTGGCCCCTGGGTATGGAGCCTGAAGCCATGAAGACAAGTTGCAAAGACAGAATTATTCCAGCAGTATATCAGGATATTGGAATAACTTCCTAACAATGAAAGTGATCTCCAAGAGGAATGGATGGCTTGGAAATCTGAGGAGTAGGGGATCCCTTCCTTGGAGGTCTTAGGGGCTGGGCAACCACTTATTAGCTATATTATAGTAAGGATTCCTTTGGGCTATCTTAAGATAAAGTTGCCCAGGTCAGAGGAGCATCCAAGGCAGGACTCTGAGCTACATCTTTCAAGCTCCAAGCCCAACCCTCTCCCTAGCATCCCAATGCTGTGCCTATATGTAACTCTCATGAATGATATAAGAGAATGAGAAAATGAAGGAAAAGAATTTGACTCAGTAAAACATCTTACAGAGTCCATGTCACTGAAAAGGTTATTAATTATGATTCAAACCCCAATTTTCATAAATGTCAAAGCATTTTTGAAAGTTTAGCTCTCAAGGACAAATTTCAGGAAACATTTCTCTTGCCAGAAAAAAAAATAAAAAAGAATCATGAGGTTGTTAAGCTCATCTTTTTTTGAGGTAACACAAAAATACAGCTGTAAACAGAGTTTTGTTGAGATTTTGTTTTTTGGCGGGAGGAGTATGAGTGAGAGATGAAGGAAGAGAGCAAGAAAGAAAAGAAACAAGAGAAAGAATGAAAGAATTAAACAAAAGGAAGACAAGAAGGAGTGAGAAAGAGAAAAAGGAGAGAAGGATGGAGGGAAGAAAGCAGCAAAGCACTGAATTCAGGTTTTTCTACAACTCATTAGAAAACAAAAAATCATTCACAATTAAATTTAACTTATTAAATATTTTGATTAAAGGTTTCAAATTTCTTCTCAACTTTTACATTTAAAAGACTGCACAGGCAGAACTTCCAAAAAATATGTCTGGAGCTTAATGCTTCTTTCCGCTTCTTCCTTTTCCTCTTCTCACATTTTCTTTGTGATTCAGGATAGAGTCTGGTATTCTGAATGCCTTGTAAGACACAGCAGGGGAGGGGAGAGGGGGAGAGAGACAGAGACAGAGACCTAGAGAGAAACACACAGAGAGGGATAGAGAGAGAAATAGAGAGAGGAGAAGGAGGAGGAGGAGGATGAGAGACAGAGAGAGAGAGAGAGAGAGAGAGAGAGAGAGAGAGAGAGAGAGAGAGAGAGGATAACTGCAACATCTGAGAGCATCAGAAGTCAAAGACATGAGCTATCAGAAACTTTCTGACTAGCCAAGTATAAGCCCAGGGTTAAACAAATGAATCAGTGAGCTCAGTCCAGAAACTGCACAAGCAGAATCCTGAGGAAAGGATGTCTTTCTCACCATCTTTGCCTAGGAGCACTTGAGGTTGGTGGGAGAAGCAAGAGGGATCAGAAAGGGTAGCCTCTGTGGAAATTCAAATATTAGCTGGCAGGCAGAACATTTACCATGCTCAAACATGGACAAACTCAGAGCCTCTGCATAATAGAGCAACGAATAGTCAAGTCTGACTGCATATGGGCTTAGGAAGAGGGAAAAGTTCCAAGCTGGGGACAAAGGTCTAAGTAAAGGATTGTAAGTGAGACACCCCACCAGCCAAGAAGAGGCACCAGGCCACAGGCTGAGAACACATGTGCATCTGTGTTGGGAGGTCACCATAACCTGGGCAAATTAGCTGCAAGATCAGAATCACAGCATCGCAGATTATGCTATTCCATTGCAACCCTTAAGGCAGAATGTCTTGTCCCAAGGGATAAGTAATATGAACATAGCATGTCAGCATTCTCTAAAGTCCTTTCCCGGCACCCCTCCACTCCTAAGGGAAACAGCCACATCTGCCAACTTCTCCACCAGCACCTTCTGTACCCAAACCCATCACCCTTGCTGTTTCAAGCCAACCCACTGTTCTAAGAGCAATACCCATCTCCCCGATAAGGCAGGTCAAAGCGTGCAGCAATGGAGTCACAGAACGTTAGCATGAAGAGGGAGCTCAAGACATAGAATGGCTGTAGACTTTTGTAAAGCATTGAATATTAGAGCAGGCAGGAACTCTAAAACTTAGAATGTTAGAGCAGAGAACATTAGAATTAGAAGGGACATTAGAACATAGAATGAGAATGTTAGAGCTGGGAAAGGAGAGGGACCATAGCGCTCATGTAGTCTGATCTCCTCACTCTGCAAATGCAGAAATTGGAGCCAAAAGAAGCTGAGTGATTTGTCCAAGGCCACCAAGATTCAGGAAGTGTCTGTGTATATTTTTAACCTGCATAGGGAAAGGGGGAAGGGGAAATGAGCATTTAAATAGTGCCTACTGTGTACCACACACTGAGCTAAGCACCTGTTAAATATTATCTTATTTAAGTTGCTGTTGTTGTATACATTTTATAGTAGAGGAGACTAGGCAAAGATTAAGTTACTTGCCCAGAATCACACAGGTGCTAAGTGTCTAAGGCTAGATTTGAACTCTGATCTTCCTGACTCTAAGCCTAGTTATCTACTGAACCATTTAACATAGAACACTGCTGACTATTTTAGTGACTCGGAATGGCCATTTTTTAAAAATGTCAATAACTCCAGCTCCTAGGGGGAAATACAGGAAAAATAAAGCAAGAGGGATACAGGACTGTGCTACAAGGCAAAGGCCAATGGACTTGGGGTCAAAAGACATGAATTTGAGTTCTGGCTTTGAGCAGCTCCCCAGTAGTTATATGACCAGGACAAGTTCCTAAAACTCTATGAGCCTCAGTTTCTTCATCTTTAAAATATAAAGAATAACCCAGCACTGCCTAGCTTACAGAGCTTGAGGGAATCTGAAACTCTGTAAAAGTTGATAAAGTGGGAGTGATTGTTGATGTATCTGTACCACTTAATTTATACCCCAGAGATGCCTTCCAACCATCATGTTTCAAATCTACATTTCATCATTTCTGTTCTCTTAACTCCCTTCTCTTGGCTGCCTATCAGAAGCTTTAGAGTTCATAGGCTGTGGATTTCTGTATAGCCGTGGGCAAGTAACCTCACTGAGAGTCAGCTCCCTCATTTTCAAACCAAGGGGTTAGCCTAGGTGATCCCTAGTGACTTGCAGCTTTAAGGCTCTATTTCATGAGAATTCCTTCTCCACTTTCAGCAATCTGCAGGGAGTTGAGCGTTCTTAGGTTACTTCTTTGCAAAGCAGGATTGATGACCGTGGCATCCCTTTCAGAAACAGTTGCTGCCTGGATGCCTTAGGGCACCTTCACCCTTCCTGCTCCCACCCGGCTTCCATCTGCAAGGATGAGCTATTTCACTTTCCTGAAGGCAGATGAACATTGCCTCTGCATGGTCAGCCAAGGGGACTTTTGCGAAGCTACCTTTCAGAAAATAGGGTCCAGAGTTCCCACTGAGAATTTGACTCAGTGTGGGCTATCCTATAAAAAGGCAGAGTGCTGAAGAGTGCTAGGAATACCATATATGTCTAAATTTGCTCTCTCCTTCCTTAAAAAAATAGGGGCAGCTGAGAGACTTGGAATTTATTCTTTTCCCAAGTGGGAGTAACAGCCCCAGCATCCTTAAAACATCCAGATGATATTTTGAAGAATGAAAAGAAAAACAAGGCATTATAATTCTTTAAAACCACACACACACACACACACACACACACACACACACACACACACATATACACACACACTCGTTTCTATAGAGCAACATATGGCCACTCCCTCTCCCACACTTCATCCTCCTTATTTTAAAATACCACAGCAGGTGTCTAGAGGCAAAAGAGGGACTCAGCTTACCAAAAAAAAAGCTATTTGGAGGCTGAAAAGTACATTCTAGGCTTCATGAAATCTCCAAAACAAAAGGGCATCTAAACATTGCCAAAGAAATAGTGGACTACTGAATGTACTTTGGGGGGACAAAGCTAACCAAATATGGGCATTTCTCACTCATTTTTACTAGCAGTCTATTTTTCATTTGTTGATTTGATCTAATCTTTTCCCAAGGTTAAGGGGGGGAGGTAGAGGAGACAAGACGTTCTGGAGTGAGTTTCCCTTGATGACACATTATCCAACGAGAACTGGCACACAGGAGGCTGTCAGGGCCAAGCATGGTGGAGAAAAGGAGGTAGGCAGGCCTCTGAGCAAGAACAGTGGGTAACTGATGGACAGAGTTGCACTGAGGTTGAGGAGATAAGAAAAGACCCAGAGAGGGTTCCCAAGAGAATTAGTAGATATTCCATAGAGGAATAATGAAGGACATGGAAAGGAATCACATGAAAAGAGTAAGTCTTTGTAAAACACCTACTATGTGCACTTTACAAACAGTATCTCATTTAATGCTCACACCAACCCTGGGAAGTAGGTGCTGTTATTATTCTCCTTTTACAGATGAGGAAACTGAAGCAGTGTTGAAATGACTTACCCAGAGTCACTCAACCAGTAAACGTCCGAGGTCAGATTTGAACTCCGGTCTTCCTGATGCCAGATCCAGTGCTCAACCCACTGTACCACCTGGCTGCCTCCAGCTAGCGATGCAAAGGTGGTTGGCCACCTGCACTGTGCTGAGCAGACCAAAATTCCCTAAAGGAATCAAAGTCTGCCTTACTTACACTCAATTGTGGAAAGGATGGTTGCATAAAACATTTTGTTTTTTTAAAAAAGGAAACTCTGCAGTGAACCTGTCTGTGGTCTCACATGCTGTGTTCCCCTTCAGATGATCGCCAGAACAGCCTCCTCAAACACAGAGGTTTAGATTGTGGTATCAGTGCTCATGAGCCAGTTCAATCTATTTCAATTCCAGCAGCACTGCTGGTGCCTTCTACGTGCCAGCAAACATGGGGACACATTCTCCTGGCATGGTACGACACACACATAAGCAAATACACATAGAGCATATGGAAAGTGGAGATGTGACCTGGACTTGGGCTTCCATCTAGCCAGGGGCTCTCAGTGAGGAACCTTCTCTACCCAGGTCAGGACCCTCTCTTCCATCTTTAGTCTTAGACTGTTGTCTAGAGCATTGGGAGGGAAACATCTAGCTCAGTGTGATGCAACCAATGTGGGTTAGAAGCAGGATTTTAACTTTGGTCATCTCCATCTGAGGTCAGTTGTCTCGCCCCTTTGCCCAATCAAAGGTTAGTTTATAAATGTGTGTGTACATGTACACATATATGCACGTGTGTATCTTTGTATATATCTCTATATATACAAAATAACACAAAGTAATTTCAAAAGGAAGAGAGTGCTCTGAATTGGGGGAGGCAGGAGATCTAGAGAGGCTTCTTATGGGGGAGGCACTTGTGCTTTTAAGAAAGCTAGGTTTTCCATGAGCTGGACCTGAACAATGCTTTCTAAACACTGGGTGAACCACTGATACAAATGCATGGAGACAGGAGATGTAACATCTTGTACACCTAGAAGACCAGTTAGTAGTGCCTCTTGGAAATCCCATTCAGATTTGTGGCCCCTGGTTACTGGTTATACACGGTCAAATACAGTAAAATTCCTTAGATGGATGTCAATATAAAAAACCCTAATGACTCCGCAAAAGCCCATCAACACCAATGAATGACAGATACCCCACAGCCAGATGGTCCTGGCTGAACGGCTGGAACATATCTGCTTAGGACCCTTCGAACCTTCTCTCAATCCTCTAGGAATTTGAGTTGGATAGAAAAATGCCAAGATAGAGATAAATGACTGCTTATCTACTGCTTTACAAGGTCTAATCTGTCGCAGGCTGTGCTGGCATTGTGGATACCAAGCAGTCTGCTGGGCTCACCTTCCCCCATTTCTGTCATCCCCTGGAGTCTTTCCAGCACTGTCCTAAAATGGGCAATCTTACTCCTGTGGGGGAACAATCTGGACAAAGACAAAGTTCAAAGGAGTATTTGGGGTGACTTCCAACTTCAAACGCTGACGTCACAATTCTAACGCACCCCCTACCCACCCAAAATTTAGCTAAATGGGTCTTAGCACAAAGTGTGTCTCTGAGTACGAGGATATTTGGTTTCTATGTCCAGTGAGTGAGCAGAGAAGTCCCAAGGCTGGGATGAGACTGACTCCCTATCCATTATGTAAACCGGCTTGCGAGACTCATCCATGGGACAGAGAATTATGAATCAAGAACTAGCAGAGTCTTTATCCATTTGAACCCTTTCCTTTTACAGAGGAGGGAATTGAAGCTGAGAGAGGTTAGGAAAGTTTCCAGGTCAAACAGCTAGCAAAAATGATAGAATATGAACCCAAGGTTCTCCAACTGTAATGCCCACAGCCAATCGGATCCAGAATACAGTCACAGTGCTGGTAAAAGGTTATAAAGCTAAGTCCCAAAGTTTCTTCCTCTGTTAGGAGCATTGAAAGACAGCCCTTCCTAATGCCCCCAGCCCTCAGCCACCTTCTCTGACACACGAATGCTTCTCTGTGTAGTTTTAAGTCCCCAAGCATGACATCATGCTGATTACTTCACTTCCGGTCTCTAGGGGGTTTCATATGATTATGGTCACAGATACGGCTGAATGAAATCGCTCCTTTACAGGAAGGCTGAATGACATTTTCTGAGGGAGTATTGATTCAGCAAATTGCAGTCAATTAGACATGACTCACAGCTCATCCTTCTGTGCTGACCTAGCCATATGAGGCTGTCTTTTCGTTCTAAAATATTAATTCAAGAGAGCTTATAGTTAGGGAGATACATCCTAGAGAAGATTTTATTTTTCTCTAGATTAGATGGGAGTAAATTACAATAATGTTGCCTAGAATTCTAAATATAGTACATTACATAGAGAGTATTAGCCACTTCAACAGATGGCCATAGCCTCCTGAGTACAGGAAAATCAACTGCAATCCCTTTCCCACACAAAAGGTGATATTACTTAGAATTCAAGGTATGTTTTAAATAAATCAACCTATAATAGCCTGATGTGGCTAATAACAATTCCAATGATGATGACAACTGAGAGCTACAGAGAGTTCTAAGGTTTACAAAGTCCATTACTTAAATCATCTTGATCATTATTCCTTTTTAAGGTAGGTGCTATTATTCTCCCTTTTTTTATAGATGAAGAGCTGGAGGCTCAAAAGAGTAAATTACCTGATTAAGGTCATATAGTTGGTGAGTGCATGAAGCAATATTTGAGCCAAGGTCTTCCTGACTCCAAGTCTAGGTGGCTATAACCTACAGAAAATTTTACACATCAACTTTATAAAAACCAAAATGACAAAAAAAGACCAAAGATGGCCTTTGCTGATGCATTTCAGGACTCTATATACTTCCAATGAACTTCTTAATGCCCACTCTATATTCAACCCTTTCCAGTGGACATTCCATTTTTTCTTTTGTCTGGTCCTCAGTGGAAACCAAAAGCTGTTCAGAATGTTTCTTAGAACTTCTCTTCACATCCTTGAAGGTTCTCAGAATCACAGGCTTGAAAAGTTGGAAATGAAATCAGAGTCCATCCAATCCAACCCAAACTGGAGGGAGAATCTGATAGAAATGGTCCTTTAGCCTCTGCTCAAATACCATCAATGAGAGGACCCCACTACCTGTTGAAACAACCCATTGTACTTTTGGACAGCTCAAACTGTTGCATTATTTTTGTTGTTTTCAATTCATCAAGCTGAAATTGACCTCTCTGAAATTTCTAACCCATTGTTTCTAGCTCAGCTCTTTGAGGACAAATCAAAGCTCACTTGCCTTCCATGAAAGAGCATGTCAAACAAGATAACGATTAACCCTTCCCCACCACCAAATCTTGCTAAACATCCTCACTTCATTCAGGGACCCAATGGTGATGAGAGATTCATTACCTCCAGCTTTAGAGCATTCTATCTTGAGTCAGTTCTAACTGTAGCAATCTTTTCTCTATATTAATGAAATCTGCATCACTGAAAAGTCATAGCCCTCTGGGGGCAGACAAAAGAAAGTGAATCACTCTTCCATGTAAAATCCATCAAAATACTTAAAGTCAGCTATGAATCTTTGCCCCCTCCCCCAACCAAGGCTTCTCTTCTCCAGTTTGGTTCCCTCCAATGATCCTCATATGGCACAGACTGAAGGAGGAGCACATTAGACAGAACACCAGCTTTGGAGCCGGAGGCTCAAATTTCATTTCTGCCACTTACTAGCTGTGTGACCTTGGGCAAGCCTATTCCCTCCTCTGGGCCTCCACTTCCACATTTATAAAATGAAGAGTTTGTACTAGATGACCTTGGACTTTCCAGCTCTAAATCAATGATCTCATGAGCTCTTTACTACATGTTAGGCATCACAATCACACCATCTTCTTTGAAGGGGATACATCCTGAGATATCTTCATATGGCTGTAGGTGGTAACTGCCCTCAGATAGTGATCATATGAAGATATGCCCACAATGTTTATTTCTCTTCTTTAATATAAATTTAAAAATAATACTCAGCTGAGACACTTAGTTGTATTAAGGTGGCCTTTAAACCACTGGCAAAAGCAAAATCATTGTTGAAAACAATAAACAAACAATTTTTTAAAAAAGCAAAATCATTGCTATGATACAAGATAGATGACCATAACTCCTGGCTGCTTTATTCAAAACCTTCAGTAACTACTAATACAAGGAGGCCAAGTACATTGTTGTTCACCTTATGTTAAGTATTAATCCCCACTGCCATCTTGTGGTTGTTATTAGAAGTTCTGAATCACAGACAGCTAAATAATTGCCCCTTCCGTGAGCCTCACTATAAAAAGGAAAGTCATAATAACACAGAATTTGTATCATCTACCTCACAGCATGGTGGGGATCTAAAAGCAGAAAAGAAATAAGGATTTCCATAATCTCCACTCTCAGTCTTGAGATCCTAGTTGTACAGCCACAGGCTCATAGATCTAGGGCTAGATCTGAGGTCATCTAATCCAATCTTTTCATTTTACATATAAGGAAAATGAGTCCCAGGGAAGTAAAGTGACTTGCCCAATGTCATATAGACAATAACCATCAGAAGCATTATCTGAATCCCCTACAAGATAGTCTAGGAAATTTAGCCAAGTGCATTAGATACGATCATACCCTGGGAGTTGTTTTGTTATTTATTTAAAATGACTTCTGTATATGAGTTTGGCATATTGTCATTATCCATTTTCTCCCCTAAAAGTGGATGATTGGGAAGAAAAGAAAAACTAAAGTCAGTCAATAAGTCAGCAAGCATTTATTAAGCACTTACTATGTACCAGGCACTGTGCTAAGCACTGGGGATACAAAGAAAGACAAAAAATGTGGTTCCTTCCCTTACTTTCTAATGGGAGGGACAGCATACAAAAAACTAGGTAAATACTACGTGTGTGTGTGAGAGAGAGGGGGGGTGGGGGAGAGAGAGGGAGGGGGAGAGAGAGAGAAAGAGAGAGAGAGAGAGAGAATGGGAGGTAATCTCAGAGGGAAGGCGCTTAGGGAAAGGAGGATGGGCAAGAAAGTCTTCTTGGGATTTGAGGTGAGACTTTTTATGTAATTTGATTTATTATTTTTTGTTACATTTTAAACTCTAAACTGTTTCCCTCCCTCCCCATACCACACTAGAGAAGGCCACCATTTGACGTATATACATACACATGTATACACATAAATATGTGTGCATGTATAATGTATATATGTAAAACCATACTATGCATACTTCTATTTATAAGTTCTTTTTCTGGAGGTGAATAGTTCTTCCTTCATAGGTCCTTTGTAAGTGATTTGAGTATTTATAAAACTCCAAATAACTTGGTCACTCATGAGGTGAGTCTTGAAGGAAGATTTTAATTACTTAGATTCTGGATATCATCACTATTATCATTAAACTTCATTTGCATTTCTAGAGTACTTTAAAGTGTTTTGGCTTGGGGTTTGGGTTTGTTTGGGTTGTTTGTGGTTTTTTTGCAGTCATAAGGCTGGAGTTAGAATCCTAATTCTGTCGCATTTGATGATCTCAGCCAAGTCAAGATCATAGATTAAGAGTTTCAAGTGACCTCAGAGGTCTTCAAGTCCAGCCCCCTCAGTTCATGGAGGAGTAAACTGAGGCTCTGGAAAGTGAAATGACCTGCATAATGTGACTCCAGGATGGGATCCAAACTCAAGGCCCTGACTCCATGGACTGGGCCGTTTCCCTTGTACCACATTCTCTCCCAAGTTCAACTGGGTCTGCTTCCTCATCAGCAAAATGGGAGGTGGCACTAAACAGTCCCTTTAAGCTCTCACTTCCTGTAATTCTACATTGAAGTTTTCCCCAAAGCTCCTAGCTATTCTTTATAAACAATAATGCTGTCCTACAGTTAAACAAACAGGGCGAGGAATGTGAAAGGGAAACCTAGAGGGAGATTTGCGATCCCTGTTGAGTTTGCCTTCTAGGCCTTGTGGTCCCAGACATTCAAACATAGAAGAGACCTAAGGAGCTCAAATGCACTGAAAAGTCTCCACAATAGTGCCCATTTTCAAGGGGTTTAAGTCTTCCCAGGTGCTTTACAACCATCATTTGATTTGATCTGCACATATACCCATTGAGAGATGCGCCATTATCAGCCCCATTTTATAGATAAGGAAACTAAAGCTCAGAGAGATTATAATTTGCCTGGGATTATACAGCCAATAGGTGTCTGAGGAAGAAATTGAACTGAGGTCTTCCTAACTCTATCTATTCTGCAACTAGGCTAGGAGACTACTAGTGGCATCGTCCAATGGTGTTACTAAAAGGTCTGACTTGCAGACTATTTAAGAAATACTTTTTACCCTTCTCTAAAACCTCATTGTGATATTATGATGTGATATGGAGGTGGCCCTGGGTGCTCAAAGGTTCTGCCAACAGAGCATAATCTGTAATTGTCCTACCAGTCAGATAGAGCTTCAAATATCAATTAACAAACACTCACTAAGCAATTTCTATGTGTCAGACACCATGCTAAGACCTCAAAATACAAAACTAAGCAAAATAGTCTCTGTCTTCAGGGACTTTGCATTCTATGGAGAGAAGCAACATGTGTACAGATAAATATATACAAATACGGACATATAGCTATAAAATACATTTATGTGTATACACAGAGAAAATGGGCTCAGAAATAGATTCTGTTATCTGAAGACCAGCCTTGCTAATTTGGGGAAGCTAATCATGACCTTGGCCACAGGCAGACGACTTCCTCTGTCACAGTGAGCCCCAAAGACCAGTACCCAAATTGTGCAGAGGCTGTGCTGGCGGAAGAAATTCTCAGAGTAATAAAATCACAGGTCCCAGAAACACTGGAGCACTGACTGATGAATTTTGTGGGATCAGTAACTCAAATCAAACACAAACAAAGAAGTCGCTGACGAGAGGGGCAATGTGGTACAGTGAAGAGAGTGAACCTGAGTATTTCTGCCACTTATTTCCTGTGTGACCTTGGGTAAGGCACCATGTCTCTAAGCCTCATTTCCCTCATGTGTAAAATAGGGGAGTTGGAATAGGTGGTCTCTAAATCTATGATCCTAAGCTCCTATGGCACAGACACTAAGGACTCAGCGAATGAAGGACCCTTTAATATCAGCACCATGGACAAGGCCCTACCCCCTCTTTCCAGCCTGTTGACTGACCCCCCAGTTATTGATTTACAGGAAGACCTAGGTAGGTGTGGGATAGAATGGACAGGTATGGGGGAATTGAGATCTGCATTATTATATGGAATGTTCACATAAATGAGTTGCCAGAGACATAGAGCACAGAAGAACTGTCTCCTGTCCCCCACTAACACCCTGATGCCTCATCATAATTTGGAGGTGGCCCTGGGCTTGCCAAGGTTGTGCCAACCAGATACAAGTCCTAGAACATCTCCTGGAGTTGGAAAGGCCTACTTCTGTGCCTGGATAGAGGTTCTATGTTTGTGGCCTGAGGATCAAAGTCCATTCAGAAAAGCACATGATGAGAAGATTGGTCACCATGGTCACAGAGACCTTCGCCTATGGGGCATTCGCAGAGCTCTCCCACCCACACATTGATGAAATAACTGATCCTTTGAAATATCTGAAAAAAATGTCTTTGCCAAACCTTGCTGATCCCATTGGTTTGCTTAGCAGAAAAGAAGCACCATCTCCAGAGTCAGTAAACTGGCTCCTCTCTGATGCTTAGTACTTGGGTGACTTTGGGCAAGCCACTTACCCTACCTGGGCTTCAGTTCTCTCATTTCTAAAATGATGGGAGAGGCTAGAGGGCTTCCAAGTTCCTTTGCAGTATGAGATCTATGATCCTCTAACTCCCCAAGGCATTAGTGGGAAGAACTCAGTAGGAGTCACATAGACCTGGGCTCTGGCTTGGGCCATGCTGCTAAGTAGCTGCGTGAAGGCAAGCAAGTCATTTATGTTCTCAAGGCCTCAGTTTCTTCATCTGTAAATCATGGGAGTTAGGATAATATATTCTGACTCTAAATTTCTCATTTTTTTTTCTTTTTCATGGAGAGTGCAAAGGTAGACGTTGGCCCAGCTATAATTGACGTTGGCATATAACAAATTCTCAATTGTTGGGATCAGAATGAAAGAGCTTTTATCATAGTGATATTAACCAGGCCAAATACTATTTAAGTGCAAACATTGTTAATGTGAAGAATGATTTCTCCAGACACCTAGCTCCAATACTCCAAAGGCTTGAGATGTCAGCAGTTTCACCAGGATGGCTAGAGAAGACTGGAGACTATTTTTATTACTCTAGAGTCTCTTTGAGAATAGCTCTTCACTATTGTCTTAACATATTTGCTCACAAATAATTAACTTATTGAATGGAGGGGGTTGGGAAGAAAAGGGATGACCTCTTAAAGCTCAAAGGCATTCCTAAGATCCTAAGCTCCAAATGAGAAGTTCTGCTGTCAGCGAAATATATAAAACACATTCCTGTGCATTCGAAGTCAATAAAAAGATCTGGAGCATTGTTGTCCTTTCTCTAATCATAGAAGTCAGTCAACACACATTTATTAAGTGCCTACCATGTTCCAGGCACTGTGATAAGCACTAGAGATTCAAAAGGGGGAAAATATATTTTTTCCCCCTAAGAAGCTCATAAACTGATAGGAAGGAAGCAATTAATTCAGTGAAGCATATTTTAATTTAATTTTTGTATTTTTATAATTAAAATTTGGGTTCAACTGTCTGAACTAATGTTTTTACATACAAATTTCATGGGTTAACACTTCAGGAAATTTCAAAAGAGAAATGGAGTAAAGGATGCTGTCAAAAATATACACAAGAAAAAGACAGGATGGTAGTGTGGTGAGAGGTGAGGTTACCCAAAGGACACTTCATCCAGTTTAGTGGTAGCTTTAAGATATCGATAGAAATCAAGGAAGGCTCCCAGGACATTGGATGAACATTTGTGTCAAACTTCTGTGAAGTCATGCACAAGAGTCACTCAGGCTGGGCAGCCATGGTAGGCAGTAATCTGTATTCCTGAGGACAAATAACCAAACTGATGAGACCACATATCTGTGAGCATATAGGTAGATTGTTTTCATGAATAGACTCGATTTACTTAAACTAAAGAAATGCCACCTGCATATCAGTTTAGGAAACCCAGATGCATGAATGATCATTCATACTACTAAACTTTCCGCTGAAATCAATCTCTTAAAGTGGATTGATTATCCTCTAACATCAGACATGGACCTCTACTATTTTTAATATGACAAAAGCCATTAGGAAAATAGCATTTTAGATTCAGAGAAATATAGAGCTTGAACTGATGTCAGCAATCACCTAGTTCAGTGTCCTTATTTACAAAGGAGCCAGCTGAGGCACAGAGAACTTAAATGATTTAGGTCACTCAGGTAGAAAGTATCCCAGGTGAGATTTGAATAGAAGTCCTTTGATTCTGTAGCCAGGACCCTTTCTCCTGCACCACCTAATGGATCACTCAGTTAATGATGAAAAAGTAACATGAAATGTCAATGCAGAAAAAGTAACAAACCCCTTCCTCATTCTTCCAGGGCTTAGGGAGCAAGATCTTATTTAAGGAAAGAAAGAAGGGTCTTTATTTGCCCCACACAGGAAAGAAGATAGGATCACTAGGAATAACTGTTATTTTACATAATTAACATTTTTAATTTTTTTTTCTTTTTTAAAGGAAAGCATAGAGGGGGCTATGGCCCATGTCAGTGGTGGGACAACCCACATCAATGAATCGCAGAGCCATAGAAATATTGAAAGTACATACACGTTATTTTCACTTTCTGGAATCTCTTAAAACATCAACTTCCCCAAGAGGGAGGAATGAATTCAGTGGTGAAGGATGTAATTTTCACTTTAAGTATTTAGAAAACCATTCTTCCAAAAAATCAGAAACAAAGGTAACTGGATTGTTCCCCAAACCACCAGAATATTGTTAAGAGTGATTCAGGAATTGGGAGATCCTGCAGAGAGAACCCTATCATTCACACACATTCTATGACACCCAAAAGTCAAGGCTCAAGGGATCTCAGACCAAAGTCATGCCTGGTGGAAGTAGACCCAAATAGGCCTCAGACAAGGGGAAAAAGGTGAACTCATTGTTCCATCAGGTGGAACATACCAAGCACAGATCACTTCCCAAGCTGAGCCCACCAAGCCCAAAGGGCATTTCCAGCTCCATTCCTCTCCCACTCCAAGATTTCTGATGAGTGAACACAGAGGAGAGAATAGGCATCTGAAATGTAAGATAACCAAATAGATTTTTCAACAGACTACAGAAGGAATATCCCCAGTCTGCAATCAAACCTGATTCTACTGATGAGACCAGTTAGCTGTCCCAAGTTTTGATTGTTTGAGACCAAACTGAGTTCAGCCCACTAAGTTCCCTCAGCCAACTGGAGGAATTTCCAAGCAATAAAAAGGGAGAAATTGTCCTGAGCACTTACCTGGCTCACACATAATATGGAATCAGTGAAAGCTTTGAAAGAAAAGCTTGTCCAAAAGTGGAATTAGGTATTCCAGCAGCTGGTGAGTCCTAAAGGAAAGGCTGGATCCTACTTCTGAAGGACATCTTTATAGACTGGGGACTCTTGGTTAAGTATGATTTTAGAATCATAGGCTCATATTCAGAACTAGAAGGAAGCTCCAAGATCATAGGAACATAGATTTGGAGCATGACTGGCCAAAAATGAAGTTGTTCCTGTCCTCAGAGAAGGTAAATTCTATCAGAAGATAACATGGATGTACACAAAACAGACATGATGTGATTTTGGAGTCGAGGGAACCAGCAGCTGGAGGGATTGGCAAAGGCTTTGTGTGGAAGGTGGCAGTCAGGCACCAGACAGAGATTTGGTGAAAAGGGTGACGCTGCAGGGCTTTGTGAGGGATGCATCCATGAACAATCAGGCTTTTCAGCTTCATGCAGGCCCTACTGCTACCAAGCCCTACATTCCTACAGAGAACTTCCAAACGTCTATTCTTTCCCTTTTGTGAAACAGGATGTGTTATCCTAACTTTATCTCAGCACTCCCAGTGACTTCCAAGAGTTACACAAACGTGACAATACGGGGTCCTGAACTCTGATAAGTGGCTTTCCCAAAGGCTAATAAAAATATCTGCTCTGGATCTGAGCAATGAGAATCATCTGAAACATCGCAGCTGAAAAGGGGGGGGGAGGGTTGATTAACCTCCCAGGGTCTCAGTTCAGCTCTCAAAGGTTGGTTTGGGGAGAATGCTGGGAAACCTGCCCTTTTATGTGTGGGGCAGGGGGGAGAGAGGAGGATAGAGGGCAAGGGTACTGACTTCATTTGGGGTTTTTTTT
>CM053624.1:10296274-10328418 GCA_028646595.1 Phalanger gymnotis
AGAGAGATGACTTAAAAACAATTAAACCTTTTGGGTCTGAAAGCCAAGTGGTTGATTTATAGGAAATAGGAAACTGCTCAGGTCCTTTAGGGGGAATCTTTCCCCCTCTAGCCTTAATCTAAAAGACCACACACTGGGATGGTATTTGGTAGCTTATGTCAGTGAGTTGTAGAACTAGAATGGAAAAGCCGGTGGTTTGTGGGTTAGTGTGCTGGCAGCTGGAGTTTCTCAGTCTTTGCTGGGAGTGAAGGTATTTATAAATGTTTCCCCAATGCAGGCCTGCTCGATGCGAAGTCCCACTTAGAGTTAGCAGAAGGAAGTACAGTAAAAATGATGTCACCATGTAGAAAGACTTTCAAACAACTATTAACATGCACATAGTGAATGCAGATATATCTACACATACATATAGAATATATGTATCATGTATTACATAATATATTGTGTAATATATAATATGTAATGAATGTATCTTATATAACACCTAACATATATATAATGCTTAACAAACCATTTATTGCATTCTTGGATAAATAGGCAAACATATAAAGTGTATATATAGGTGTATATCCATTGGGGGCAGTGGCATACTGAATCAGAATACTGGTTCTATCATTTAAAAATTGTGGGAACTTGGGTAGGTCACTTTGAATTTCTGTGCCTGTTTCTTCCCCTGAGGGCCCCTTTAAATTGTAGTTAAGATCTCTATAGCAGGATGAAGTGACTGGACTTGAGATTTCATTGGGCACTGGAGTATTGACAGGTTGAGCGACATCCTATATTTATATTTTTGTGTTACATGTATAGTTACTTATATGATTATGTATTGGATTATATATATATACATATATATATATATACATTTATACACAAAATGCACTTATGTGTTATTTTATTTGAATACGTATTTTATTTTATATTATTAGAGAGCTGGAGGGCAGAGCCAAAAAATTTTCCCAAAGCCTCCATTTCAAGAGAACTCCCAGCCCAACCATTACCCCCAGCTGCATCTTTAGATTCAATTTCACCATTGCCATGTCCCCACACCAAGTACCTTCTCCCTCCTCCCTCCCTACTTTCGGCTTTCTTTTGTGTTTTTTCTCTCCACGCTAGATTGTAAGCTCCTTCAGAGAGAGGACTATTTTTCTCTTTCTTATTTTTATCTCCAACACTTAGCACAGTGCCTGGCACATAGTAGCCACTTAGTAAATGCTGATTGAATTGAATATAGGCAACACGGGTGACCAATGCAGACAGTCTCCTGTTTGGCAACTTGAAGAGTTCCCTTGAGACAAGGAGAGGTTAAATGACCAGGATGGCATAGCCAATAAGGAGCAGAAGCCACATGACCCTCCTGACTCCAAGACCAGCTCTTTATCTACCATGTGTATACACATAAGGCATTTTTTCTTTAAAAGCTTTATTTTCATCATTATTGGCATTTTACTATTCAATTAACATCCCCTTGTGAATAAGAACCATTTAATTTTTGTAATATCTCTTTGGGGAAGGTTTGTAGTTCACCAGGGCCTAAGAAATACCTCCAACATTGGATGTGAATATGACATTCAAAGTCAAAGGAAATGAAGCCTCCTTCCATCACTGTGTTAGCAAGGTAGAGAAGAGTGGCCCATTAAGGCATCTGTCTGTGGACCGGGATTTTAGAACACAAAGATTCACAGAATCTCAGAGTGGGATAGGAGCTCAAGGGACATCGATTACAACCCATACTTGGCCAAGAATCTTCTATATGGCGGACCTGAGGAGTGGTCCTCCAGCCTTTGCTTGATGACTTCTAATGATGACTAGCTTAGTGCCTTCTGAGGCAAACCATTCTCCTGAGGGTTGATGGTGGGAGAGGTTGTAACTGTTTAAGAATAAGTATTTCTGAGATCCCCCAAACCTACTATGGAAAGGTCTTCCTCTTGGTTATCTCTTGCTTGCCTGAGTCACATCACAGATTGTAAATATGTTTGTATCCTTCCTTCATGTAGCTGTGCCCTACAGGAGAAGATCATGCTTATTTCTACTAACATCAGGTCCACTTGCTCCTTTCCTCCCCTTCTATTCCCTTCCCTTCTGTTCCCTTCCCCTCATATTTTTTTTTTTACTTTTTACTAATTGAATTAGTAAACTTTGGATTTGTTTGGTGGTACTGCTGTGAATCTGAGCTGCTAATTTATACAAAGTTGTGATCATTAAGGCCTTACTAATTACATTATCTGCTAGCACAAAACCAGTGGAAAGCAATGGCTCTAAAGTAGAGTATTGACAGAATGGCCTCATTTTATGTTGTTCCATAATTGGCATAATTACTTATGGTCTGGAAAACTTGATTGTGGCAGACCTGTTGTTAGGAGGCCTGCAGGCCAACAGGAGCAAAGGCCAAGGTAAAGTAAGAGGGCCTAATTATTGGAGCTAAATAGGAACTTCTTTTCCTCTTCCTGTTCTCCCAGCAGTAAGTGTGATGGGCTCTGAAAGCCAACCAGAGAAGACCTGAGAATAGCTAGCTGGTGTACCCAGGACGAGGCACCCTGATCCACAACTGTGTCACCATGTAGCTATCACTCAGATTCCAGAAAGGATCTATTTCCCCAGGGGGCTCTCAATTCTCTTTTGGACTAAAGCTAAGCTCCAGGCTGGCATATTTCTAAGGATCCTCATGTGAGTGCAGTGAAGTTTGTGGGGGAGGATGGGAAGCAGGGGATGAGGGTATGGAGAGGAAAAGGTGGGAAGTGGTGAAGCCAAGAATGTGATTCCTAGCTCTACCAGGAAGTGTAGTGGAACATTAACCACAGTACTCCCCAGAATGAAGAGCTACTGGCCCTTTCCTTTGATTTAAGGGGAATTATAAAATCAGGCAGCTAGGTGGTTTAGTGGATAGAGTACCAGGCCTGGAGTCAGGAAGACTCATCTTCTTGAGTTCAAATCTGGCTGCTGATACTTACTAACTGTATGACCCTGGGCAAGTCACTTAACCCTGTTTGCCTCAGTTTCTGCATTGGTAAAATGAGCTGGAGAAGGAAATGGCAAACCGCTCCAGTATTTTTTGAGAAGAAAACTCCAAGTGGGATTATGATGAGTCAGCCAGGACTGAAATGACTCAGCAGCAGCAGATTATGGTTCTAGGGCTGGGAAAGCTTACAGAGGCTCTCTGGTCCAACATCCTCATTCTATAGACCATAACTATGACAAATATGTGATCATAGTGGGTTACAATTTGGTCTAATCTTTTTGGACCCACTTTGAGAATTCTTGCCAGTGACTCATCATCAATACTGTTTTTGCTCAAAAGTATAGGACAAGGATCTTGTGGCAGAACCATTGAAGTCTCACAAAAAAGCCAAAGTGCAAACGTATCTGTCCATTGATGTACTATAGAAGTTATTCTGTTGTTTCAATCATGTTTGACTCTTCATGACTCCATTAGAAGTTTTTGTTTTTTTTTTGTTTTTTTGCAAGATACTGGAGTGGTTTGTCATTTCCTTCTCAGCTCATTTGACAAATGAGGAACTGAGGCAAGCTGGGTTAAGTGACTTGCCCAGGGTCACACTGCTAGTAAGTGTCTGAGGCTACATTTGAACTCAGAAGACAAGTCTTCCTGACTCCAGGCCCAGCATCCCACACAGTGCTCCACATAACTGACTCTATAGAAGTTAAAACCCCACTATCCAGTCTACTACTTTTAGCTAAAGCATTAAGGACTTAGCATCTGAATGCTCAGTGATGTTGTTTCCTGCTCTGGGTTTATGTTACTCAAGGGTTAATCATCTGTCTGACTGCCAAGCTTATAAGCTCCATTTTCATTGAATCTTTCCAATCAAGCCATAAAGAAACAAGTGACATACTAAAGCAAAGAACAGTTACTTTAACAAAATAGCAACATATGTGACAATGGAAGTTTATCTCCCACAAAATCCTAAGTACACTTTTCTATCAGTTACAGCAAATGGAGAAGTTTTGAATGCTGTGGATAAGGTCACTGACCTTGGTAGTATACATTCCAAGGATGTACACATAATAATGAGGTTGATGCAAGCATTGCCAGAGCTAGCTTAGTGTTTGAGAGGCTCCAAAGGAAAGTATGGGAGAGAAGGGGTATCAGACTGCCCACCACACCGAAGGTCTACAGACCTGTGGTACTGACCTCATCGTTGTATGCCTGTGCAACCTGGACAGTCTACCAGTGCTTTGCCAGGAAACCGAATCACTTCCATTTGAATTGTCTTAGGAAGATTCTGAACATCACCTGGCAGGACAAGATACCAGACCTTGAGGTCCTTACTGGAACTAAACTGCCTAGCATTAAAACTCTACTTCAGAGAGCACAACCCTGATGGGCTGGACATGTTGTTTGAATGCACAACATACACTTGCCAAAAAGACTATTTTATGGAGAACTCATACAGGGCAAGTATTCACATGGTAGTCAGAAGAAGCAATACAAGGATATTCTCAAAGTCTCTCTTAAGAATGTTGGAATTGATTGTGTGACATGAGAGACAATGACACAAGACCCCTGGGCATGGTGTGCCCACATCAGAGAAGGTGTGGTGTTCTATGAGCAAAACAAAATTGAAACAGCTCAAAGGAAATGCAAGATGCACAAATTTAGAGAATCCACCCCAAATGTTCACACAGGCTATTTGTGCCTAATCTGTGATAGAGGATTCTGAGCTCATATTGGTCTGATCAGTCATAGTCTGACACACTGAAACTTGACCTTAGCATAGAGATATCATTTTGGTCCTCTTTGAGAATGAAGGACAACAACCAACCAACCTTTTTCTATATTTTCTAACAGCACTGGTGAGAGATAGGAGAGGAAATGGGTATCCAAGAAAACTTAAATTTCTATGCTGGAATGCCGGCTAGGATAGCTCTCCTTCTCTGAACCTGTCACTAGTTGCTTTGGGCAGAGTTACTGATATCATCTGTTAGGCTAGTTTCTCCACTGAATTGCTTCTCTGCTGAGCTGCTACTGCCATTGGCTGCTTCTCCATTGAACTAAAGTTTTCAGGAAGTTCCTGCCCCCCTTCCCCCCCTCTCCCCATGGAAAGATATGTGCTAACAACTGTGTGAGTTGGCTCTTAGACCCATGATTATTTCAAATCATTTCTGAGTCGGACTCACAGGTACATCTAGTTAGCCCATTGAGAATCCCTCATATTTTAACTCTTTTTTATTGACAATGCTTCTTCTTCAGTAGGAACTTCCCCAGGCTTACTTCATATTTGAGTTTGAGTGAGAAAATTCCTTTAAAATCTTATAATACTCCCTGAAAACTATTACTAGGAACATACTGATCAACCTGGAATTTTACTTAGCAATACTGCAGGTGCAGGGCAGATATGGTGACCTTTATTCTAAAGTTATCCATCTACTTAAATCATGGCCCCTCACATGTCTCCAGAATGTTTCTTTTAAGATCCAAATGTATTGCCTGAGAGGCAGCATTGTGTGACGGACAGAGTACTAGTCTTGGTGTTAGGTAAATCTGGATTTAAATCTTGCCTCAGATGCTTTTTACCTATCTGACCTTAGGCAGGTCACTTAAAATGTCTTTGCCTCAGTTTCCTCACAGATGAAATAAGGAGCTTGGATTTTATGATCCTAATGTATCTTCTACAACTAGAGCTATGATCCTATCATTCATGTTACTATGTGTTAGGATTAGAAAATGTCTATTAGGACCCCCTAACAATTCAAATAAAAATATTTATTAAATACTGCTTGTGTGTAAGCCATTGGGTATGCAAAGATTAAAAAATGAAATAGACCTTACCTTTAAGGAATTTCTATTCTGTGTTATAGTACACTAATAGGAATTATCTTTACCATATTTGCTATTTGACTTGAAGAACTCTTGTTGCTGCTAAAGTTGAGAGGTAGCTTGTGCAAGACAGGAAAACATGAGTAGCAGGAAAGGAGAGAGAAAGATCTAACGTGTTAAACACTGTGCGTGCAGGGCAGTGGAAGCCTCCTGAGTATTGAAGGGTAGGATGTGAAGATTGAGGGTGGAAGGAAGGCAAGAGATCATCTACCTAATAACAGACTTTACCTACTGATTTTTTTACTTTCTGGGACCATATCCTCAAGTACTTTGTGTCTCTCTGGGAACAGAACTGGAAAGGTGAATTCAACATTGTGGTATCTGGCTTTCTACAGGTTAGATATTTTAAAAGGAGATTCTCTAGAATCATTGAATTCTAGAGCTAGAATGGACCTTTGAGACAATCTAGTCCAATAATTTTAATTTCACTAATGAAGAAACCAGAGTTCAGTGACTAAGATTTGTGATATTGGGACCTTCTAAGCTATATTCTGTGAACTCTTTCCTGTATGCCTTATCTCTACTCTGTCTTTCTGTCTTCTCCTCCAGTTTTATAGGAAGAATTGGCTCTACTCCCATTTGCTTCTGTTTCAGCTTTTGATCCTATCCTCTGCAGAGACTTGCACTATTATCCATTCCCCTCCTCCTCAACCTGTTTAATGTTTCCTTTCCTACTGACTCATGGAATCACTGACTAAAATCATAGTTCATATCTCATAATCTCCTTCTTCAATCATTATCAGACTTTTTTTTTTATCATTGTAGCGAAATCTTGGTGAGGCAACTCTCTTTTTCAAAGTAGATTGGCACCTGCTATGCAACCTGAGGCAGCTAAGTGGTACAGTAGATAGAGTGCCACACCTGGAGTCAGGAAGACTCATCATCCTGAGTTCAAATCTGGCCTCAGACATTTACTAACTGTGTGACCCTGGACAAGTCACTTAATTATGTCTCCTTATCTGTAAAGTGAGCTGGAGAAGAAATGGCAAACCACTCCAGTATCTTTACCAAGAAAACCCCAAGTGGGATCATGAAGAGTTGGACATGATTGAAAAGAAATGAACAACAGCATTGAATTCAGCTTGTACTCCCAGAGAGTTCCCTAGGGCGCTGAGAAGTTCAGCCACGTGTCTAAGGTCAAACAGGCATTACGAAGCAGAAGCAGGATTTGCATCTCAGTCTTCCTAACCATGACACTAGCCCTCTATTTTCTTGGCCATGCTTCCTCTCATCCTTAACCTCCTTCAGTAAAATGGCTCCAGCTACATAATTGCTTGACCATTGTGCCGTATGCCAAACAGCAGTTACTGTTTGGAGGTCCATGTAGAGAAAAGGTAAATGGACTAGGATCATAATGGGTTAAAGCAGAAGCCGATTATGATCTCTAGGTTTGTCACTTTCAGGAAAAGTATAGAATTGTTAAGCTTCTCTACTTTCAGTTATTCTTAGCATAACGGTTGAAACCTTAAAATAAATAACAATGCTTAAGTTACTGACAAGAATGAAAAGTGTGGGTCCAAGAGGGAATTCAGGAGGCATGGCGGTGTGATGAATAGGGCTATAAAGGTGCAAGTAAGATTGATTAAGTGCTCTCTTTGTGGAAGACTCTGCTCAATTTCAGCTCTGCGGCGGCACTTTTGGAGCTTTAAAAGAAATGGCACAGATTGGGAAACATGCAAATGCATTCATTGTATTTGGAAGCATTATAAAATCTCTTCCTATAGGAAATCTATTCCTATTCCTTTTCAGTGTTTTAACTTGTAAAACTTTCCCAAAGGCACGTAAAATCACCAGTACTATAGGCTAGTGTATGTAGTTCTGGACTTGGAGTCAGAAAGACCTGAATTCAAATCCTGCCTCAGAATACAACTATGTGGTTCTGAGCAATACACTTAACCTTTTTAAGCCTCAGTTTCCTCATTGGTAAAATTAAAGGGGGCTAGACTTGATCAGTTCTAATGAGCCTTCCAACTTTAAAGGTGTGTTCTCTGGAAATTTGGGGCAAAAGCATGAGATCTGAGTAGAACGAACTCTGGATCATTCTTCTTAGTTTAGGATGTCATGTAATTTATGGGTATTGAGACAAGGATACGGTGTAGTAGTGTGGGAAGAGGACTAGACAAGGAAGGAGGAGACAGAGTTCAAATACTACACCTTGCCAGCTGTGACTATGGGCAGGTCACCTCAACCCTCTGCTCTTCATTTCTTTGTCTACATTATGACATAATTATGTGAAGGATGTGTGAGAGCATGAGGGTGGGAAATCCTGGCACCTATTAAGTGCTTCCTCCCTCCCTCCCTTCCTTCCTTCCTTCCTTCCTTCCTTCCTTCCTTCCTTCCTTCCTTCCTTCCTTCCTTCCTTCCTTCCTTCCTTCCTTCCTTCCTTCCTTCCTTCCTTCTTTCCTTCCTTCCTTCTTTCCTTCCTTGCCTTTCTCCCTCCCTCCTTCCTTTCTTTTTTCCTTCCTTCTTCTACCAAAGTAGTTAAGTCAAAGAGCATTCCTATCACATTCCAGGCACTGTTCTAAGCTTAATAAGCCCCCCATCTTTGCCCTTGCAAACACGCTATGGCCCAAACTAACTAGTCTTCTTGCTGCTTCTCATGTACAACATCCCATTTCTTCCTTGCATGCCTTTTAAATGCCCCCTGTCCCCATATTTGGAAAGCAATCCCTCCTCCCCACTGTCTTAGAAGTGTAAGTTTCCTTCAACACTCAGCTTCAACACCATATTTTACATGAATTCTTCATGTATCCTCCCAGTTGCTGGTGCCTTCTCCCCAAATACTTAGTATATGTATGTTTATAGATGCACAAATCTCCTCCAATTAAATTGTAAACTCCTTGAGGGCAGACACTATTTCATTTTTGTCTTTGTATTTCCAGCTTTAGCATAATGGTTTATACATGTTAGGTATTTAATAAATGTTTGTTAATGGAATGATTAGTAAAGATTTGCTGAGACTCTGAAAAATGACTTGTTCATGGTCACACAGACGGTATCAGACATAAGAATTGAGCCCAGGTTTTCCTGACTTAAGACCAACCCACTATCCACTAACCAATCATGCAACTACTTGTATATATTGTTATGAATATAATGCTTCCATTAATAGCCTTAGAGATGCACTGCTAATATCTACGGTTGGAAGGAATCTTAGAGATTCAGTAAGGAGAGCGTGCTAAACTCTTCGGTCTCAGAAATGTGGGTGCGAATATTGAAGCCTTCCTCATTTTATCAGGCTAGAGTACTCCGGGTGAGCCTCTCATAGCCAGCCAGCTTATCAAGAACTTAGTTATTTAAGTCCTAGGGAGTTACCTGAGGCCCATAGAGGCTAGCTGAATGACTAATGATCTCTTTAGTAGCAAAAGTGAGATTAAAACCAAAGCCTCGCTCACCCCAAGCCCTGAACTCTACCCACCATGCCACCTGTCCTCTATGAGTTTATAAGATCATAACTTTACAGTTGGATGAGAGCTCAGCAGTGTCCCAGTTGAAACTCTCATTTACAAAGGAAGGAACTGAGGCCCACAGAGGTGGATCGACATATCCCATGTTTCACAGAAGGCAAGTGGTAGGCTTCAATTGGAAGTTGGGTCTTTCCGTCTGCAGACCCCAAGCTCTTTCTTCTTTCCAAGCTGCCTTTCCCCATGATAACGATGTTGATTTTCTCCTGGCCTAGGATTTTATCAGTATGTGGTAACTCCTTTCACTGATGCAGACTAACAACTCATTTGCAACTTGGAGTCTGAGAGTTTCCTGAGAAACCGAGGCAGAGGCAGGACCTGCATCCGCAGTTCTTCCTGTCTCCAAAGCCAGCTCTGGTCCCCATGATAATATTTTATTGTTAATAGCAAATCACCACGATACAGGCACTTGGGTGCTGCAGTGTATAGAGCCCTGAGTCCGGAGTCAGGAAGATCTGAGTTTAAATCTGGCCTCAGACATTTACTAGCTGTGGGACCCTGGGCAAGTCATTTAACCCTGTTTACCTCAGTTTCCTCATCTGAAAAATGAGCTGGAGAAGGAAATGGTAAATCACTTCAGTATCTGTGCCAAGAAAATCCCAAACAGGGTCATGGAGAGTCAGACAGGACTGAAAAAACAAATGACAAGGGCCACAACAACAAGTATCATCGTGAAGTGATGAACCTCGAATGTTAGTTTCATCTTCTCAATCCACTTTAATGTCCCTGTAGGGATGTCAAATTTCCATGCCATTGGGGCAGCATGACTCAATCAAGTGTGAACTTTCGTGTTTCCAGTTTCTGCTGTCCAGAGGCAGCCAGTGCATGCAACTTACTGGTAGTCTGCCACTTCGAGTCTGGAGCAAACATATGGCATCCGACACCTCTGTTGTTTGTAACCTGGATGAGTTGGACAGCAGAGGGTGCCATTGGACCTCCAGTCGAGTACTAGCCTCCCCCAAATCTACATTTAACAGCAAGAAGAATGTGAAGAATGCTTTCTCTGCTAAGATTGGAGACTATTTATAGAACTGTAGGCAAGATAAAGTGACCAGAAGAAATGCAGACATAAAATGCAGAAACTGATAGGCATTTTTACGAAGATACAGCAGATTGTCTGGTGTGGGCTTTGTGGAAGGCAAGTTCAAAGTTAAATGAAAAATGATTTATGCTTTAGGGGCTATCATCATTATTGTTATTGGCCATCAGAATCATGAAATAGACACAATATTCTAAATTAGGCTGAATGTGAAATGAGGGTAATAATAGTTCTCACCTCACAGGGTTGTTGAGAGGATCAATGAGATAATATTTGTAAAGTGCTTAGCACAGTGCCTGGCACATAGTAGGTGCTTATGGAAATACTTATTCTCTCTCTTCCCTATACTGAATAAACATGTGTATGTCCAAAAATACCAAGAGAAAGTATTGCTTGTTTGTTTTGCATTATGGCTTGAGGTGATTGTTTCAAAGAACTTGCATTCTAATTGGTAAAAGCAAAGGCATTGGAAAGAAGTGGCTAAGGGAGGGTCACTTTGATCCATGAAGTGACAGGGAAGGTGAGTGGGGCTATATAGCTGTAGCTTGACATACACCATCTAGGAACAATGACAGAGTTCCTTGATTCCAGAGCTGGAGGCTCAGGGTGAGCATGGAGGAGTTTAGCTAGGAACTGGGATTGAGGTGCCTGCAGAGTGAGGAATGCATGACTCTCCCAAAACTATTCTTGGAGAGACAGACACCAATCAGAAGGTGGAACTGGAGAGGAAGTTCCTCCAGGGTTGGGTCTATGTTGTGATTGAGACTGTGGAGGAGTGGCCAGGGAGGAGAGGGCCTCTCCAAGTTTGGTCAGGAAGCCTTCCTGGATGACCTGAAGTTTGTTGCTTTGGAGTCTGGGGAAAACAAAAATTGTTTTACTGTTAATAATCAGGGCAAAAGTACTTGGCTTGATGAGTGGAAAGCCTGGGAAAATGCAAGGCTGCTGGTGGGGCAGCCACCCCCAGAGAAGGGATCAGGGTGGGGCTCAGCTGAGGAGGAGAGGGCTCAGGAAAGGAAGTGCTTCCTCTTTTAACTAGCTGTTCGTTATTTCTTTTTTATTATGAATTTGACAAATGTCAAAGAAAATGAACATTTCTTTATTCAAAGAACAGAAAGAGGATTTTATGATACTGTCTCTATTATGTACAGCTTACTTTTAAAAAAGTGTATGTTAAATTAAACATGTTAGCTATTTTTTTCCTCATTAGGTATTAAACTTAATTGTTTCTCTCAGCTGAAGGAATATAAGAACTGTCAATGCCTTCTATATTTCAGCTTCCCATTACTTCACTCTATTCTCAGCTCTGCTTGTGGGTTCTACCAAGTTGGAAAAGCTGACAGTTCTGGCCAAGCAATAGAACGTTGTTCTAGGATTAGCCTAGCAAAGTGCAAAGGAGCTCATCCACAGAAGCGTGGCCAGCAGGGAACCCTTTTCATTTTTTGGCCACAGTAATTAACAGAACCGTCTTCTAGGTAGAAAGGAATGGGGGCCCTTCTCAACAGATTTCCCCTGGAAGTAGGGAAGTAGCAGATGAGACATTGAAGGTGCGATTTCCAGAGCTTATTCTTGCTTATCAATGTTGGGGGAATCGACCCACGTCTGATGAGTTTGTTACCAGAATGATAACTCAAATGCATGCGTAGATGACACTTCAAGCTTTGAAAACACTCCTCACAGCAGTCTTCTGAGTGGGTGGCCCTGAGTTGTTGAGGCTCATGCCAGTGGAACGTTAACTCTGCTAGTCACGACCAACCTTCAACTTGCAGCCCAGTTGCCAGTGGCACTAGAGGCTAAGTGACTTTCCCAGGCTTTCACAGTCAGTACGGAACACAGGTGTCCCGCGCTCTCGCCGGACACGCCTCCTGAACCCTCCTCGGTGAGCAACCGTCTCCCTACCCGGGCTTCGGACGTCTCCGGTCCCCTCGGTGAGCCAAGGGGCAATGACCAGACAGCGACCACAGCTGAATATGCAAGGTTGCTTTATTGGAGTCTACAAAGATGTCTCTCCCTCTTTCCTCCTCCCCACACCTTATCTAGGGAAAGCAGAGGACCTCCCCAGCGCCTCCTTCGGGGGGCGGAGCGACAACCTTTGAAGCCACTCCCGCCATAGGCGGTGACTCCAGGCGTTCTCCTTTCCTCCCAGGAAGCCCGGTTCTAGACCCCTGACACACAGGCAGGACTTGAATCCACATCTTGGCTCCAAGTTTAGCCAAGCTTGTTTAGGATCTTGGTCATAGTGACTGATCCTCAGTTATGTAAGGACCAAGCTAGCTGTTGCGACAATTGGGCTAGGAGCTGCTGTAGGGGTGTAAGACCCACCAGCAACCAGCACCCAGAAAGCCGCCAAAACAGGTGCTTTTGATCTGCTTTACGAAGGAAAGCAACATTAAGGGGTTAACGATCTTACTTTAATAGAACATACAAATATCATTCACTTGTTCAGGGGAAAAAGCCAGCACCCTGAACTTCAGAGCAAATACAAACAAATTACAAACATCAACAGACAGACCTTGTCTGATTCAAATCTCAATGCATAGTTACCAGGGTCTAACAAAGTCCTAACATCCAGGTTTACAAGCTGGAAGGCTCTTATCTACAGCTGCCCAGAGTCTCCACATCAACACACCTCTAAGAATGAGAGCCCCCAGCAAATGGCTCTGTTCTCTCTTTTTATACGCTCTTTAGCTGTCTTCGAACGTCATCTGAGCGACCAGAACTCAGGCTCCTACTATTGGCTCTGATCTTAGCAACTCCCCTTAGGACCCTGAGAGCTTCGTGCCCACATAGGCTTAGCACCTAGTAGATAAGGGTTTGGGCCTGGGGCTTTGCACCTAGAGGGCTCAATCCAAGACACTTAATGAATCATTCTAAAACAGTAAGAAAGTCCCAACCTAATTGCCAATACACTAGTGTAATTTAGAGTCCCATTGAGAAGATTGAGTCACCCGCAATTGGCAAAAGACAACATTGAAAGACCTTTCAATCTACTCCAGTATGGAGTACACTACCTTGACGAAATTGTGCACTCTTGAGGCCGGTGCACTCCTCCAGACACCCTTTTGGAAGTAAAAGGCAGTAAACTAATATTTTAATGAATAAAGCATTTTAGCTGACATCTTATGAACAACATAGTCTTTAAAAAACCTTGAAAATTTCCTGTTGCTTTTCCTTCACTCAAGCATGATTTATTGCTTTGACACACTATGAATTAGCCACTTGCAGAAGACTACAAAGGAATTTGACTTTTTGATGTGTGATGCCTGGCGTTTCCTGGGAGGATTTTACACTGAGGTCCAATAATAATTTCTCGTCATTTTGTGCTGTGGAATATAGGCATTAATTCTAACTGATATTAGTCATGACACTAATGTGGTTTTAAACTCTAAGCCTATTAGCAATTATGGGATGGACTCAGCATGGTCTTGACCCTGCTGAGAGAGGTTTTCCCCCTGTGTTTGATAGCTTAGGGTTTTCCTTTTCCCCATGTAGACCTGAACTATCCTAAGGAAACTGCAGAGTTCCCTAGTGAGACTCCCATCAAATTGGATATCAGCTGCGTCTGAGTTGGAAGGAATCTCAGGAGCCATCAAGTCTAACCCCTTATTTTACAGATGAGGAAACTTATGGATGTCAAGTGACTTGCCCCAGGTCAGAAGTAATTAATATAAAAAGCAGGGTTTGACCTGAGGTCCTCTGATTCCAGAAAAAAAAAAAAAACAATAGAAAAACTGTCAATGTGACTGCAGAACACAGGTGTAACTGCAGCTGCACATTGGAGCTTGGTTCAGCCAGTAGAATGTAAGCTTCTTGAGGCCAAGAGCAATTTGGTTTTTAGTTTTATAGTCACAGCAAAATAACAGCCTCTAGTTTGGCTTAATGAACTCTTATTAAATTAAATTGAAAAGGAGTCAATATTTTCTTTTTTTTTAGGCAACAGAAAGCACATAACACACACATGGGTGCATACACATATACCATATACACACGCATGCACATATATGGACACACACACATATATACCATCTATGTATGCATATGGTATGTATGTGGTATATATATATACATATATGTGTGTGTGTGTACATGTATATATTTGTGCATGTAAATAGGTATGAATATACACATATACACATATAATATGTGTATATATGTGTTTATTTTAATATCTAATATACATATAATATATATTATGTGTGTGTGTACACACATTAGGAGACAGGATGAGATGGTTTATTCCAAAGCTATAGACTGAACCATAGATCAGATCTGGGGAATTCTAGAAATGAAAGAGACATCAATAGAATGATTCCTTTTGGAAGTATTTTCATAGTGGCAAATATAAGAATAACTTGACTTCACTGCTTTTAAAAACCAGGGAACAACATCCAGGATAGACCACTTGCCTTGAAGTCAGGAAGGTCTGTGTTTCAGTCCTGCCATTCATCTTTCCTAACTATATAATCTTGAGCGAGTCACCTTTCTGGGCTTCAGGAGGCTTCTGAATTATACATAAGTTTTGATCTGAGTTGTGGGCTAAATGAAAAGCCTGAGGGAGTTTCTGGGTAATTAATAATCAATTTATTAATTAGGCTAGCTAATGATCAATAAATTGATGGTCAGTGGTTTCTCTGTGACTCTCAATAACCAAAGACAAAACCATAGAATGCTTAAAATACCTTTGGAAAAGGAGAGGTGAAAATTAGCCCCGATTGGTGAACAATTAATGCTATGTGGTGCAGTCAGGAATGAGTTCAAATCCAGCCTCAGACATTTCCTAGCTGTGTGCCTTGAGCAAGTCACTTACTGCTATTTGCCTCAGTTTTCTCATTTATAAAATGGAAGTAATTATAGACCCTACTTCTCAGCGTTGTTGTGAGGATCAAATGAGATATTTGTAAAGGACTTAGTACAGCGCTTAGCACATAGTAGGTACTAGGCAAATGTTACTATTATTATTACTTGCCCAAAGTCACACAATAGTCTCAGAGACAGGATTTGAACCCACATCCTCTGACTTCAGACGCTGCGCTTTCCCCACTGTACCATGGAGCATCCTGAGCTAAGTGCTGATAATCTAAGATGTAATTCCCTCACTTCTTAGAGAGAACAGTGATATCCAAAGAGGGGAGAATACTTGATCACAAGTTACATGACTAATAAGTGTTCCAGCTGGGATTTGAAGCCTGGCAGTTTTCTTCCAATATCAGGCCATTCTATTCTTTCCACTGGGCCATACCTGCTTTTTCCTTTCTCTGCAGTATGTAAAAGAGGGGAGATACTGCATACGAGGATAGATTTCTAATCTTCAAGGTAGAAAGAGCAGGGTTCAAATCTTGTCTCTGAGATCTAATGTACATATCAAACAAAATATTACATATATTTGTGTGTATACATATATACATATATATTTTTTTCCCAGAATATATACAAATAAACAGGGCAACCAGGTGGTAGAGTAAATGGAGTGCTGGGCCTAGAGTCAGAAGGACTCATCTTCTTGAGTTCAGATCTGGCTTCAGACTAGCTGTGCGACCCTGGGGAGGGAGAGGCTGGCAACAGGGGCCTCAGGAAAGACTCTTTATAGGAAATGGTGAATGAGCTGAATCTTGAAGGAGACTTGAGATTGGCCAAGTCATTTAACTTTTTAATGATCCAGGAAACTTTTTAGAACTGTGAGTTACACAGTGTGTGTGCTAGTAGTCATCAGGAGGTCTCTACATTAATAAAATCCCAGATCTGTTTCAAACACATAATTTAAAACCAAAATTTATAAATGTCCACTCATTATGAGCTTAGGTCCAGAGCTAATGTGATCATTTAGGGATACTAGAGAGCATCTCTGGGGAAGAGGAAGGGGGGTATGAGAAGTTCCCACCCTCTTGACTTCTGTTTCTTAGGGCTCTCCCATCCCTTCAGAGACAAGGAGAGAGAGGTGTTATGGCTCTTTCTGACACTGGGGGGCAGTGATGTCACTGGAGAGAGATGTTGCCATAGCAACAGGCAGGCTTGTTTTAATGATTGGTAAGTTTCAACTCTACAACCATGTGCCCTTTGAGTAATTCCTTTTACCATGTCTGGGTATCTGGTTATAGTGTCTTCCATAGCTCACATCTGGGAAGGATGGGCATGGCCTTGACCCCCTAGCCAGAGGCCAGATCAGTTCCACAGGAGGCCAGCTCGAAATGACACATGAAACAAGAAGATATTTCAAACCAGACTTTGTGCCAGGAACATAACATATGTGGAAGGGAATCTGGCATTATGTGGGCACAACTCTTGGGGCTGATCATGTGAAAGTCCCCACCCTCAATATTTTGTATTTACAGCTGGCTTTGTGGCTGCAAGAATGCTCTTAGGTGCCAAGTTCATGGGCTCTGTGACAACACAGAGTGCCTGGCACATGGTAAGCACTTAATCAAGGTTTGTTGAATGGAACTGAATTGTGTTTTAGGATTGAGGCTTTATGGCATGGTGGCCAGAGTCTTACCTGCTGTCTGAAAAGTCTGGGTTCAAATCCCTATGCTGCTACTTAGTTTCGTGATGACATGCAAGTGTTTTCCTCATCTATAAAAAGGGGATAGCAATTCCTGATAGTGTCTGCCTCACAGGGATGCTGTGAAGTTCAAATGAGATATTGTATATAAAGTACTTTGCAAACCTTAAAGGGCACAAGGCATCTGCTTCCCAGGTTTAAATGAGAGAATATTTGTCAAGTGTTTTGCAAATGTTAATTGCTACAAAAATGCTTATGATGATGATGCAATAATCTAGCTGCTCTTTTATGACCCCAACACCCAGTACAATGTCTGACACTTTTGCAAAGGAGAGCAGGAATGGATTGGACCTGAGATTTCATTGGTAGGAAGCTACCAGTGAGGGCCTCCCTCTGCTGATGTAGATCCATCCATGCCTGCTCTCCAAGTTAGAGAGCTGGAGGGTTGCCTGGGGCAGCCTATGTGGGGTGGAACTGGGGCTTGAACCCAGTTCTTCCTGGTTCCAAGAACAGTTTTTTATCTACTAAGTCACCGCCTACCTGGCACATAGTAGGTGCTTAATAAACACTCGCAGTTGAAGTATGTCCTGATATAAATGTCAAGGATTACCTCTGTGAGTGGGGTAGTGAAAATCAGCTCCATGCACATTAGATCCCAGTCCTTCAATTTTAGAGTTGCCAGAGACTTTTGAGTTCATGTAGTCCAACCACCTCATTTTACAGATGGAGAAACTTTCATCTGGCGGTTGGAAAAATCGCACCTAATGAAAAATGAAAAAGAAGAAAAACAGTGGCAGTTGAGGTGCAGACTCTGCCATCTCTCTGCTCAGGAGGGGATCCTTTGAACATCAAAGGACCTAGCCCTGAGTCCCAGCCCATTCTACCTCTGTGATAACTAACCACTTGGTATCAACTCACATTTACATATGGATTTAAAGTTTCTAGGATGTTTTTGGTTAAAGTCTTTTGAGATAGGATTCATCTGGAAGAGACTTTAGGGATCGAGTAGTACAACCCCATCAATTTACAAATGTGGAAACTGAGGCCTGAAGTGGGTGAAGCAACTTGCAGGGTTTATTTCACTTTTTGTCTTCATATCCACAGCTATCAGCTTAGTGCCTGGAACATGATCAGTACTTCAGAAATGCTTGGCGATGATCACTCTAAGTCATAGGTAGTCAGGGGGCAGAGCTGAGATTCACTCCTCTTCTAAAATCTGTGCCCTTTCCTAAGCTTCATTTTCTCCATTTTCTAGATTAAGACACCGATATTCAGGTGAAGTGACTCATCCAGGTTCACACAATAAGTCAGAGTTGAAACTTGCTGAGTCTCACCATGTCCAGCCCTCTTTTAGCTATATTATCTGCTTGCTCCAATAAGTATGCCTTTTGAATTACAGACACCTATACTAATTTTTTTTGGGGGGGGGAGAGTTGCTGGTTATATGAATGTTAATCCCACAGATTTCCTACAAACTGCATCATAAAATGGAAGGCATTACTGTGACCTACAGCAATGGTTTTTCCAGAGAATTTGCCTGTGTATAAAAATATTTGCTATCTTTGTAAAAAAAAAATAGCCATGGAAGCTCAAAATGGCATCTAGTCATTTTTCCTAGCTAATAATAGGCAGAGTAGTATAATGGGTAGAGATGTAGTCATGGAATAAGGAATTCCTGGCCTGAAGACCTGTCTCTGATGCATCCTGGATTCTTGACTCTGGAAAAGTCACTGAACTGCTCAGTGTCGTCCCCAAACCCTCTAAACTCCAAGTTAATAGATCTGCCGCATCGCAGGGGGTGGCAACACTAAGGTGTGTGTGTGTGGAGAAGCACATGGATAAAGTTATAGTTTGAGACCAAAAAATACTTTCAGAAAGCTCATACTGTGACATGGTCACATAAAATAAAAATGACACAAAATAAAAACTATTTACTTAGAATGATTCCAAAGGAAATGGAGGCAAACCACAGAATTCTGGATTATATATACATATATATATGTATAGACACACACATATGTGTGTGTGTGTGTGTGTGTGTGTGTGTGTGTGTGTGTGTAGAATTGAGGTAAATTGGATGACCCAAGAACAAGACTTCTTTCTGACTAAACTGAAAGAGCTTGGATTTGAATTCTGGCTCTGCCATTTACTATATGGTCGTGTGGAAGTCACTTCCTCTCTCTTAGCTTTGGTTTCTTCCTCTGTAAAATGGAAGGTTGGAGTAGTGCACCTGTATGGTTCTTTTCCGCTCTAAAAACAGTGTCCCAAAAGTCTTAGTGCAGTTTAGAGACACCCCCCCCCCGCCCCCATATAATCGAAATAGTTGGTGAAACGTCTTTGGGGAGGGAGATGTCCTGAATTGTTCCAAAAAGATGTTCACCCTCCTCGATTCTCTGTAAATGGCCTTTAGTCCAGCCTCCTCATTTTCTAGAGGAAAAAACCGATCTTAGAGAGGTGAAGTCACACTGGCAGCTGCCAGAACGGATTGGAATCCCATTCTTCCAAGTAACTTGCAATCCAGCATTTCTTCTCCTCACTGCACTAGGACCTGGGGGCCACATGCACTGGAAAGCCCCCATTTGGCAGCCAGTCTTCTGGTAGGAGAGCCAAATTGGAGAAGGCAGCCCTTGGTGCTTCAGATATGTGGTATGATCAGCCATACCGCTCACTAAAGGGCGCCAGATTTCCAGCCACCTTCAAAAGCTTTATGTTTGGGGAGGATTGCTTTGCTTTCAGAGTCTTACAGAAAAGGCTCAAGAAAGCGGCCAAATCCACTATTTGTGGCTATAAAATTAGCTATCCCAACAATAGTGGTGTGGAGATCTGGTAAAGATGCTCTGAAGCTGTGTGAGTTGGGGAGGATTTCGAGTTGTTTGCATACTGTCCATCGGCAGAGTCGTCTGTGCACAAAGGACCCTCCAGCAGATGGAATAAGGGGTGGAGAGGTGGGGCAGAGATCAAATGTTTGGCAGAAAAATCGTGCTAAATTCAGTATCTCCAAACAGAACCCCCAGGGGAAAAGCCAAACTGAGACTTTTTATTATTCTCCTAGAGTTGAAGTAGGGCCAGGACGAATTCAATTTACTGCAGGGTCTCCTCTCTTAAGTCTCTCTCTCTCTCTCTCTCTCTCTCTCTCTCTCTCTCTCTCTCTCTCTCTCTCTCCCACCTCTTTCTGTTCATCTCTGGGTCTCTTTTATTAAAGCAGATTTGTAGCATGCTCCCAGCAACTTGGTGGTTTTTTTTTTCTTTTTCAGATATGATGCTGGGAAGAGTAGGGCTTATTTTTAAAATACACTTTTTTTTTTTGTACTTCAGGAGTGATCTCTCTTTACCCCATGACACACACAGAACATTTACAGGGAGTAAAGGATCTTAAGAGACCCATTGATGGGCAGGAAGGAGGACCATGAGTATGGCAGGAGTCAGAAGGCAGAAACAACAGCTTCGCCAAGCGTCAAACCCCAAATGCGTCCCTCCTAGGCTGCCCGAGGCATCTCCATCTCTCGTTCTATTTCAGTTTGGAGGCAGCTGAAAGTAGGTAGCATGACAGGCAGGGAGTGAGTCGTAGACAATTCTGGAAAAGGGATAAAAAGGGGAGAGGGGGAGGAGGAGTACGGGCGAAGGCTTCTCTCCATCAATCAGCATCCCCTCTGCTTTTGCATCGCTCCCTCGGTGTCTTGCAAGTTTCTCTTTAGGTGTGACTCACCTGCAGGTGGGAACATAGGGCGGGCAGGTGAGGGGTGCGTGCGTGTGTGTGTGTGTGTGTGTGTGTGTGTGTGTGTGTGAGAGAGAGAGAGAGAGAGAGAGAGAGAGAGAGAGAGAGAGAGAGAGAGAGAGAGAGAAGGCGCACAGCCCGGGCACACGGGGCTGGGTACCGGTAGTCAGGGAGCCGCTTTCCTTTGCTGATCCTCGGCTAACATTCCTCCACACCTCCGCTGTCTCCAGCTCTGGAGCTGGATAAAGTCAATCGTGAACACCAGCTTGCTCGCCCTCCTCATTCCATTTCCCCAGGATGAACGCAGATCCCCCGGGGGCTCGCCTCTCCCCGCCTGGAGTGTGCCACCCCACCCACGCCGCGTACCCCATAAATGCCGTCTGCCTGGCTCCGCCTAAAATTCCCTCCCCGGGGGCCAAGGAGGCACTTATCTGCTCTCCTCCTCGGCTGGCTGGAGCTCACTCCGTTTCCTCCCTCCCGGCTCCCTCTCTGCCTGCCAGCCACAGGACCTCAACCAAGTCCAGTACCCTGCTTCCCTGCTCCCGCCCCTGTGCCCTCGGCCACCCCACCTCCCACTTCCCCAGTCCTTCCCCATCTCTGGTGGGGCAGAAGCCACCGCTCAGCTCCGCCCCCATCGCCAGGGCTCCGGGGCTCGTCTCCCCCGCCCCGAGAAGCGGAATCCGCACAGCGAAAGTCTCCAGGGCGCTGGGCGGCCGTCCGACTGGGCATGCTCCGTGGCCCCGCCGGGCTGAGCTCGGGAGCGGGGAGCCAGCAGCGGCGGCGGCGGGAGCGGGAGCGGGAGCGGCGGCGGGCGCGGGGGCCGGGGCCGGGGCTGGGGCCGGGGCAGCCGTAGAGGCAGCCGTAGGAGTAGCAGAGGCTCAGCTGCGGCCGCCAAGGAGGCAGCTCGGGCCGCCCGTCGGGAGCGCGCGGCTACTCGCCGCCCGCTGCCCGCCGCCGCCGCCGCTGCTTCTGCCGCTGCTACCCGTGCCCGAGCCACTGCCCGCGCCGCCGCCCGTGCCCGGGCCGGGGCCGGGGCCGGGGGGCGGGGGGCGCCGGGGGGAGCAGGAGCACCCGCGGCAGCGGCGGCGGCGGGGACTTTGCCCAAAGTTGCGGGGGGCACCGCGCCGCCGAGAGAGCGGGGCCCCGGGGCCAGCCCCAGGACCCAGGCAGCATGGGCACGCTGCGCGATCTGCAGTACGCGCTCCAGGAGAAGATCGAGGAGCTGAGGCAGCGCGACGCGCTCATAGACGAGCTGGAACTGGAGCTCGACCAGAAGGACGAGCTCATCCAGAAGCTGCAGAACGAGCTGGACAAGTACCGCTCGGTGATCCGGCCCGCCACGCAGCAGGCGCAGCAGGCGCAGCAGGCGGCGCAGCAGGCGGCGCAGCCCGGCGGCGGCGCGGGTAGCGGCGGAGGAGAGCCCCGCACCAAGCGCCAGGCGATCTCAGCCGAGCCCACTGCCTTCGACTTGCAGGACCTCAGCCACGTGACGCTGCCCTTCTACCCCAAGAGCCCCCAGTAAGCGGGCTGGGCCCAGCCGGGGGCGGTGGGTGGGAAGGGTTGGGCGCTGCCCCCGGGAGGCCGGGAGGGAAGGCGGGCGTTCGCAGGGCTGAGCTGCGCGCTGCCCCACCGGGAGCCGCCGGGCTGGACGCTCGGGGCTCGTCTGCCTTGCCTAGGGGCGAGCTGCCTGCAAGCCTGGCTGCCTTCCCGATCAGATTCTCACAGCTCGCCCTGTCGGGTGCTTCTCTCCCTCCTTCACGTCTCCCTAAAGAGGGACCAACTGACACTTCTCCCGGATGTCTCAGTCTGTTGCACATCTCCAGTCCTTCCCTCCCTTCTTCCATCCCTCATTCATCAGTTGCCTTCATATGTGCCTCTGCCTTAATACCTGGCAATGACAGTGTCGAGAGGGGAAGAGAGAGGGAGAGCATCAGGGACTTATACGCAGAGAGACAGAGAATCATAAGACAGAGTGAGGTTCACAGTTTGGAGAAATGCATAAGGAGACTGAAATAAGAGTAAGGAGAGGGACAGAGAAGTCACAAGAGAAAAAGCAGAGAGAAGTCCCTTGGGAATGAGCTTTCAGAATGTACAGATGTATGTATGTATGTATGTATGTATGTGGAAAGAGGAAGAAAAAGAGTGAGCTTTCCCTCTCAGTTATCCGAGTCTCAAAGCAGCCAGAAGTGTCCAGCGGGAAAACCGAAATGCCCAAGATGAACTAGACAAGCTTGGGCTCTCACTACGTGTGCCTCCGTGCCTGTCTCGAGTTTCTCTCTGGTGTTGGGTGATTCATGTTGGAACCATCTGAATCCATGCTTTCTGTCATAATTAAGGAATAAATTTTATCTACTAGCTAGTTCATATTTTTAAGGGGTTCGATTTCCTGAATTTAATTTAATTTGCTTCAAGAAAGACAGAGGCAGGCTGCTAATTGTAGTTTTTCCTTCTAAGGGAGAATTGTACTTAGTTCCCGAGGCATAGCTGCTTGCCCAGAACGATTGCACTACTTCCAGTGTGAAACGTACATCAGTGTGTCTGATCTGATCACAGTTGTAACTGGACTGGTTATTGGTCTTCCTGTGCCTGTTTTCACTACTTTGATCCGTCTTGTGCTGGCATTTTTTAGCCTTGGATGGGTAGCCCAGATCTCAGTGGCATGAAATAGTATGGAGTGGAGGGAGAGAGGGAAGGAGGGAGGAAGAGAGAGAGAGAGAGAGAGAGAGAGAGAGAGAGAGAGAGAGAGAGAGAGAGAGAGAGAGAGGAGACACAGAGATAGAAAGACAGACACACAGAGGCAGAGAGACAGAGATAGAGGAGCAGGAGGACATCAGGAAACCAAATTCCCACAATTATAAAATATGTATACAATAAGGAACAACTGGCCAAGGATCAGTACTTCAATTTACATGTGACATGACTGGAGAAAAGAAAATGGCAGGATATTGACATGGTCTGCTTTGGCTCTCTCTCTCTCTCTCTCCATGTAAGGAATTCCCAGTGTGGCAACTCCTTCTACCAGTGAAGATTTGCAATTCACCATTAAATTTGCAATTTAAAGTGATAGAGAGTTGAGTTGCTGGAGGTACTGAGAGATTAAGTGTGTTGCCTAGAGTCACACAATTAAACATGTAGGGAGAGGATGGCTAAGCTAGAGTTTCTCCATTCTGATGGAGAGTTTGCCTGACAGATCTGGCTTGGAGAGCTGAGGGCCCTAAACCCTCTTTAATGCTCTCTGCTACATTAGTTCTCTGCCCAGAGATGCATGCCTGTTTCATCTAATGAGGCACCATGTGGAACCCAGATCTAGGTCTTTGGTTTTCTAGCTACTATAATGGTTCTGGCCTCATCTTATTCCTACCCATGGAGTACTAGGTAGGTGCTGTGTGTTACATAATACTGCATCCTCCTTTCACTACAGATGATACAACAGGTTAATTTAAGTGGAAGGAATGGGTGTTCACTTTTCTCAGCTTTTACTGATTTGGTAGCTTGGAATATCCTCCTTTGTCTCTGATGCCACTGATGCCTTTGTTGCTTATGTAATTAAGGAGTGCAACATTTGGTACTCGTCAGCCAACCTCAGTTTGCCTGTTCTTCGTGTCCAAGCTTGAGGAAAAACACCCTTTGTGAGGGGGTGAGGAGAGTATGGCTAAGCTAAGTGTTTGTCCATTCTGACCTGTAAGCTTGCCTGACAGCTCTGGCTTGGAGAGCAGAATGACCTGAACCCCCTTTAACTTTCTCTGTTAAATTAATTCTCTGCTCTGACATGCATGCCTGTTTCATCTAATGAGGTGCAGGGCCATCTCCCTCTTGGTTCAAGTTTGCATAATGGAAAAGCAATCCACAGGCATGATTTCCCTGAGCTGATTGTGGAGTGAGGGCAGTCTAAGGCCAGAGCATCTGTGGGACTTGGGACTGATGCAGAGGAAACTTTGATTTGTATTAGGAAGGGGGAAATTGCTGTTGTTTTCAGATGCCCAGTGATCAAAACAAATGATAACTGATGAAATAGTTTATCAGGGACTATCTTTGGAACTTTAGGAAGTATATAATAATGTAGCTAGCAATAAGAAATGGTATAGTTTGTTAAGTTTGAGATACTTCTTACTGCCGGGCTTTCTGGATGACTAGATTGGAAGCGAAAGATAGTTCAAAGTCATGAACATTTTGACTATGGATACAACGTATTTCAGTTGTGCAATAAAGTCAATGTTTCTGGCTGCTTTCTTAACCAGTAGAAATTATTTCAGAGCAGTCAGTCATCAGAGTGAGGTGTTCCTGAAAGACTTTATTAATATGATCATAATTCAATGTCTTTCCATCTTGAACAAATTTGAGGATATGTGTTCTTTCATACTTACAATAAAAAAGAAAAGGAGATTCGTTTAACTGGTAAACTATACATTTCACAAGAGAAAAGTCATTTCCCAAATGAAGTGGGAAAGATTATCTAAGTTCCCTTGATATGTCTGATATACGGAAAGCATGGGGAACAGAAGGCTAATGAATAATAAGCATAAGTTCACAGTTCAGTTTTGATATGAATAATTTGTTGTTGTACTCCCTCTGGCCACACATGTTCCACTGTTAATATTTCAGCTTTGGTAGCTTTAGGTATTCCCAGGCCAGGATCAAGGCTTCAGGCCAAAGTGTAGATCTTAAACTATTCCCCTGAGGATTCAGGTAAGTATCCAAGGGAAACCAACACCAGCATTAGAAATCTGATTCTCCCCAGAACCCAGTTCTATGCCCACATTTATTTTCTATTCCCTTTTCATTACCTGTCTGTTGTTGCTCCTCAGGTGTTCTGCTTCATCATTTCCCCCGCCCAGGGTTCTGTCCTCAAGCTTGCCTCACTGGGTTTGTTGCAATTATTGCTTCTTGAGGGCTAGATTGGCTTGAATTTTTTCTCACACCAACTCCAGCCACTTTTCTTGAATGGTTCTGCTGAGTTTCAGTTGTCTGAACTTGTATGTCTCACCTTTTCTTTGGAGCAGGGGAAGGAGGGGAGGAAGATGTCTCTCCGAAAGGATGCTAGATAGCACAAACTCTCATACCATGTCAGTCCTGGGAATCAAGGTACACCTATGATTTCTGGAGAAGGTCAGGCAAGGATTTGAGACTGATGCTCAAGTGCCATATAACTAGATGTTAAAACACTCAGGCTTCAGAAGGGCATAGAAGCTGATAGAACTGATTCATAATCTGTATTCTCTTGCTACCAAACAATCCACTGAGGGCTTAAAAGACAGGTCTGTGTGTTTGAATTAGAAAGAAGTTAGTTTATAATTCCTGAAAAAAACCTTTTGTCATTCAATATTCAATAAACATCTATTAACAGCTTGCTCTATACCAGGCACAGTGCTAGGGATATAAATAGAAAAATGGAACTTTTCGAGTCCTCAAGGAGCTTACATTCTGGGGGTGGGGATAGGAATGACATGTGCACAGATAAATGAATACAAAGTAATTTTGATGTGAAGGGAAGATGTCATTAGGAAACATAGTGTTGATAATGAGTGTTGAAGGGATGCTAAGAAATTAAGGTCTGTGTGTGGTGGTATTCTTTCCAGGCATGGAGGATAGCCAATACAGAGGCTAGACATTGTATATCATGTGAGACAAAGGCCATTCCACAACATGGTCTGCTGGCAATGTCGAACCCTACCATACATTTGGCATAACTGATATATGTGTGTTTATACACACGTATGAGCTGATTGGTACACACACACACACACACACACACACACACACACTAATTAGCTTACTTTGTGCCTTTAAAGTTGTATTTCCATTCTTTTTAAATGCTCAGACTTCATTTAATGATCGATCAGTATTTTGGTCCCAAAGCCTTGTCACCCAACATTCCAAAGTTCTCACCCGGTAGAACATAAGCCCTTTGAGGGCAGAGGACATTTCATGGTTTGCCTTTGTATCTCTTAGCATAATGCCTGGCACACAGTATGTATTTAATGCATTTCTATTGTTTGATGGAGTGATTCTCATTTTTTCCCACTTCATTCTCTATATCCTTTGGTTTATATCTAGCTAGATGTAAATCTTCTTCTAAACCATAAGTGTTTCTCTGTGTTGTTCTTACCCTTTCTCTGCTCCAGAGGTATTTGCATTTCAAGGAAGGTCAAGTGATCCCCTGTGTCTGAAGTTTTCATTGTGGATCACTGTGGATGAAAGGATGCAGCCAATATAATTTGTTGTTTCATTGTGGGAATAAAAGATGTTAGTTTCAAAAGTACAGCTCTCATGTGAAATCTACTTAAATAGTACTTCCCATTTATATGCATTTTATAGTCTGCAAAATCCTTCATGTCTACCATTCGTTTAATTCTCATAATGATCCAGTAAGATTGGTCCTACAGGAATTGTTGTTAATATTGCTCCCATTTTATGGATGAGAAACCTGAGGCTTGAAAAGTAAATCAGCTTTCCCATGGTTAGACATCTAGTAAGGGCCACTGGCAGATTTTAACTAAGGTCTTGCTAATTCCAAGTCCTGCGCTTCCCCCAGTAGGCTAGATTGGTAGGAGTGATGCTCTGCTAAAACTATCCTGTGGGTGTGCGACAATTATATGTCAGAGAAAGTTAAAAAAATTAGTGCAGACCCCTAAAGCCAGATATAATGAATACAGTTATATATAGTTATCCATAGCGGTTAAAACGTAAACTGCTTGAGAGCAGAAACTGTTTTTGTTTTTCTTTGTATTTCCTACTCTAGGCACAGTGCTTGACATATACTAAGTGCTTAATAAGGGAGGGGAATACACTATTCTATGGTGCCTACTATGTGCCAATCACTGAGCAAAGTGCTTACAAATATTATCTCATTCGATCTTCACAGCATTCTGCAAGGTAGGTACTATTATTATCCCAATTTTACATGTGGGGAAACCAAGGCAAGCAGAAGTTAAGTGAATTGCTTACAGTTACACAGCTATTAAGTATCTGAGGCTGGATTTTAATTCAGGTCTTCCTGATTCCAGGTCCAGTTTTCTATCCACTGAGGTGCTGGCAGCCTTCATAAATGCTTGTTGTCTTTTTCAGTCTATGAAAAAATCTACCAAGGCAAAAGTTATATGAAACTCCCTTTTGATTTTAAGAAGGGTTAATAAGATGGGTGAGGGAGAATTTATGCCAGAATTCATAGTATTAAGGAAAACTTTGGATTGATATTTTAGCTTTAATATTTTACTGGATAATTTTACATGTTGGAAAAATGATTACCATCTAATAACTGTCTGAAGTTAGAGTTTCATCCCTCCTAATATAGTCATTGTAATAGAGTAGGTGAATTGACATTGATTTTTAGCAAGTAGTGAAAGTTGAAACTGAGAAATGGGGTTTCTTGCCCACTAAGAATCACTCACTGCATCTCAGAGTTAGAAGGGATCTCTGTGACCATCCAGTCTAACCAAATCTGAACAAGAAATTTCTCTGCAACCTTCCAGAAAGTGGTCATCCAGCCCCTGCATACAGGCTTCCAGTGAGGAAGAACATCCCATCTCCCAAGGCAGCGCATTGCCATGTTGGGATAGCTCTAAGTGTCAAGATGTTTTGTCTTTTCCTCACAGTCTACATTTGCCAGTTTACTTCCTTGCACACCCCTCTTCCCCCAGTTCTGAATTCTGGTGCAGAGCAGAACAAGTCTCATCTCTTCTATGTGCTAGCCCTTCAAATAATCGTCTCCTCCCCCTACACGCACATTTCTTAAACCAATCCTTACTGAGCATGCTCATTCTTGAGTGCTCAACTTTCAGGGCCTAGGCAAGTCCCATCAAAATAGAATTGCCTCCCCAGTTCTAGCTAAGAGGTAAATGGGGGCCACCTCCAGTCATCCTGAGCTATATCTTGTCCCTGGACCCAGATGGCTCCGGAGGAGAAAGTGAGGCTGGTGACTTTGCCCCTCCCTCATTTAAATCCAATTCACTTGCATGTCATGGCGTCACCTCCCTGATGCTATGGTCCTCTAAGAACAAAGGACAAACAGCGAGAGGTAGATGAACACAGCATTTGAGTCAATGTTTTGAAATTCCTCTTTCTAGGGGGAGAGGGGAAGTATGAGGGAGGGTAGCTAAATCATATTCTGCTTCTAGTATTGTTTGAAATTTAAGTGTGGCCTCCATAATCTATACTTTACACAGTAGGTGCTTAATAACTGCTTGCTGAATGAACAATTAAAGTGAAATGGGAGGAGTATGGAATGCCTGACTCGGGGCTGAAAGCCTTTGAGAGTGTCCATGGCAGTGCAGTCTGGTGACAGACACATGCTCAAAATGAAGCTTATGATGCAAACACTAAGAGACTCTTAAATGGAAGAGAGTTAAATAGACTTGCCTCAAGGAGGTCAGCAGGCATTTGCTTTACTCTGCTGGGCCCTATTCTTGAGCATCTTGTTGCCTCTCAGGTCATTCAAGAATAGGATTTAGATCCTTAAAGGACAAGGCTGACAGCCTATGCTTCCTTTGTTCTTTGGCAGGTTAGAAGGTGTGTGGGCACATTTTTTGAAGCAATAGAGGATCTTCATGGCCTCTTAACAACCCAATTCACTTGCACGTCATGGTATCACTTCCCTGATGTCATGGTCCTTTTCAAAAATGAAGGAGCAACCACAGTCTAGGCTCAACAAGGATGCTGCTCCTTCTGCCACCTCTGCTGAAGCTGCTGCTGCCTGTCCCAGGGAACTAGTCTGGGTGCCCACAATTCCGAATCTTCCAACTTGAACCTTGAGAGCAAGTTGGGAAGGGGAATAAAGGGGTATTCAGGAAGCAGCTAAAGCAGAATGCCATCAATTTTGTGGCATTCTGGCTTTTCTTGGGGGGGGGCGGAGAGGCTGGGACTGCTGGTTACCTCTTCTCCAGTTTCTCTTCCTCCAGGATCCTAAGGCTGCCAGTCCTACCCACATCCCTTTTTGTCATCTAAGCATGCATGGTGCCAGTGTCCTTTAGAATGTCTCTCATTCTATTTTCTGAGACAAAGGATGATATGGTAGATGAAGTTCTGGACTTCAAGTTCAGAAGACATGGGCTTCAATCCTATGTCAGACACCTATTAGCTGGGTGACTGTGGGTAAGTAACCAAGCCTTTGGGCTTCAGTTTTCTCATCGGTCAAACAGGGGTGGAGTGCTTAAATTCTACATTTCCTTCCAACTCTAAATATATGATGCTATAATCCTAAGAATGTATAGCTTGTTTGGGCTCTCTAAAGATAAATGAAATTAGAAAAGAGAAAAGAAAATAAATTTCTGCCTATTGCTATCCCTCGTCCTCCACCTCCAGATCTGTCACTTTGTATAAACAATAGCATGCAGGCCCCAGCAACATGAAACAGATGTTCAGTCAGAGGTAGGACTGATTGACCGTACTCTTTCCAAGTCTCTCCTGCTTCTGGCCTCTCGCATAGACTTTCTAATCCTAGTTATTAATATAAAAAGGCAGAGCTGGAGAGTGGGAAGAAGTGATCACGTGTACTAGGTTGGGGGGAAGGGGGGGGAGCAGGCATGGGCCAGGAAGGAAGTGGATCTTAGAACCACCAGATGTTGGACCGAGATCATTTAACTCAAGCCCTCTCATGGGACAGATGAAGAAACTAGGACTCTCAAAGGGGGAAGAGTTCTCCCAACACTCATAAAGAGCAGGGTGAGAGTTTGAAAACAGGTTCTTTTCACTCTTTCCTGGCATGATAAGCTGTTAAGAAGAGAGCAGCCAAGATTGGGAAGTGCCTTGAGTACATGTCATTTGAAGACCAATTGAAGACACTGTGTATCTTTAGACTGGAGAAGAGAGGGCTTTGGGGTGGGGGGTGGGGGTGGGATGGGGAAGATTGTTGCCCTTAAGTATACAAAGAGACATTATGTGGAGAGAAAGTTGGACTTCTCCTTTTTGGTACCAGAGGGCAGAACCAGAAGTGCTAAGTGAAAGTTGTAATGGATAAATTTAGTTTGGAAGGCAGAAAAAACTACTTTATAATGGGAGCTGTCCAAAAATGGGATGGACTGGGAGGTGGTGGGTTATCCTTCCTTGAAAGCCTTCCATTGAAGGCTGGCTACTTATATGTTCTTTTTTTTTTTTTTTAAATGAAACGGACTAGATGGCTTCTGTGGATCCTTCTAATTCTTAAATTCTGGCATTCCCCTGCCCCAAGGCTATCCAAGAGGAACTTTCAGAACCAAGCCAATCAGTAGAGACTCAGGGACAAAAGCTGAATCTCAGTATCCCCATAGAAAGTGCTGGAAGGGGTCTCAGAGCTCTGTCATTGGAAAGATGAGAAAACAGTCCAAGAGGAGGAAAGGGGCTTGCTCAGAGTCCCATGCCTAATTTATAGAATCATAGATACAGAGTTGGAAGAAACTATAGAGGCCAGCCACTGGCTCTGGTCCCTTCATTTGAATGGTGGAGAAACTGAGGCAAAGATAGGCTAAGTGACTTGCCCAGTGTTGCACAGCCAGTAAGTGTCCGAGGTTGGATTTGAACTCTGGTCTTCCTGATTCCATCTCTAGTTTCTGCTCCACTATGCTATGCTGCTTTGTTGGATTAGACTCTATTTGCAAGGAATAATAATCACTGCTGTCTCTTTACTGACAGAAAGTGATCCCCCCACACCTCCCAGTAACTGAGTGAGGCAGGAAATCAGGTATTATTATCCCTGTTTTACAGATGAGGAAACTGAGGCTCCAGAATGGTCATGTGGCCAGCTAGTTCTGGGGCTCAGACCATCACTCTCCTTACAATTCCAGGCTATCTCTTTCATCCAAAAAGAAAGAAGGTTTGGTTTTTATTTTATTCTGTTTTTGTAGGATCCAAGGATTACAGATTGAGAGATGGAGGGGACTTTCGATGCTGGTGAGTCCAGCCCCCTCATTTTACAGATGAGTAAGCTTAGGCACAGGGATGTTAAATGACTTGCCCAGTAAATGTCTAAGGCAAGACTTGAACTCAGATCTTTCTGACTGTAAGTCCACTATGCTGCACTACTTCCCCAGCCTAGTTCTCCCTTCTAGCAGGTGAGAATTTTGTCATGCGCTTTGTTTTGTTTGTGGTCAGGCTTAGGGGGAAAATAGGTGAGGTGAAGAAGATTAGGGTAGAAGCCGTGATGAAGATGATGCCGTATACTGCCTCAGTGTACTGAAGAGAGGTCTGTATGATTCATATGAGAAGGAGACAGCTTCAGAGAAAGGTAGTGTGGGGACTGACCACTGTGTCCATAGGGCTGGGGATTTAAAGTGAGGCACCTACATCGATGATTGTGCTCCAGCCTGGGGCATGTCTTTCTGACCCTACATCCTCATCTACAAAACACCTGTAGTACCACCCTCACAGGGGATTGTGAGGATCAGTTAATGTGAATTCAACACACTGAATGAGAGCCAGCCTCTGGAAGCAGGAAGATAAGGGTTGGAGTTCTGCCAATGACACATCCCAGCTGTGTGAGCCTGGGCCAATCAGGTGACCTCTCAGTGCCCCGGGCAGTCCTCAGATTTTAAATGGCAGAGAAGGAGTTTCCTTGCCTCAGAGTTCCCTATGCTAATGAAATCACAGGTATGGTCCGTATTTCTATGTGTCAGTCACTGGATATATAAGGA
>CM053624.1:10328918-10347419 GCA_028646595.1 Phalanger gymnotis
TTGTCCAGTCATGTCCAACTCTTTGTGACTCCATTTGGGGTTTTCTTGGCAAAGATACTGGAGCATATTGCCATTTCCTTTCTTCGGCTCACTTTACAGATGAGGAAACTGAGGCAAACAGGGTTAAATGACTTGCCCAGAGTCACACAGCTAGTAAGTGTGTGAGACCAGATTTGAACTCATGAAGAGAAGTCTTCCTGATTCCAGGCTTGGCACTCTGCACTATGGCACCACCTAGCTGCCCTGATTACATTTGCTCTAATCCTTTTAATTGTGGAGCTGTAAGCTTCCTCTGTGGCCCAGAGCATGTCTGCTGCCTGATGACATACTCAGCAGCCTCAGAAAAGTGGCCCAGTGGTTTGTGCTTTCTCATTCTGTAGTGTGACTGAAATGAGGTAAGATGCTGTCCTTATGTGCTGTTCTTTTCCATCGGCCTGGAGCCCTGGCTTGCTCAGGTTCAAACCTCCGTCACCTGGGATGCCACTTTCCTTTTCTAAGGCCCATTTGTGCAATGAGGGGGTTGAATGAGTGATTCTCCAAGGTCCCTTGGAAGGATCACAGCTCTTCCATCTCTGATCATGCCATCTGATACAATTGCTGTTTTGTTTCCGTTTCTTGTCAAGAGATCTCTATTCCACAGGTGAGAAATGACTCCTTCTGAGCCAGCTGTTCCTAGGTGGGCATGTGTTGAGCTAAGTCTCCTTGGAAAAGTAGGCTGGGCTTGGAGCTTCCCTGCCTCTGGTATGCGATGTCTCTGTAGCCAGCTGAAGTTTTTTCTACAGATATTTTGCCCTTTTAAGGCAAACAGCCTGAGCTCAGGGCGGGGGTGCACTTTCAAATCTGTCTCCAAGAAAGGAGGGGGAGTACATGGACTTCCCTGGCCCTTTCCAGATGGTTTGGATTAAGTGCAAACATACAGGGGTTGTTGAGGAGGGAGAGTAGAGCTGCTACACCTAGCAGAAGTAGAAATATGAAGGAGCTGCTGTCAGAGGTGCTCCTGGGGTGGGTGGGGGAGATGAGGATAGTTCCTAATGTCATGTTTCCAGCCAATTGCCTTATTTTTGTCCTGTCCTCAGTGGCTGGGATGGAATCCTGCCATACCACCGAAGTAGTGCCAGGTTCTTTGCCTCTCATTTTGTCCTAAGTTAAAAGTCCCATGCTTTTCCTAAAGGTTTTTAATGGGCACCTATTCAGACTTTGTAATTTAATCATTTCCTTTGTCAAGGATCAGAAAGCATAGATTTAGAAGGAGAAAAGGACCATGGAGTTCATCAGACCCAATTCCCTCATTTTGCAGATGAAGAAACTGAGGAACATAAATGGCTTGTCCAGAGTCATATAGCTACTAACTGTCTGAAGCGCAATTAAAATCTGGATCTTCCTCATTCCAAGTCCACTATACAACACAGAACCCTCAGGATAGGAGATTTCCTTCAGCTGTACTCCATCCATCTAATAAAACACTGAAGCAACATTTAGTATTTGCAGGCTCTCAACTTGGCTTTGAGACACAAAAATTCGATGCAGTCCTTCCCCTCCACCCACTTTTAGTATTCATTTATTATTTTCTATGTTCAATCATGATTTTTGTTTTGTAAATCACAATTTTCCTATATACCCACTCCCCTAGAACTCTCCCTTTAAAAAGAAAAAAAAACAAATGAAAGTGACAGGACCACATCCCTCACTATGGTCCATATTTGACCCTGTAGACCCTAACCTCTTTACTGAGAAGTGGGAAGGATGTTTGATCATTGATTTGATTAAAGGAACATGTATAATCCACCTAGTCTGTGCACTCTAATGCTTTAGGCAGTGGAAAATGGAAACGAACAAATAACGCCAGCACCTTACAGGACCCAACAAGCATTTATCAGTTGCCTTTTATGCCCAAGGCAATGTGAAGTCCGCAGACATTTCTACAAAGAGCTTATAGCTCTTTGGGGGGGGGGGGTGCACAAATTACCATGCTGCAAGGGAGAATGAGATGAACACCAGTGAGACGTTTGTCGAAGTTCTAGGAGGAACCAAGGGGCACCTATGTGTCTGTGTGTGAAAAGGGGAAGGGTGGGTGGTGGAAGGTGGGGGGGAGATGGGGCACAGTAGAAAAAGCATGGGATTTAGCAGCAGAGGACTTGGCTTCAGATCTTGCCTCTGTTACCTATGTGTCCCAAGGCCAGTCACTTCTCTCTGCTTCCTCCTCTGTAAACTCAAAGGCTAAACTCAAAGTCCTCAGAGGCCCCTCCTTTCTCCCATTCTGCGTAATCTATAAAAGGGGAAAATCTCACCTAGAATGGGGAGAGTCCTTTTCAAATAGCATGGGTGTAATAAGCTTCTGGTAATATGTGTCAGTGATGAGATTTTTGTTCTCTCCTTCCTTGAAATGGGAAATTATGTTGTGCATGCAAAGACAGTATAAAGCAAAGTCATTGTAATAAGAATGCCTGGAGGAATGGGGGCATTAATTACACAAGGAAGCTCTTCACCAGAAAGCAAACAATTTCATTATGAATCCAGTTTTGTGTCTCAGACTGGGTTCTGAATTAGCAAGAATGCAATGAAAAACACACCCAAGTCACGCTTCATCCCTTCTTGTGGACCAGTTGGATAGACTTCCTGAGCTGGAAGTTCACTTAGTCCCACCCATAGCTGGACAAGGATCATTTCTGCATCATATGAAAGAAGAGACCACTCAGTCTCTGCTTGGAAATCTCTGGTAAGGGAGGATGACCTTTTCATCCTGGAGCAGCTTGGTACTCATCAACTGCCAGCAACTTTTCTCTGAGACACCACTTCTCCCCATTCACTTAGTGTAAATCTTGTATGTACTTGGGCCTTTGCATGTTGTCTTTTCCACTAGACTGTGAGACCCTTGAGGGCAAGTATTGTATTTTCAGTTCCCTTTGTATGCACAATTCTCAGCATAGTGCCTGTGATCTATTGATATATGCTTCTTGACTAAACTGGGGAAGGTTCTAATTATTAGGATTTTTTAAAATACAAAACCCAAAGCTGCATCTTTGCAACCTCTCTTCAAGGCCTTTAGTTCTGCCTCCTAAGGCCAAATATGGGGAGGTGGGGTAGGAATATCAAATTTTAGGGGTTTGAAACATAGATTGTGCCATTCCACATTCAGCATAAACTCAAGCTAAAGAGGTCAGTTGAACTCAGATCACTGCACATCTAAACTACCATACTATGATAACTATATTTAATCCTAGAGGGAGTAGGAAGCCACCGATGGTTTATGAGAAGGGGAGTGACATGGTCACAGATAGGCCTTAGCCAGATTATTTTGTTAGCTGTATGAGAGATAGTTTATAGATGACAGACAGGAGGCAGGGAAATCAGTAAACTGAAGCATCATGTGAATGTCAGACTTTCATGTTGGGGAGAGACCTTAGAAACCATCTAGTTAAACTTGTACCTGAAAGAGCATCCCCTCTCTAACAGATCCTACATGTAGCCAGCCAGATTTGGCTTTAAAGATCTCAAGTGAGGGGAAGCCCACTGCCCCCAGGGGTCCCTATCCTACTTTGGGCTAGATAGCTCTAATTCTAAACATCTTTTTCTTTCATCAAACCCTGAATTACCAATCTGCAACCTCCACTCATTGCTGTGAGGTCTACCCTTTGGGACCAAGCAGAGCAAATTTGATTCCTCTTTGTTTGAACCACGGCTGGCATTAGCCTTTTCTCCACTTACAGCCAGATGTTTAAGTAACCAGTCTAAATTAGGAATTACGTTGTGTTGAGAGGAGGTCATCTAACGTTATCACCCTCTAATGCTCATTCCCTAACCACCAGGCCCAGGTTGCTCTTTAAACGTCTAACTGCCAGACTTCCTTGTGAATGTAATAATTACGGTGTCAGCCCATCAGTTTAATTTGGTTAATTGTATTGAGTGTCAGTAATGACAAATACACCTTGGTTAAAGCGAAACCCTTTGCTATTTTCTGGGACAACTAGATTACAATGATATTAGGCTTTCACCAGATCTAGGCTAAAGGATAATGAGATAATGTGCAGGGAGAAATCTCCCCTTTTGGATAGGCTCTGCATCATTTTCACAGCTCAGCTCTGTCAATAAATTAGGATTTTGACAGGACTTCTAACTGTAGCCCGAGAAGGAAGGAGAAGAGAAAGGATTGCCATGACAGAAAAAAAAGAAAAATGAGAACCCTGAATCTGGCCCCTCTGGAGGTATTGCTCCTGATAGACTCTCAGGTGGTTGGTTCTGCTTGGTTGATTGTGCAGGTGTCCTGTTAACTTGCTACAAAAACTCACGACTATCGTGCTCTCCTCATTCTTAGGCTTCCTTTGCTCAACTTGTTACTGATTTAGAACATGATTCTTAACCTACCAAAGCAAAGAAAGATCAGAATTGGGCTGATTTGACAAGAAGTTCCCATGTTTATCAGTATGTTCTTAGAGACTAGCAGTTTTGCCTAAAGACTCTGGGGCAGTTTATTGCCTCAATGGATGGAGAAAAATAACAAAGTGTATAAATGAAAAAAAAAACTTTTGAGAATGTCTTCTGCATGCAGGAATGGGGCCAGTGCATCATGCTGACCTGGGGCTTCATTTGAAGGAATTGCTACCCTATTATTTGGGAACTATAAGTGGATGTTGCCCTTCAGGAAGGAAATCACAAGAAACTTAGAAAAGGTGATGGCTACGAATTACTGGCAGAACTATCCAAGAGATGCTGTTGATTTTTCAGTGAAAAACTTTCTTTGTCCTCAACAAATGTTTCAATATGGTGGGTGTCCACTCTCAGTCCCAGAGAAATAGCAGAGGTGTAGTGATGCTTTGTCAGGAATTTTCAACCATCTCCTTAATACACATATGTACAAAAATTCAAAACATCAAACATTGCTAAAGATACTCTTCTCCCTCATTTTCCCTTGTGTTATACTTAGCTGCACAAATGCTATATTTCTGGGATAGAACGTAGGCTCTTTGAGGGTAGCGGCTCCGGAAATCTGGAGCTTTGTATTGCCAACACCCAATATTAGGCCTTGTGTGCATGAGGCACTTTAGAAATCTTTGTTTAATTGAATGGAAGTATGGTTATGAACAATGTTTCTTATGACAGTATCTCTTGTAACAGTGTTTCTCATGAAGATATTTCTTGTAACAATGGTTATTTGAAACAATGTTTCTCATAATGTTTCTTGTAACATTTTATAAACTAATATTTCTCATGGTATTTTCCTAAACAATGTTTCTCTTAACAACGTTTTTTTTTTGTAACAATGCTTATTGAAACAGTATTTCCTGAGGTGACATTTCTTATGATAGTATTTCTTGAAACAATGTTTTTCGTAGCAGTACTTTTTGAATCCTTACTAATTTCAGCCCATGCAGCCTATAATATGCAATGCCTTGGCATTTTTTAAAAAATTTTTCACCAGAAAGTTGCCATCATTTTATTTTCTATTCATGTTCTCTTGTTTTTGGGACATCAGAAATCATCCCTATGTCTGGCGTGTACATGTGCACACACATACCACAATATACATATATGGACACAACCTGATTTATGGTATATAGAGCTTTCTACATACTATTCAAAAGCAGTTTCTAAACACACTATATTTGCTTAGTTTTGAATGGCTTATCAAAGTGAAACAAAATATTACTTTGAAGAAAATGGATCTTTTCTCCTCCTGGGGAGCAACTTCAGGAGCACGCCAGGCTTCTGCCAAGGCTGCCAGGGTCTCTCTGTCTTGTAGTATGTTCTCACCAGGTCTCTACATCTATGCACCATGGATTCCCTGGCCTTTGCCTTTTGAATATTTTGCTTCGGGCATTAAAAGTTTTATTTTTGCCTATTTTTGACTTTTATTATGGGAAAATATCTGGACTGAAAAAGGATGTTTTTATTGTTGATAGGCAACAGCTGTAAGATGAAAACAGCACAGGATATCCCCCAGAAAAAGAAATCTAGAGATTGGATTGAGACTGCTAGGGGATGTGCAGGTGTGTGTGAGTGTTTGTGTGTGTGTGTTTATCTGTTTGTGTGTGTGTGTGTGTGTGTATTTGTGTATGTGTGTATACATGCCCATGAACTGTGTATACAAGACTTTCAGAGCAGGATAGTTCTTTGAAGCAGAACAGGAAATTTGAGATGTTTTTAGTACAATTCCTTAATTTTGCAGAAGAGGAAGCTGAAGCTGGAGAGACATAACTGGTCATATTTCTGTAGCATTTTGAAGATTGAAAAGCACTCTTTCTGGCAATCGAATGATGTAAGTACTTAAGAGCCTTGCTGCTCTCGTGTTATAGATGAGGACATAGGAGCTGAAAGAGGTAAAGAGCTAGCCCAGGGTCATCAAGCCAGTCAATTACTGAGGCACAATTCGACTCCAGGCTTCTTGACTCCCAATGCAGCACCCTCTGCATTATACAATGTGTCTAGGTTAGAGAGTGACTATTTTAAATTGTGATATGTAAAGTATATACATGAGTGTGTGGTAAGAAGCAATCATGGAAAGAGAGTATGGAAGGAACTCAGAACACTAGGCATCATCTAGTTCAACCTCTAACCAAAGGAACCCCCATGATCACATCCCTGACAAGTGCTCCCCCAGCCTTTGCTTGCAGATCTCTAAGGAGGGGGAGGGGATCTCTGGAGCCCCTCCCACTTTGGTGTAACTCTCATTATTTGACACTTTTTCCTGACAGTAAACTTTCTCTTTGTGACACTTACACATGCCTACTGCTTCTGCCCTCTGGGGCCAACCAGAACATGACCAATTCCTTTTTCTCAAGCAGCGCCTCTGATGCTTGAAGATGACTATTTTTTCCAATTTTAAAAAAACATTTTTACTTAAAGCTTTGAGTTTCAAATTTTATCCCTCCCTCCTTTCCCTCTCACCCCCCACCTGAGATGGTAAGCAATCAAATAACGTTTATACATGTATAATTATGTAAAACATTTTCCTATTAAGACATAAGAAGACTTGAATAAAAGAAAAAATGAAAGAAAGTGAAAAATAGCCTGCTTTAGTCTGTATTCTGTATCAGTTCTTCCTCTGGAGGTGGATAGTATGTTTCATCCTTAGTCCTTTGGGGTTGTCTTGGATTATTGTATTGCTGAGAATAGCTAAGTCATTCCCAGTTCTTCACTGAACAATATTGCCGTTACTGTGCACAACGTTCTCCTGGTTCTGTTCACTTCACTATGCGTCAGTTCATGTGAGTCTTTGCAGGTTTTTCTGAAATCATCCTGCTTGTCATTTCTTATGGCACTACAATATTCCATCACAATCATATACCACAGCTTGTTCAGCCATTCCCCAGTTGATGGGCATCCCTTTGATTTCCAATCCTTAGCCACCACAACAGAGCTGCTATAGCATTTTTTGTATGAATAGATCCTCCCCCTCCCTTTTTGATGTCTTTGATATATAGACCTAGCAGTGATATTGCTGGATCAAAGGGTATGCACAGTGAAGACGACCATATTCGCATTGTCCAGGAGACTTTTTTCAAGGTTAATATTCTCAATTCCTTCAAGTATTTCACCTATGTCATACACTCAAGGCCTTTCACTGTCCTAGTCAGCCTCCATTGGAAACTTTAGCTTATGAATATCCTTCCTAAAATTTAGTGTGTAGAATTGAAGATAAATACTTTTTGTATTTGTCTGTCCAGAGTCTGGTCAAGTCAAATTCAGTTAGTAAGCATTTATTAAACACTTAGTATACACCAGACATGGTACTAAGTACTGAGAATACAAATAAAAACAGAAAGATAGTGCCTGCCCTGAAGAAGCTTGCATTCTACTGGGGTAGAACAATTCATAAAAGTAAGCTGAGAATGAGGACAGGGATGAGCAGGTGAAGGTGTCTTTGTGGGACCTTGGAGAAGAAAGTTCAGACTCAAGAGTAGAGGCCTAAGGGAAATACGGACATGGATGGCTTGGGCACTTTCCTCAAAATGAAGGTTCTGGTAGGGAGAAACCAATTAGAGGAAGATTCTTCAGGGCAGAGAGTACTTCTTGTGTTCATAGGCCTGGTATGGAGTGAACTTCCATCATTAGGCAGCCGCTCTGGCATAGCGGAGAAAGTGCTAAGTCAGGAGTCGAACCCAGACAGCAATGAAGATTACAAGGAGATGAATATACACATTCATCATGCCTGAAAGGCTTTCCTCATGAATTATGAAGATCTAATAATCTAATGGGATTTACAATCTTTAAAGCATTATATAGAAGTGACTTGGGTTTTATATGTGTGCATAAACATGTGCAGTATAAACATATAAGTATATATATACACACGTGTATGTTACACATGTGTTTGTATACACATATAATACAAACTCCCTCTCTGTATATTCACATGTATATCCAGACCTGTGATTTCATGCATGTTAGAGCCTTTTGGGTTCCTCTACCAATGTCCTTATACAATTTGTAACTTACAGCTATAAAGGAGGACACTGAGAAGTCAGTTTCCTTGCCCAAGGCCATAGGATCATGGTATCACAGATCCCAGGATCATAAATTTAGTGCCAGAAGGAACCTTAGAAACCATCTCATTGAACCCCTTCATTTTATAGATGAGAAAACTGAGCCTCAGAAGTGCAAAATGACTTAACCAAGGTCACACAGGCACCAGAGCTGGGATTGGACCCAGAAGAAGCTCACCTAAATCCTCATTTGGGGTCTTTTTCACTAGACTATGTGGTCACATGGTTAGTATAGTCAGAGGCAGGATTTGAACTGAGCTCCAAGGCTGAGATTATGGTCTCTGTGAGGTGCTGTGGCCCAAATCCTGGCTCACTCAGTGTCTAACCCTTTGGTGAATGAGCCTCGATGGATGAGCTGATGGATGGCCTTTTACTGGGCCTCTACTCAAATCTTTGCCAGCTTACCCTCCCAGAGCTTATGCTCCACTTGTATAGACAGAGAGGCAATATAATGTTGTGGACAGAACACTGTTTTTGTAATCAAAGGACCTGAGTTCAAAACCTGCCTCAGTCATTACTTCCTATGACCTTAAGCAATCCCCTTCACCCCAGTTTCCTCGTCTCTAAAGTGAGGGCGTGGATGACTCAATGGACTTTAAGCTCCTTTTTCAGTTCTAAACCTCTGATGCTTCAATCTTAGGGTCTGCATGCTGCATTTTAGGAATCAGAGCCAGGCTGTGCAATCAAGTATTTTAACCGTTCACCCACCCACCCACCTACAAGCAGGGATTTCACAGGAAAAATAAGGATTGCTATTAAACAAACAAATGAGGCCATCTCATGAGTGAATTTGCAGAAACGAGCACTGTTGAAACAGCTGACCTCTGCATAATAGAGATTTGCAGTTTCGGATCTTATCCCTTCTTTCCGTACTACATATAGAAGTACTCGTTTTATTTGGTGTTGGTTAGGAATAAAATAAATTTGACTTTTAAATAAAATTTCAAACTGTAAAGAGAAACAACTTTTATGATAAAGGCTTCATTGAAGCATATCGATCATTTGCCATCACAAGAACTTTGTAAAGCACCCATGTGGTCCTGCTGTTCTTGGATAGGTTAAAATTTTGCCTCCCGACACTTACAAGCTCTGGACAAGTTTCTCAACCTCTCTGGGCCCCACCTTCTTCATTTGGAAAATGAAAGGGTGAGGGCTAGATGTTCTCTGAGGTCCCTTTTAGCACCAGACCTATCCTTCTATTTCCCCATGATTTTCTGCTGCTGACAATTACTCTTTTCTCATTCTTTTGTCATTATTTCTTGGCTGACACTCAAGTCCTCTCCAGTAGCAACAGTCTGTCAGGATGTTGCCGTGCTCCAACCCTTAGTCACATAAAGGCTATTTTCCGAGTGGGGAATAAGATGTACCTCGAGAGTGAGTTTTCTCGTGTTGGCACAAGTAGGATTTCCCACAAGTGGAGTCTATATGTATTTTGAAGGAATCTTGAGGGGTTATCTGCTATGACCACTGTTTGATAGCCTACAGGGAGGGCAAAGCATGCTCCCTCTTGGATATCTCCGTGAATAGAGACTCCCTAAGCAGAAGAGTCCATTGATTTATCACCATCCTTATCTTTAACTTGAATTTAGCCGAAATCTCCTCTGTTTGAACTTAAGCCCGTGTTTTCTTCACTTTCCAAGAACACAGAGAAGATTTCCCTGAGGTTGACTTAAAATCCTAGATCCGGAGCTGGAAGGGATCTCATGGGTCACGTAGTAGTCCAGCCTTTTCTTGTACAGAAGAAGAAACGAGGCCCATGGATAGTGTGAGGCACTCAGCATCATAAAAGTCTGTAGAAATCTTTGTGTGCATTGAGATTTGAGCCGCCACACTTACAATGATCTTTCTGCACAACACTCGCTCTCTGTTTCTCCGACTGGAGGCTTCCACTATCATCAGCCTAAATGGGGATGACCCATCAGATGTCATCTAGTCCATCTCCCTCGTTTTGCAGATGAGGAAACAAGGCCAGGAGAGGCAAGTGTCTTCCCTAAGCTTGCACAGCTACTTAAGTAGCAGAACCAGGGTTTTGAAATCTGGTCATCTGGTTCCAAATCATATTGGTCCTGCTTCTATAACTGTTCTCCAGTTTCCTTGTGCTCTTCAATTACGGTGACCAATGCTAGATTACATAGGGGGAGGGCCAAAAGAGAATTCAATGAAAGGATTACTTCTCATTTTCTGAATATACTTCTGTTATATATCATATCACATTTTCCCATCGTGACTCTACAGTTCGATCTTTTATTCACCTGCTCTTCTGTGGATTTTCCTGTTGTCCTGTGCCATGCCTAGCCAGATTTCCAGATGTCCTATGTGTTTGGAAATGTAACACCATGTTTAACCCTAGTACATTTACTTGTGTTTTGGAGGAACATGTTTCCAATTATTAAGGTCTTTTGAAGAATATAACAATACTCTTTTGTAATTTGGAACATGAGCCAAATCAAACAAGATCAAATTTGGTGACTTTTAAATGTAAATACTTGAACTTCATTAGAGAAATTAATTTTATAAGTACAAGATGGGAGGAAGCATGGCTACCCAGCAGCACTTCTGAAAACAATCTGGAAGTTTTAGTGGACTCTGAGTTCAAAACAGGGGGCAGCTAGCTGGCACAGTGGGTAGAGTTCCAAGACTGCAATCAGGAAGACTCATATTCAGGAGTTCAAATATGGCCTTAGACACTAGCCATCTGGCCCTGGGCAAGTCACCTAACCCTATTTGCCTCAGTTCCTTGTCTACAAAATAAGCTGGAGAAGGAAATAGCAAACTGCCTCCGTATCTTTGACAAGAAAACTCCCAAAGGGGTCCCAAAGAGTCAGACACAACTGAAAAATGAATGAATTACAACAACAATATTCAAAACAAGTCTTCAGTGTTTCATAGAAACCAAGAAAGCTAACAAGATCTCAAGCTACATTAAAGAGAGTCATTACCTTCAGGCGTTAGGGAAGTGATAATTCAACCCTTTCCTAATCAAATCATCTCTGTAGTATGAAATTCTGAAATTTTCGGAAGGATAGCAATCAGATGGAAATTCCCCAGAGGAGGCCAAACAGGATGATAAAAAGCTTTGGGTCATGCATACGAGGCTTACCTGAAGCAACTGAGGATGCTTAGCCTGGGGAAGAGAAGTATTGGGGGCAGTGGTGGTCATATCTTTTAAAGGAGGACATGTGATAGAGTTATTTATTCTGCTCCACCCAAGAGGGAAGAGCCTAGAAGCCATAAATATGAATGAATGAGCCTAATAATTAAAGCTGCTGAAAAGTAAATGGGATTGCTCCAAGTGTATTGGGCTCACTCTCAATGGAGGGCTTGGGGCAAGGGCTGGGTGATTACTTTTGAGGTGTGTGGCAGAGAGGATTTTTGTTCAGCTAGAGGTTGATAAGGTGGCCTCTAATGTTCCTCTCAGCTAGATTCTGTATTTCAATCTTTTTGCAACATTTGAGAATATGATGAGTAGAGGCTATGTTGCTTCCTGTAGTTCATCGGTGAAAACTTGGATAGATTAAGTGGTTTGTTCAGTTGGCTGTGCCTTGGGACCAATATCTGTGTGTCCAGTAAGTCCAGCTAGCCAATGTTGCTCTCTCACACAATCACTTCATCATCTGGAAGCTGGGGGCTCTTTAGCATACATGTTCCTAGAAATGTCAATATGCCCACATTAAGACATTTCCTCTTTAGTATTTCTTACATGTCTCAGAACTAGAGGGTTTTACCTGTCTTGCCTACTAACACATGTCTGTGCCTAATGAAATGGAATTTTAGCATTCTGTGACCAATGACTCGATTGTGTATTTACTTTCCCCATCAATGAGGGCTTTTGCCAATATCTGTCAAGAAATTGTCAAGAACTCATTGAGAGACATGGTTGAGCAACTTATTACCTTGTGGCCAGTGGGGAGAATCTCCCTGAATTAGGTTGATTCTCAGAAGACAGTCGCCAACTCTGTCACTGGGCTTATAGTCAAAGCCTTTTCAACTTTGGTCAGACTTAGAAGAGTTTGGACTTCACTGGTCTAGAGATCGGGCTTTGGAGTAGGATAAGAAAATATGAACCTCAAAAAAAGTGGGGCTTCCCCCCTGACTTGTACAAGTACCCATGGCCACTATGCCATGCTTTAGCAATGTCTAAACCTGCTCTCTGGCCAATTTGCTTATCCATTCCCCAACAAAACTTGGACTCTGCCTCTAGAACCCTGGGTTCTGATAGTTGAGTTATCTTGCCCAGGATCAGGCTGCCATGGCACTTCCCATGGATTTCCAAACCATGCTACCAAGGGCACATATCCTCTCCTCCCAAAGTCTATCATCTTCTTCTGTTGGTATTTAACCTCCTTCAGGATGAAAACCATCTTGTTTACTTGTATTTGCATCTGCAGCGCTTAGCTGGTTCCTGGAACCTTGGGCTTAGTGACTGGTTTCTGAATCTTTCATTGACTCTTTCATTCCAGAAGGAACCCAATACTAGTGTCAGGTGTCACACACCATAGTTGGACTTTTTTATTGCAAATTAAATCAAAGTTTTTCGTGTTACCATCCATTCCAGGCCATGTCAATTTCTTGCTTTATTTAATTGCTCGTGAGTCACCAATAATTATAACATCCTAAATCTGGAGCTGGAGGTAACTTTCAAGATCTCCTTCTACTTCAGAGGAGAGATATTAAGTGACTTGCCCAAGGTGTCAGAACCAGTAAGGAGCAAAAGCAGATTTTGTACTTGAATCCCATAAATTTAAGATCAGCCTTCCAAGTTCAGCACACCTTCTGCTGCCCTGTGCTGCCTCTCAGTGTTACTCAATTTAATTCTATTCAACAAACATTCGTCATCTACCTTTTGCAAGGAATTAGGTTATTCATTGGGGATTACACACTCAAATACAGTCTCTGCCCTCCAGTGCCCTCTGCACTTTACTAGTGGGAAGGGGGAGGGGATAAAATGTACATGGATAAATAAATTAAAAAGTAACAAAAATTTTTTTGAAGGTGGGGTGGGGAGAGCAGAAGAATCAGCCAGGGTTAGAGTTGGAGGGTTAACTACTAAGGAAATACCTTCCCTTGAAGGTGGCACCCAATGTGCACTCTGAGTTTCATGAAGCTGGAATCAGACAAGTTTGCTATAAGTTATATCTTCTCGGATACTTTACCATGATCAAAAAAGTCAAAAGTACAATACAAGAAATTTAGCATGATTCAACAGATTCGATCTTGCTTTGCAGGAAGGATCTTGGCAGTCTCAGTCTCTGATTCTCTAGGTGGCAATCTAGGGGGACTGCATGCCTGTAAAAGTTTTTATCATTTCTTTTAGGGTTCGTTTGATTCTACTTCCTATATACTAGATGGCATATAAAATATAAATGCTTCGAATTGTTATCAATATTTTAATGAATGGATGACAAGGCATTTGTCTTCTCATCCATTAATTAAATGTGAACTATGTGCCAGACACTAAGTTGTGTTAACAATAAAAAATCGAATTTACATGGAGCTTTACAAAGCACTTTACAAATATGACGTCATTTTATCCTTGCAAAATCCCTGGGAGGTAGGTGCTAATATTAACCCCATTTTACAGATAAAGGTTGGTAGAGATAAAGATTAAGTAGTTAGAGATTAAGTGACTTGTCTAGGGATCACTCATCTAACAAGTGTCTGAGGATGGATTTGAATTCAAGTCCTCCTGACTCCATGGCCTGCTCTTTATCCACTGTACCACCTAGCTGCCTAACAAATATCATAGTAGCTAGATGGCCTAGTAGATAGAATGTGGCTTCGGAGTCAGAAAGATCTGAGTTTGAATTCTGCCTCAGATAATTACCAGCTGTGTAATAGTAGTTGAATCACTTGGCTTCTCTTAGGCTTAGTTCCTCATCTATTAAACTGGGATATCATAGTACCTTCTTCATAGGACTGTTGCGAGAATCAAATAACATACATAAAGTATCTTAAAAACCTTAAAGTGCTATAAATTCAGGGTTAAAGTTGAGTCACAATACAGCCCCTCATACTCTAATGGAGGAAGGAAACACACAAAGGAATCTAGGACTCAGTGGGGGTAGGAGGTGGGCACAGCATCAGTTTGAAAATCTCTGAGAAATAATGTGGAGCCTTCCTTCTGGGAAAGATGAAGCCATATACCACCTTTCATTAGTCATTATGGCTCTTCCCCGAAGGCAGGTGTTATCTTTCTAATGGAATGGAAGCTCCTTGAGGGCTTCCTCAAAATTTCCTTTGCCTGGCACAGCAGCTGACATACTGCAGGCATTTAGCAATTGCTAGTTGATGGGAAAGGTAGTGACACAGAATTACAGGATCTGAGTTGAAGGGATATCAGAGACTGTTCTGTCCAACTCAAACCTTACTAAAGATCCTCACCAAGCATCCTGAGTCATATAGCCTAAGACCTTCACTGAGGGGGGCCCTTGTACCTGCCAAGGCAGATAGCTTTAAGTATTAGACACCAAGCCTAAACGCATCTCTTTACAGATGCCCACCCCCTGTTGCTCCTTGTTCTGCCCTTTGGGACAAAGGAGAATAAGGTAGATCTCTTTTCTACTTAATAGTCCTTTGAATGTTTGAACACAGCTGCTATGTTCCCCTTTCTGTCTTATCTTCTTCAGTCTGGGCAAGCCTAGTTTCTTTAAATGATCCTTATATGGCCTGGACCTCAGTTCCTTCACCACTAGGGTTGTCTTCTCCTTGGCTTGTCAACTATAGAATGTGATGCTGGGTGCAGAATTGTGTTTGAGAAGTGGTGTGACCCAGGCATAGTATATAGCATGCTATAGTACAACTCTTGGGCAGCTAACTGGCAAAGTGGATAGAGTACCCTGCCTGGAGTCAAGAAGGCCTGCCTTCAAATCTATCCTCAGAAACTTAGTAGCTATATGACTCTGGGCAAGTCACTTAACCCTGTTTGCCTCAGTTTTCTCGTCTGTAAAGTGAGCTGGAGAAGGAAATGGCAAACCATTCAAGTATCTTTGCCAAGAAAACTGTAAATGGGGTCATGGAGAGTTGGACATGACTGAAATGACGGGACAGCAGCAGGAGTCTCACTTCCTGTGTTCTTGACACTCAATGCTATAACTAACATCTTACTTTTCATGCTCGGGATTGTCATTACCACAGATGATGACACGGCTCCTGTGAAGGCCAATGCATTTTTAAAGATGTTAATGATTTCTCTTCAATATGTCAGGAACATTTGGAGTGAAGGGCCATCGCTGCTTTCAGCAGTGTTTAGCAGGAGGGAAGTTATTCACTGATAATGGATTTCTATCTGGGAACTATTCATCACAAGTTGAATATATGCTGTCTAGGCAGAGAGAACATCAGCTGCAGAAACTAATCTTGGTCTATAAATGCTTTGTGTTAATGATTTTGTTAGTGTATCTCAGCAGCTGCCTGGCCCAAGACAGCAAGATTGGGGATGAGTAGAGCCATGACAGCCATGGCAGGATCGCTCAGAGGGCTGAGATAATGGCTTAGCAGTAGTATTGAGGAAATATGAACTGAAGCTTTTTGCATAAGGACAATAGAAACTGTGTCTGTGTCTAGTTTTATGGCAAAAGACAAAATTGTATTTGGCAAATTGTGTCAATCCATTTGGATGTTTCTTTGAATTACATTCAAAATCAGTGATGGAACTATGGGTCTTTGTCCCACAGTGTTAATTCAGCAAGTTTGGTTCCAAATTTAACAATAAACTTCATGACTATCAAAACCTCTTCTTCCCCCAGCCCTAGGAGATCTTCAAGCTCCTTTTAGGGAGAGAAAGGGCTCTTTTTGTCTTTATATCAAGAATGGACACCTTTCCCAGTACTCCCATCTCTCACACTAATTCCAAGCTCTAGGGCCACTGACTTCTTTGAGTGGTTTTTATTCCTTATGGAGGCCATCACATCTTCAGAAGGTCTCTACAGGGTCTTTAAGGCTTGCACCTTGTCATCTGAGGTATCAGATACATTCTGGGCTTATTGTCATCAACATCCATGAACTCACTCCATGGGGATCAGAACTGAGGACAGACCCTTGAATTCTCAGGAAAGTGTGCTAACTTGTATCAGCTCCAAGACCCAGTCTTTCTATATTTCAAAATTCTTTGGGATATCAGATGTTTCTGAGATTTACACCCAAAGGGATGAAATGCATTTTGGGAATACACTCCCAAGGCGAGCTCATTCAAACTCAGCACTAAGTCCCACTCTCCATTCACATGTTCTATCTGCCCCTGGATACACATCCACTCTATTCTTTCAGCAGACAGTCTTCTCCAACCACCTGGGTATCCCACCTACAGAACCAGCACAGAATAATAGGCCAGGAATCAGCCTGAACATTCCTTTATAGCTGGAGTGGGTGAAGGTGGGAGAAGCAAAAACCAACAGAAGCATTTGGTGTTTGGTCTTTGCAGACTGTGTTGCCCATGCATAGCTGTCTGTCTTTCCTGGAGACAAACAATCCTAGCAATGCTCCACTTCTCACAGATATTCATTACCTCTCATTTCTCACCTCCCACTCATTTTTCAACTCCTTCTAGTCTGGCTTCTGTTCTCACCACTTAAATGAAGCTGTTCCCTAAAAGGTCCCTAGGCATCTCTTAATTGGTAAATCCGGTCACCTTTTCCCAGTTCTCATCCTTTTTGACTTCCCTGCCACATTTAACACTGTTGATCACCCTTTCCTTCTGGATAATCTCTCCTCCCTGGGTTTTAGTGACACTACTCCCTTTTCCTTCTCTTTAGTTAGATCTTTCTCTGTCTGTTTTGCAAGTTCATCATTTATGTCCACTCTTCTGTTCTCATCACCTCTGGCCTAGGCCACTACAAAAGCCTCCCAAATGGTCTTCCTTTATCCACTTTCTCCTACTTCTGTCTTCCATAAAGAATACACACTGAGATTCCAAAGTCCAGGCTTGATTAGGATGCGTCCTTGTTTGAGAAGATCCAATGCCATCCCAATTGCTTTAAAGAGAAAATGCCAGCTCTTTTGTTTTGTGCTTAAAGCCCCATGCCTCATCTTCTCTAGCCTGATTACCTCCTCCTCCTCCTCCTCCTCCTCCTCATACACTCTGCCCTCCAGCCAAACCAGCCTGTTCATCATTCTCTGTACATGACACACCTTTCCTGCCTCTGGGCCCTGTCCCCTCATAGTTGGAAAGAATATTCTTTTTTCTTCACCTCTGCCTCTTGGAATATTCAGCTCCCTTCACACCTTAGCTCAAGTGCTTCTTCCTTCAAGCAGAAGCCTTTATTAAGCACCTACTACTTTGAAATTAGAGACCCAGCCATCTCAAGTGAAGAGAAAGCTGGACACGATAACTAAAGAGAGAATGAGGGGGACAGAAGAATATCCAGTTTATTAGATATGGTTAAGGAGGTTTCTTGTTTTGTTTTGGCTTTTCCCACAGAAAAGGTTGTGAATTCAGGCCAAACCACTCCAAGTAAAATCAGTGCCATATCAGTAGAATAAACTTTGGAGAAAGACAATCTGGTTGTGCAATTCCATTATAATAATGGAATTACTTTGAGGGAAGGGATTATTTTTCTGCCCAATAGGACACACAATGTAGGGTACATAGTGAGCATTTAATAGATTCCTGTTAATTTGATTGGTTGTCGTTATGTTCTCATGTCAGTGGGCCTAAAGCAAATATGCTGAATGGGATTTTGGTGATCTTGAGAAGGAGGTGCCTAATTCTGATTGAGTCAGTTCCCAATGACTCCACCTGGTGTTTCTAACCCTTCTGAGGTGTAAGAGGATTAGCATTATTTTCCAGAAACCTTTCTGTACAGATAAGTCAGTCCTGTCTCTTGCAAAGCATACTGGTTTGCAAGCTAGGTGAACTATGGCAGGAGGAGTTGAGTGGCAATGTTCATTTTTAGCTTGTGCAGGGGACCAAGAATCAAATTTCAGTTTATGAATAGTTATCTTCCTTTTGGGAATGGGCAGGAATGGATAGAAATGAGTTTCAGAGATGATTAGCTATTTCCTAGATCTGTTGCTGGACGTTACA
>CM053624.1:10347919-10376585 GCA_028646595.1 Phalanger gymnotis
CCTGGCTGAATATCACTCATTTGGCCTGAGTGAAGTCAGAATCTGAGAGAGCTGACTCATTCCGATTCTGATAGACTCTTCTTCGAAAGTTTCTTACTTGTATTCATTAAAGTAGCTGGTTGGGAAAGACTCATTTTCTGATTTTTTTTCTTGGGGTTTCATTGGCTGTTTACATCTTCAGTTCCTTGTCCAGTTAGGTATAAAGAGTTTTCCCCTCCTCAACTTTTTTTTCTTCAAAACCTCTCTTGCCCCAAGACAGCTGAAAAAAGACAGCTCTTCTTGTTCGGAGCCTTTTAATCATTTGTTACTTAATAACACATTTTAGATGGAAGTCCTGCTGTGTCTCCCATTTGAGAAGGTAATGTTTACTCAAAAGTTTTCTACTCACAAAATTGAATTATGCTTTTCTTAGTTCAAGGACCCCAGAATGTATAGGCACAATCTAAAATCAGCTGATTGAGTTGAAAAAAAAAGTAGTCTTATAGCAAATAATTTTAAGTCTCCAAACTTTAACTCCAATGGAAGCTATAGTCTCTAAAAATATATCCCATTCCCTTCTTGTCCTTAGAACACTATATAATTTGCTGATCCTAGAGGAATGGGTCATTGATTCAATTTCATGCATAAATGGAAATCTTTTCATGGCTATGACTTGCTGCTGCCTTCATGGAGAATATGGTCTTTTTCCAAGCCCAAGACTGATTGATTGTTCAGTTCTCATCAGATTTTCTCTTTGTAATTCAAATTTTATCAGTTTCCTTGTTAATCATTAGAAGTTTCTTTCACCCACATTTCAAGATTACCAGTGGCATAGCATTTGTTAATGCAGTGAATGCACTTTGTTAATATGAGGTCCATCTGCCACTTTTCATTTCACCATCAAATATGCCCACCATATGACATTTCCTACTTCAAGTTCTGGCCTTTTTTATACTTAAGCATTTTATGTGTCGTTATCTAATTAAATGGTATAGTGTGCGCTGACACTCAGAGAGGGATTTCATATCAAATTGTGAAGCAGTGATGCTCTTGCCCATGTCAGTTGGCATTCAAAACCCTACCTGAGGGTATCAGGGACTTGAATGCATTTTAATATGAATTAGATGTCTGAGTAAATTTAATATGAGAACCCTAGCATTTTATTTTCCAGAAGCAGGTGTTACCTTTTGGCCCTGTGGGGCTTTCCTGTTAATAGAAAAAAAACTATCTTTAGAAATCTTGAAAGACAAACGTGTTTGGAAGGATTTTTGTTGCTGTTGTCATCATCAGTGTGTAGATGGGTTCTATTCCCTGAAACTCTGTGTGTGTGTGTGCGCGCGCGTGTGTGTGTGGTATGTGATTAAAAACAAAACCTAATTTGTAAGAGAAGTTTCTGGAAATTCCTTGAAGACAGGGTCGGTGTCTGCTTTTATCTTTGCATTTGGTCCTGTGCCTGCCCCCAGTGTCTTGCTTATTGTAGGTCCTAACTGTTTCTTACATTGAATTGAACTGAATTGATTGAATTGAATTAAAGCATCAGCTTTTTGGAAACTCTCTGCTTCAGGGGAGCAGATAAAACTATATGACAGGAACTGGAAAATCAACACACCCAGTAAAGCCCCAGTGCTAAAATACAACCTTTAATCTGAAATATCTCAGGGGATTTTTGTAAATGCCCATTTGGAGGAAGCTAGGTGGTCCGGCGGGTAAAGCACTGGACCTAGAGTTAAACTGGCCTTAGACACTTAGACACTTAGACACTGAGCTTCTGACTCTGGGCAAATCACTTCACCTCTTTCTGCTGCCAGTTTCTCAACTGTAAAATGAACAATAAATGTCACCTATCTTCCAGGATTGTTGTGAGGATCTAATAAGATCATATTTATAAAAGTGCCTAGCACGGTGCCTGGCACGTAGGGGCTTAATAAATGTTTATTTCCTTCCTTCTCCTTTTCCTTCTTCCTTCCTCCCTCTATGTGTCCTGCCATCAGCATAATGTTCTGTGTGGAAAAAAAAAATTTAAAAAGCCAGTACTGCCTTCCCTACATACACACACACACATACTCTCTCTCTCTCTCTCTCCCTCCCACTTAGCCCTGGAAAAGCACACGGGTTTCTGGCAGACAGGCACCATTTGTGGGCATCATTTGATTTTTTTCTGAGAAAATGACTGAGACTTCAAATCCTCGAGTAGGAGCAGAATATGTCCATAGAACCTGAATAAGACTTTTAAGTCACTTTTAAGAAGTTTCTTAAGTATTCCAACCATTTTAATTCATCCCAGTCCAATGCTGTCCAATCTAATAAGCATTTATTGTATGCCCATCATGTACAAGGTTAGAAGGAATTTTGGTACTGGATAGAGGAGCAGGCTTGGAGACAGAAATTCAGTATATTTCAATCCCTAAGCATTTTTGAGTGCCTGCTATAAAGTACTGGGGATAAAAAACAATGCAAAACAAAAGCTGGAGTCCTGTGTCCTGTCTCTAACACATACTGACCTCTTAGTGTCCCAGGTAACTCTCTGATTTTAAGTTCCTATTGAGTTATTGTTCTGTTTAGGGGGAGGGAATTAATCCATTGGTAGTTTCCTACAGTGGTCACAGTAGGAAATCACAGGCCAATTTCAGCTTAATGTCAGGGGAGCCCTCCCAAAAAGGAGAGATGTCCTAAAGAGGAATAGGCCTCCTCTGGAGGTGAGGGAGTGACTTCCCTTTCCTTGGAGGTCTTCAAGTAGAGGCTGGACCACACCTTGTCAGGGGTGTTATTGGGAGATTTGTGGTCTGGTCTGGATTGGACTCTAGTCTTTGTGATGCCCTTCTAAGTCTCAGGTACTCTGTACAAATCCAAAAAGGACCAAGAATGGGCTAGAATATCAGACCACCTTCCAATCAAGAAAGTCAGTGACAAAATTCAGGAAGAATCTGGAACCCAGTTCATCCAGGAGGGCTAGCCCTCACTCCCATTCTTGCCAGCCAAGAGTTGTACTTGCTGTAAGATATTGATTCATGCCCAATTTCTGCCATACTACTTTCCAGCTTTTGGGAACCTCCATATGTCCTTGTCAGGTTCTTCCTCTCACAGAGGGAAAATAGATTTAGTAACAGACTTAGAATTCTTAGGGAGAATCACTGTATCACAGATCCAAAGCTGGAAAGTACCCCAGAGGTTATCTAGTACATTCCCTCATTTTGTAGATGAAGAAACTGAGATCTAGGGAGTTTAAGTGACTTACCTAAGATTACCTAAGGTATTAAGTGGCAGAAACAGGGTCGACAATCTTGGTAGAGTTCAGCATTGCTTTAGGGGCTGCTAAAGCCTGTTGGGCATGGGCACGTTTGAAATGAACTAGAATACTTCTTTTGTATCTGAGGAGTGCATTTAAATTTGTTTGACTTAGCCTCATCTATATGATGGAGCAAAGTGGTGAAAATGATTAATAATGAAAGAAAGACTCAGGACACTATTTTTTTTCTCAAACTCTCATAAGACAAAAGGAAAGCGCTTTTTTATCCTGATAATAGATGCCTGCTATATATGTGTGTAAGTGGAGAAGAGGCCCAACCAAGCCTAAGCAAGGTAGACTAGGAAGTAATGTGGCTGATTTTAAAATAACATCTGAGTTGATTCATTCAAATAGGTGTTGTCTTCTTCAAAGCACTCACTTTGGGACTTAATTGGCTTACTCTAGGGATACTTCCATGACTCAAATCCCCTTTAAGAATGTTCAGATTGAAGAAGAGTTAGCTGAAAGAAGGACATTGGTAACCGGGAGTGTCCATAGGAGGACGCTCAAGATGGTAAACAGCCTTGAGTTCATGCCACAGAAGCATGAGTTGGAGGAATGCTTAGCCCAGATAAGAGAAATCTTAGTGAGAAGCTATCTTCAAGGGTCCTCACATGGTAGAGGGCTTCAACTTGTTCTGCTTAGCCCTAGAGGTCAGAACCAGGACCCATGAGAGGAAGGTACAAATAAACACATTTAGGCTTGATGTTTTCTCAATGATTAGAACCCAACGTTCTAGATGTGGTCTGTTATAGGAAGAATACAATGGGACCATGACCTCCTTGGCCGTTGGAGTGATGTCCTTGAATTCAGCCCGAGATTCCGTTTTCTTTTTTGGTGGTCACATTACCCTCTTGACCCATTTTGAGCTTGTAGCCCATTAAAATCTTTAGACCTTTTTCAGACGATTGGCCATCTAACTAGGCCTTGGCCATCTAAGCAGACCTTGGCCATCTGAGAAGACCTTGGCCATCTAAGCAGACCTTGGCAATCTAAGCAGCCCTTGGCCATCTAGGCAGACCTTGGCCATCTAATTTGGCCTTGGCTATCTAAGCAGCCCTTGGCCATCTAGGCAGACCTTGGCCATCTAATTAGGTCTTGGCCATCATGTACTTATAAAGTCCATTCTCTTCTTATCCCCATTGCATTTCTTATTAGATTCAGATCAACACAGTTTGCTGTTTCCCTCATTAGATTGTGAGCTCCTGGAGGGCAGGGATCACTTTTTGCCTTTGTATCCTCAGTACTTAAGGAGGTACCTGGCACATAGTAGGCATTTAATAAATGCTTATTGATTGATTATGTGGAAAGTGATGAGGTATCGAGATTCTGAACATGAAGATGATGTTGAAATTTAAACATCTTTTCATTTTTCCAAAAAATACTATTTAGAGGCTTTAACAGGCTTGCCAATGATTATTCTGGGGGATAGAACTGCATATGCTTTTAATATCTTTCTCTGTGATGAGAGATCGAGGAATGTTTAATATTTGTTTTGGCTCTTTCTCAAGCTCAGGGGTAGAGAGGAGATACTTTGGAAGAAGATGAAGTAGTCTTGTGTGAGAGCCATCACTTGGCCCCAAACTCTAAGAGCATGAAGTCCCTGTTAGAAATATCCCATGACTCCTCAGTTTAAGATAGGGAAAAAAAATTTAAAGCCTCATCATGGTTGCTAATGTTTTGATTTCATTCTTTTTTCACTGATTTCCTTCTGCAATATTTTTTTCTGACAGACTGCTAATGAAAACCAGTCTCTTTTCAATGGACTGTGAGTTCAAAGTGAATCACAGTATGAGTTGGCACCTAATGTGATCCTATCACCCATTAAGAGAAGCCAAGTGCTCAAGATTAGGGAACTACAGAGGACAGCCCCATCGTCCTGTGCTCTGGTATATCCACGTAGAGAGTATTGGGTCAGTTCTGGGGGTCATTGTTTGGCAAGGCCATTGAGAATCTGAACAGTGGGTGAAATCAGCATAGTGAAGGGCCTCAAGATCAAACTAGATGAGGATTAATTGAAGGAAACAGGAATGATTAGCCTAGAGAAGATAAATCTCAGGGGGACATGATGACTCCCTTCAAGTATTTCAAGGGCTATAATATCATGCCTTTTAGATTTTCTTTGCCTTCCTCTCTCTCTTCCTCTACACTAGGATTTGTGTATGTATGCATGTGAACAGAAAATAAATTAAAATAAATAAATAAATCTACATAATAACTAAATAATAAAATAAAATAAAAATTTACCCCGCCCGCCCTCATCAGCAGGGAATTTAAGAAATTAAAGGAGGACATCTTATCCAACTCTTACTTGGAGCTGCAGTCAGGGAAACAGAGATAGTCCAAACAAATAAGGAGTGGTCCAGTTAAGAGACTGCAGAGCTGGCCTGCTAGAAAATCCAGGTTCTTGAGAACGGGATCCAGACGGTTGGTAGGGCATCCCATCCAGATGTGCAGTTGCCTGGCCAGACTACCTTACCACTCATCTGTCTACTGCTGGCTTCTTCAGACCAGACCTGGAGTCCCAGACTTGCATCTGTGCAACCTAGGCCTCCAGAATTCAGGCCTCTTATTGCTGGGGAAGTGAAATCACTTATCTTTAGAGCCCCTGCCCTAAGGCCTATCCCAATTGATTGGTGACAGAGGATCAAATGAAATATTAGTAAAGTACTTAGCAACTTAATAAGTTCTAGTTCCTTTGCTATAATCTAATGACTGGCCTGATGTACCAAAGCATGCTTCATTTTCATATTCCACCTATTCCACCATCTTTCTGCTGCTCTGAGTAATCTTACTCCTCCTTGCCCCCCACTCTTTCCCTGGCCACCATTCTCATCTATAATAATTGCTAGTATTTATATAGGACTTTACAAACATTATCTTCACAATAACCTTGAAAAGTAGGTGCTATTGTTATCACTTTTTTACAGATGAGGAGACTGAGGCAGACAACAGTTAAGTGAAATGAAGAAGGTTAAACAACTAATAAAAGTCTGAGGCCAGATTTCAACTCAGGGCTTCTTGACTCCAGGTTTGGCTCTCTATCTACAGCACCACTTACTTCCCTTTCTATCTGTTTTCTCTCCTTAGAACATAAGTTCCTTGAGGATATAGATCTTTTTTCTTTTTATATTTGTAATTCTGTCACTTATCCTAATACCTGGCTCATAGCAAGCCCTAACTTACTTGGAAGAGCAGAAAAGGATAATAAGACTTTTTTGACTCAGTTGTTTAAGGGATAAAACAGTGAATGCTTCTTATTCTTTCATTTGGGGCAGCTTGGTGATCCAGAGGATAGCATACTAGGCCTGACGTCGGGAAGACTCATCTTCCTGAGTTAAATTCTGGCCTTAGACACTTATTAGCTGTGTGAGCCTGGACAAATCACTTAACCCTGTTTGCCTCAGTTTCCTGATCTATAAAATGATCTGGAGAAAGAAATGCCAAACCACTCCAGTATCTTTCACAAGAAAACCCCAAATGGGGCCACGAAGAATCAGACACTACTGAAATGACTCAACAACAACAAAACCCATTCTTATTCACTCATTAATTAACTCATCCATCCATCCATCCATCCATCCATCCATCCATCCATCCATCCATCCATCTATCCATCCATCCACCCATCCATTCATTTGGGAGAGGATAGAATTGTTCTCTTTGTCTCTAGATTGCTGAACAAGGAGTAAAGGGTGGGAGTTGCAGGAAGGCATATTTGGGCTTAAGAAAAGGCCAACTTCCTGACAATTGTTCATTTCTTCTTAATCACATCCAACCCCTTGTGACTCCTTTTTGGGGTTTTCTTGGCATGGATACTGAAGTGGTTTGCTATTTCCCTCTCCAGCTCATTTTTCCATATGAGGAAACTGAGGCAAACAGGCATAAGTAATTAGTCCAGGGTCACACATTTAGTAAATGTCTGAGGTCAAATTTGAACTCAAGTTTTCCTGCTCCAGACCTGGAACTCTATCCACTTCACCATCTACCTGCCTCCTCCTAATGATGAGGACTGCACAAAAGTGGAATAGCCTGTCTTGGGAAGTGATGGGTTCCCACTCACTGAAGGTTTTCAACCAGAGGTTGAATGGCTACTTGTCAAGAGGAGGTTCCATCCAGCGTTTGATCCCTGTGGTCTCATCCACCTCTGTGATCCCTGACTTCCATTATATTTCATGCCTTCAGATTCCTTAGCCAAAAATTCAGATTTTGGATATATTACAGTAGTCAAAACATACAATTAAGCCTTCATCTTCAGCACTGGAATTCTGATCTGATATGTCTTCCAAGTTTAGAGAATTATTACCAATCATATTTACTAAGCATATAATAATTTTTCCTCTGTACATACATCCAATTTTGGTTAAAATAGATGGGTTTCTGAGTATTAAAAAACTGCAATGTGGACACCATTAAGAAGATATGGAGCAAATACTTTCAAGGCAGAATATTAACTTTCAGTTAGCTGCTGTCCATCTTCTGCACTTGTACAAGGCCAGGTCAATTACGTTTTTTTTTTTTGCATGATCAAAGCAATTACAGAAAGAAATAGTGTAGATGACCAAACTCTTAGGACAAGAATTTTTGGTTTAACTTCATCTTCTATTTGCATAGTTAGTGGGAATGAGATCTCAGTGCCTCGGAGGGATCCTGAACACTTGGTCTTGGATGATTTTTATATTTTCTTGCCAGACCGAACAGACATCCCAAAGACCATTTATTCTCCACTGATAAATAGAGAAGTTATTAGTCTGCTTCCTGTGGAGTTTAATTAAAGCCCATAGGGAGAAATTAACCTGGAAAGGAGAACATAGAAACAGGCCCTAAGTCTTTGGCCTTTCCATGGTTAGGCTGCTTTGGTAATCCATTTTGGCCTCAGCTTGTGTTTCTATGCCTTTGTTTTACAATGGCCACACCAGCTTTCATTTGCTGTAGGCTGTGAAGACATGAGTTGGCTCTTTGGGAGGCAAGGTTTGTTTTTTAGTTTTGACTTAGCCCCTCTAGCACCTAGTCCTTTGTATATAGTAGGAGATTAATTACGCTTATTACATTTTTTAAAAAATATGATGCATAAATGTGTGATGTCATATTGCCTCCATTTTACAGATGAGGAAACTGAATTATCTTCACTTTCAGTGACTATTAAGAATACAAAATTAAAGCCATATATTTACAGGTTTATAGAAACCTGCTTGGTTCTATGGGTTATGAATTAAGTACAATATCTATATCTTTATGTGTGTGTATTATATATATATATAGCCATCTATTTCTCTATTATGTGCATATGTGTACTAACTGAGATTATTCTCTGATAACCACATTCATTGATTGATGTTGGTTAGATTCTAGCTGGGGTGATTTTTAGGCTCAGTGACAAGAAGCGTGGTATTGATATCGAGGGGTCCGGTTCGATTTTTTTTGTAAAGTCAGAAGCATAGTAATGATCAGAAGTAATGGTAATGAGGTTTTGTATTTTCAGTGATCACACATTTTGAGGATTTTATGTTTTACAAGGCAGCATGATACACTGCAAAGAGGCCGGGATTTGAAATAAAAAGACCTGGGTTCAAATCCTGGCACCTGCTGCTTTGTGGAAGGGGCTTTTGATGAGTACAGTTGATCATTTCAGTAATATTTATTATTTCTGCATCAGAATATCAAAATATCTGTAGTTGAGCTGCATTGTCATTCTTGTTAGTGGTCTGATTAAATCTCTGATGTAAATTTAACCTTTATTCAGTTTTCATACAAACTAACATGCTTGAATTTGCCACTAGGAAGATGATGTGATGCCATCCGGTGCGCCTTTCATAAAACCAGCTGTGATTAGTTGAAAGTTCAGCTAATCGGTTACCTCGGGGGAAGAGTGGGGGTGGGGGAATAGCTCCTGTAGTATTTCTCTGCTGTGAAGCAAACCTCTTTTAATCATAATCCTTATGGACCTATGGACTTTTATTTTATGGAGTTATAGACACCTCATAGGATCATCAACTCAGAAATAGAATAGACTTTAGAGATTATAGAGTTGAGCGTCCTCATTTTATAGCTAAGGCTAAGAGAAATTCAGTGACTTGGACACACATAGTGATGGAGGCTAGGTCTTCTGACTCCAAAGCCAATGGTCTTTCTACAAAACCACACACAACTCTCACAAATGACCTTCCTCTTCCTGCCTTCCCTTCACATTCTCTACAATCATGTCCAATGGACTGCCCAACATTCCTGCTGCATGATATTTCATTTCTCCCCTCCATGGCTTTGCACTGAAGTGTCAGAGTATTCTCCCTTCATCTCTTCCCTTAGGCCTCCCAGCTTCCTTGTAACCACAGCTCAGACATCACTAGCTACAGGGTATATTTCCTGATCTTCCCCACATCTTTGTTGCCTTTCCTTTGTATAACTTTGAAGGTTCCTTACTTTTGCTTTTCCATATACAATCGTATGCATTCCCACAGAATGTAAACTACTGGAAGGCAGGTATTTTCTTATTTTTGATTTTCTCTTCCTAATGCCCAGCGCATTGCCTTTGCCCATAGTAGGTCCTTAGTAAGTTTTTGTTGTTGTTGAACTAAACTGCAAACCCAAGTCCCCCCAAAGAATGATATTTAAGTCTAGCACAAAATAGCCAGTGGAGCTCAACAACAGGAAAGCAATTCAGAGTGCTTATTATTCTCTTAATTACATCCCATTTCACTGGTTGAAGAAATGCCTTTGAGACGTCATGTGGCATTTGTTTGCCCACTTTCAAGACTCGGGAATTGGAATTGGGCTTCCCAGTGATTACTTGGTATTAGTGTGGTTGGATACTGAAAGTTCTGTATTAGCCTTTAATTATAGCTATAAAGGAATATAGGACTCCAGTATCCCTTGAATGCATTCCTAGAGTTTTCTAGTTAAGAAAAAGTGAGTTTTTGGCTATGGCCATTCCTTACCAAAGAAACTAGAAATCGCAGGAGTCACATTCTTGGTGTACTCTGCTACCTTGATAAATATTAACTTATTAATAATTAAAAAACTCTCTGAGGCAGCGTGCCATATTGGACAGAGTACTGCACTTCGGGTCAAAAAGGCCTGGCCCAAATTCTGCCTCAGACATTTTCTAGCTGTATGACTATGAATAAGTCACTTGACCTCTATGTGCTCCAAACAATTTCTTGGGATTTGTTTACTGAGTCATTTGTCGTTAGAGGCAGCCAGTTGTTACAGTGGATACAACAATGAGCCTGGAGTCAGGATGATCTGAGATCAAATACAGCCTTAGACGCATACTAGCTGTGAGACCTTTGGCAAGTTACTTAACCTCTGCTTCCCTTAGTTGCCTCATATGTAAAATAGGGATAATGATGGCCCCTACTTCTCAGGGTTGTTTTGATGGTCAAATAAGATAAAAATTGTAAAGTGCTTAGCACAGTGTCTGGCACATAGTAACTGCTATATAAATGCTAGCTGTGTTATCATCATCATCATCACTGTCTACTGAGTTGAATTGTGATCTGAACTGGTGGAAGAATAGCCTACGTTGGAAGGCCTCACATGTGTTAAAACAATTTAGCTTCTTTGCTTATTTATGTGACCAAATTACATCAATTAATCACCTTGTATTAGTCATATGACATCATCCCATGCCTGGCACCTAGTAAATACTTCATAAAGGTTTCTTTTAAATTGATATTGATGTGAGACCTATTCCTCCTGGTGGTGGTGGTGGGGCATTATATGTACTTGTGATCAGAAACCAATTCTATGTATCATTTGGGGATATATAATTTTATCAGTTTGGGCACTCCTTCCACCAATGCAGACAACTCTTCCAGGCCTTAGTAAACTGTCTTAGAGTCAGGATACCTGGAAAAGTCCATCCACAGGGGCTGAAATTTTGATGGTGAGCTTCTCCATAAGATCGTAATATTAGGTAGATAACTAGATCAAAAGCTAGATAGATGATATCGATAGATAGATGATAGATGATAGATAGATAGATGGAAACACAGCTAAATGACAGACAGACAGATAGACAGACAGATAGGTAGACAGATAGATGATAGATGGTAGATAGACAGACAGACACAGAGTCAGATAGGGAGCTCTCTAAATGCCATATAGGTTGATAGCTGGATAGAGTTTATTAAGCACTTATCATGTCAGGCATTCTGCTGCTTAGAGCTGAGAGGAATCTGAGTCAGTCTAGTCCAACTGATCATCTTACAGAAGAGGAAACTGAAGCCTGGTGGGAGGTGGGTGGGAGGTAAAGTGACTTATGATCATAGGATTATAGATTTAGAGCCGGAAGTGACTTCAGAGGCCATCTTGCCCAACTCCCTCACTTTACGGAGAAAGAAACTGAGGCCCTATAACTTATGCAAAGTCATTCAGTTATTAGTAAGTGGCACGTCTCAGGTCAAGGTCCTCTGACTCTAATAAGAGTTATCTTTCCATTGCATCACCAAACAAGGAGATCATGGCTCTCTGTTAAAATCCACCAAAGCCATTCTCAAAACCTTGCCCACTTGGTGGGACCCGCCAAAGCTTGGTTTTGGTTTCAAGTACCCACTCCACAAGGAGGAATCGGAGGAGGACTTTCTTGGCTGATTTGGTGAGCCTCTCTTTGAATTTCTCCCTCAAAGGTGACCAGTCCATATTCAACAATTGTGAATATTTCCCAAATGATGTACAGCTCTCTTTGGAGTTGGTTCATAGACCAGTGCATTTGATTATTCTCGACATTGCACTGATGATACTATTAAGTATTTCCCTGGAAGAAAGCAAAGGCTGTCTTTGTTCATTTTGTTTTGGGGAAGGTAATTTCATCCATGCCTCTCACAAAGGCAGCTCGATAAAATGAGCAACAAGAGACCCAAGGCTGGAACCTGTGCCAAACCACAAGGGGCTGGGTTTCCATGAGAAATTCATTTTTAGACTTTTGTTTTCTTTGGACTCGGCCTGAAATAATGTTTGTTTTTTTTTTATTTCTGCAAGCACAACTTGATGTATTCCTCTCCTCCCACCTCCCCCAGACCTTTTCTAAATATTAGAGATGCCGAAAGCAGCTCTGGACTCCATGTGCTCTTATTTTGTTAGCTGTAGTGGCTCTGAACAGCTGACTCATTCTTTACCTCAGAAGTTCTCATAAATTATGTGGTGATGAAATTGATTTCTTTTTCCTTCGCACTTTGCTGATATATTTAGAGCTCACACATTGACTAAGTAATAATCCTTGCTAAAATCCCTTCTGTAGGTAATATGCCCCAAATCACAAGAAATCAGAAGGCTGTTAATGAAGAAATGTTAATTAACTCTTCATTTTACTGTGCAGAAATAAGATTGGTCAATTTTTTTCTACCCATTAAGACATCTGAATGAATTCACCATCTCGATTTAAAATGTATCATGCATGTAGTATTCACTTAAATTCAATCCAAGAAGCATTTACTAAGACCTACTATGTGCCAGCAGCTGGGCATGTCAAAGACAAAAAGGAAACCATTCCTGCCTTCTCAGAACCTTATGTTGTCATCATCATTGTCTTTGTTGTCATCCTCCTCCTCAGAAGCAGCATTTCTAGGCTCATAAAAATCACAGATTTAGGGGCAGCTAGGTGGGCAGTGAGTAGAGCACCAGCCTTGGAGTCAGGAGGACCTGAGTTCAAATTGGGCCTCAGACACTTGTCACTTGCTGTGTGACCTTGGTCAAGTCACTTAACCCCAACTGCCCTGCCTTCCCTCCTCCAAAAAAATCACAGATTTAAATCTGGAGGGGACCTCATAGGCCCCCTAGTCCCAAGCCCTTATGTTATAGCTTAGGAAACTGAGGTAGAAAATCATAGGTTTGTGTAAGTCTAAAGCTAGAGGAGACCTTTGAGGCCTTCTATCTCGACTCCTTCCTTTCACATATGGAAAAGTGGAGCAAGAGGTGTAAGGGATTTGCCCAAGTTTGTAGATAATAAGTGCCAAAGGAAGGATCTGAGCCCAAATCCTCTGTCTCCAGGTATGCTTTTCCCATTGAAGCATCCTTCCTGTTTAAAAACAGAGGAGTTTGCCCTTAATCCTTGAGATAATTGGGAACTATTGGAATTTGTTGAGCAGGGAAGTGACACAATCATTACCTACTAAGGAGGATTTTTGAGTGGATGAAATATAATAATGTATATAAAATGTTGACTCCAAGCTGACGTCCCAGCCTTCTCACTTTATTCCCTTGTAGGCATTCTATGAACCAGTTAAGATGGCCTTATTGCTGTGCCTCACATTCAACATCCCACCTCTCTTCTCCATACGTGCACCAGGCTCTTTTACAATTTTAGGTTGTCAAAGGACTTACATTCTGTAGGAAGCAAGCTAAGTGTACTTAAGTAAGTCAATTTATGATGCATCTAAAATGGAGACAGAGACAGTAAGACAGAGAGAGACAGTAAGACAGAGAGACAGAGAGAGAGAGAGGGAGAGAGAGAGCGAGAACGAGAGCGAGAGAGAGAGAGAGAGAGAGAGAGAGAGAGAGAGAGATTGTCTTATTTGGGCATAACTATTTGCCTTTTTTCCCTTGTATTCTCAGTGTTTGGCAAATTGTACTGAATGCACATAGTATGCACTTAACTCCTGCTTTCTGCTTGAGTGTTATTTGCTCTCCTTTTTACAGTTGAGTAAACAGAGGCTTAGAGCAGAGTCATCCAGATTATTTCTAAGGCAGGATTGGAACCCAGGTTTTTCTGCCTCTCAGCCCAGTACTCTGTCCACTATCCTGGTAGTTCTCTACTTTACCTTTAGAAACGAAGAAGAGATTGTCAGTTACTCATGGGCCAATGCCCCAGGCTTCTTTATTCTCCAAGACGAAAAAAAAGTATCATAGTGAGATATTTCTCAGATTTTGAAAACTCATATTTTACCAAAGGTATTTCCTCTTGAGCAGATGTCCCCAGAAGCCACAATCATGACTGAAACAAGGACCTACTTCCTACCTCCTGGAGTGGCTTCACCTAATTCCCAAAAGCAAATTCCCCAGACCTGAACTAACAAGACCACGATGGCAAGTTTCTCACATCTTCAGTTTTGTTTAGCTAAAAAATGAGGAAAAGAGATTTTACATAAGATGTTAGCATGTAAAATATCTTTACTTGCTTTAGAATGAGGAACACTAACTAGAAATGACCTAGAAAGGGAGGATATATTGCAAACAAAGCTATAAACCTCACAGTCCAGGTAGCCAAGGACTGGTTGGTGCACAAAGGGCAGCCTCCACATCATCATGATTGCTTTGAGTTATGCTGTCTCTTTGAGGAGAAACTTCCTTTCTCTGATTTATAATAGTGGCATTTGGGAAATTGTTTCTCTCTTCTGGCCAAAATAAATCCTCTGATTCTTCTTATTCATCATCTGCATTCCTGACAGATCCTGTGCTACTTTTCTGATAGGACCAATTTTAAGGTATACAGAGAGGCACTGGAGATTAACTAAATTAGGGTTCTGTTCATCTGCTATAAATTTGAAGTCATTTCTCATTGAAAAAGTTCAGAATTTGAGGACAGAGTGACTTGGTTTGCATATCACGGGGGCCCTGGTCTGCAAGTTTCTTGAGTTCATTCTCCGGTATCCTACTCACATTCCTTGGTATTTTCTGTTGGATCTGAGATTCCCTTTTCATTGATTTTCCTACCATAAATACAAAGTGATGCTCCTCAACACAACTTAGTCTTTTGTGATTCTTGTACGTGTTTTCTCATCAACTTTCATTAGAGGACTCTCTGTACCTGCTGGAGATTATCTTTTAATATCTTAAGAATACCAATATTCCATTGATTGTCCATTTGTCACATCAAATTCTTGATATAAGACTATTTCATCCGCTTTTGGGATCAGATACATTCTCAGTAAAGGCTTGAGAACAAGTAATTATTGGTAACATGTTGTATCCTGCCAAGACCTATTATGTCTTTCGTTGTCCTTTGGGTTACCTACATTTTTAAATTTTCCAAGATGGTGGCATTCTTTAACCCACAACCTTAGAGAATCACTGGGAGGATATTGGTATTATGGAGACCAGATGGGCTTTTGCAACCATGAGTAGTTTGAAATTGTTGAAAACCCTGTTCAGTTTCCAAAGTGGGAGCCAGCCTTCTCTCTTCTACTCTATTCTCAGCCTAGTTCATTATCCATCTTTAGCATTTGCTGAAGACAAGTATCGATGGACTAAGTCAGTGGGTGCCAATCTACATGTTGCGAATCGAGTTTTGATGTCACACAGAACCATGAAAGATGTATGTACTGGAGACATCCAGCCTGACGAGACTCTTCAAAGCTACATTTTGGTCCACTAAATGAAATATATTAAACACATGCTAATAGGAATGAGAGTATCTTGTATTCTGTACACCCTTCATCCAGTAGTGTGACTGCATCCATGCCAACACCCTCTCCAAATCTGCAATTATCAATTTGTGCACCTTCTTTCTAAATAATTAAAATTGGAATGCATTGCTGAAGTTGGTTAAGGCTTCCAAGCAGATAACAAGTGGGTACCTTGTAATCCTCTGATGTCCAAATCCTGAAAATTTTCTGCCGATTTCCTGTTCACACACAGCTGGCAATCTTGGTGGAAATGTCTTATTCATTTGGTTTTTAGAAATTTCTAAATCTTCTGGGGAAGCTCATTAAGTTAGTTACTGTTTTCTGAATTGATTAGTATATTATTTAAAATTGTAATCATTTTTATTGTGTTCCTTAGACAGTGTGTATGTGTTTGTTTGGTCCATAAATTCAGTAACATAGTGGATAGAGGTTAGATTGAGAATCAGAAAGGCCTGAGTTTAAATTCCACCTCCAAAAGTTAACAGCTGAATCTTCCAGGGAGAATCTTGTAACTTCTCCATACCCCAGGCAACCTCTCCGAAATGGTTTGCTAAGTTACAGATGGGTTGTGACCTTCACTAGTGCAGTTAGTTCCCACACTAGGAATTCCCTGAAATTGTGAAAATTATAGTTCCATAGCATAATCGTATGATTTGGTCTGGTTTTAAGAAGTTGTTTCACACATCCTTGATGTAGCTCCAGGATTATTTGATAGTTTTTAAACATCTAGACGTTGTCTATGGTAGAGATTTGGAAATCTCTTTCATGGATCTGCCATTATTATTTTGAATTCTGTTGTCCAGAAAGGGCTTCATTAAATACCACTGATTTGAATGCAATGCTGAGAATACAGAAGAAAATGAGAAAATATTTAAAGGGTAGTTCTAAGTTTTACCTAGCTTTTGATTTATTTCCTGCTGTTAAAATGAAATTTCATTCAATTAATTGCTACTTTGTTACAATAAATGTATTCCACTAATCTTCCATATCTTTGCTGATTATTTTCTAATAGTTGCTGGAAGTCTCATGAGCTAATCCATGTTCTTGGACCTGGGTTCAATCGGCTTCAATAGGACACATGTGGATTGTGGCACATCATCCAGGAAGAAGAGTTCATAGCTTCTTGAGTGTCTTTGAAACTTTGTCCTTGAAAAAGGTTCTTTAGGGCAGGGGTTATTAACTGAGGGCCTGGGAATAATTTTAAAAACTATTTTATAACTACAATTGATTTCCTTTATATTTCTATGTATGCTGTTTTGTGCATTTAAAAACATTATTCTGAGCAGGGATCTATAGGCTTCACCAGACTTTTACCCAAGGGTCCTGGACACAAAAAAGGTCAAGGCTTTGGGAGGTGCTTCTTACATTAGCCAAGGTTGGGACAGCATATAGGTTATATTCTATGTTCATTACCAGATGATATACTGTGCTTTCCCTTACATAACTGGCCTAAGCAATGGAGTCCTTGAAGCAAACAAACAAAAAAGCAAACCCCCCAAAATGGCAGCTATGAGGAATCTGCTTGAATCAGAGCCATTGTAACCAGAACAAATTCTAAGGTTACTTTAAACACACAGGAGCCATGAGACAAATGTTTGTTGATCCAGTTGTAGAACAGAGCCTGGATCCTCCTTCCTGTAGTTCATATTCAATTCAATCCAACTCAGTTGAGTAGATGTTTTTTGAGTACCTACTATGCGCCAGGTGTTGTGTTAGACTCTGAGAATACAAAGAAAAATTGAAACATCTTCACTCTCGAAAGGCTTATATTCTAGTGGGGATATATGACACACACAGAAATACCTAAATCCAAAGTATATAGCTAGCATTCATATAACACTTTAAAGTTTGCAAAACATTTGACATCTGCTATCTCAACTGATCTCCAAATGAACCCTAATAGTGATAATGGTAGCTACCATTTATATGCCTACTATGTGCCAGGCACTGCACTAAGTGCTTTAAAAATAATATTTCATTTGATCCTCATGACAGCTCTGAAAGGTAGATGCTTAATCCTCATTTTATAGATGAAGGTACTCAGGTTGAGAGAATTTAAGTGACTTAGGGGCCACACAACTATGTGTCTGAGGCAGGATTTGAACTCAGGGCTCCCTGACTTTAAACGGCAACACCTGGTAATTTTTAAGAGAGGTTGAAAGAGGGAAGAAGAAAAGAGATGGAGAGTGAGGTATTGAGTATCCCTAAGTAATCAAGCAAGGCCTTACTTAAGAGATGGAACCTACACAGTTTTCTGAAGGTTGAAATGGAGGTGAAGAGTAAGTGCCACCCAGAGAAGGTCATTTCTTTGAGAACTATTTCCCAGTATAGAGCTGATCCCTGCTGTCTGTCACGTGACCCTCATCTTTAAGAGATGTATCTCTCTAGGCTAAGAGTCTGAAGACTCTTTTTTTGCCTCACTCATTTTTTTCCACTTCCCTCTCATCAATTTGGAGCCCAAGCAGCAGCTGATTTAGTAAAGGCTTCATTGATTCTGGGCAGCAGGAGAATTGGCACATGGTTTCTGCACCTTGAATTTGTGTTCACTGTTTCTGGGTTGAGCAGTGCATCTGGGCATGTCGGTGGGCAGAGTGGCATCCAGCCTTGGCGCTGTAGTGTTCTCGTTCTCCAGGTTGGCGGAGTGCCTGCATTTGCCCCCTTTGCTTTCTTTGTTCTTGTTGTCATGTCCTTGAAAGAGCCAGATCTCAACGTAGCCTGTTGAGAGAGGGGTTTTATGTAGCTATGGTCTCTTCTATCTGGGAGACTCTGTGTTCCCCAGGGCATCACCTCTGTTTATACATGTCTTCACCACTTCAACTTTGTGGAGAAGAAACAAAAGTGTGATGATGCTGCCTACACACACACACACATACACACACACCTTATATGAACATATAGCTATATAAAACATATGCTTATGTACGTACCTGTATATCTTTTATATGGGTATCTATCCATCTTTTTTTATACTTACACCTTTGCCTACATACCCTGCCCTCCATTCTCCCATGTAAGAAAGAAAAACAATTAAGTGAAACATTGACAAAATGATTCTACTTGATAGTGCATTGATAAAAATGATGATAACAATACTAGCTGGTATTTAAGTAGCACTACTTGTGTGATCCTGGGCAAGTCACTTAACTTTAATCTGCTGAAAAAAATGGCAAACCATTCCAGTATCTTTGCTGAGAAAACCCCATGGACAATATTAGCATGATATGTTCCATGAGGTCATGACATGACTGAACAACAAAAACTATGCAGCACTTTAACAATTGCAAAGCACTTTACATATGTTATTCTTACAACAGTCCCCATTTTACAGATGAGGAATCTGAGGTGAAGAGCTTAAAAGGCCTGCCCAGGGAGGAAGCAGGACTCAAACTCAGGTCTTCCTGACTCCAGGTCCAGCACTCTATTATGCTACTGAGTCAAGTCTGATCATATGTAATGTTCTGTGTCCAGCGAAAGAGGAATGTCTTTCATAATTTGTCCTCTGAAACTGTGATTGCTTATTGCATTTAATCTGAGGTCAGTTGGCATTTAGTGCTGTTTTTATTTCCATGATTATAGTTCATTTTCTTTTGAGATTCTAGTCATTGGTCTTATTGTGTGCCTGATTCTGCTTTCTTCACTGCACTTTCAATTCAATTCAACAATTACTATAACCGTCTACTGGGGGACCGATCCCCTTGGTTCTACAACTCCTTTCCTGGAGTGTATACTACCCTGATTTCTGATTGCATCACATGGCCCTAATTATTTCTCACATTTCACCCTGGCCATCTTCTTGCCATCTGCTCATTATATAATGCCCATCCTTTCCCCTTCAAATTCTGAACTGTGATCTAATCAACACTACCATTGCTACTGGGAAGGCTGTGGCAGTCATCTCTCTAGTGGTTCCTACTAGCCTTCCCTGTTGTCTTCCCCTATTACAGTATAAGCTTGTTAAGGGTAGGAATGATTTCATTTTTGTGTTTGTACCCCCAGGACTTAGCACTGTGCTTTGTACTTTATAATCCCATCCATCCATCCAACCATCCATCCATCCATCCATCTATACAACAAGTGACAGGGATTGTGCTAGATAATGGGGAAACAGATAAAAATGAAACAGCCCCTCACCCCAAAAACTTCCATTCTTTTTGGGGGGTATGCATAACAATTAAACACAACACACATATCTATAATGAAATTACTATGCCTCTGTTTAAATTTGAAAGCTTTAAATCACCTGGCCCTAACCTCCACTTCCACCTTATTGGACATTACTCTGCCTCCCACATGTGTGATGCAGCCAAATTTTCCTTCTCTCTGTTCCTCACATATAGTGTGCTATCCCCCCTCTGTGCCTTGGCCCTGGCCAGCCTCCATTTCTCGATGCACTCCTTCCTTGCCTTTGCTTCCCACAGTCCCTCTCTTCCTTTATGATGCAGTTCAAGTACCACCTTCTGTAGGAAGACTTTCCCAGTTTCCCCAACTGCTACAACCCCTTCCCAAACTATTGACGTTGAATGTGTTTATATTTATTCGCATTATACTTATGATATGTGCACGTACATGTGGGCTTGTCTCCCCGGTTAGAATGTGTCTTGTGAGCAGGCAGTTCAGAGAATCACGGAAATAGAGAATCTTTAGCCTCGATATTCATCATAGATTATCGTTCCTCCTTTTTCTTCTTCATCCTGCTCACGTCAATCATCGTGATCAGCAGCAGCAGCCTCATCCTTTCCTGCACAATGTGTGATTTCATCCATATAGGGGACTCCTAATGTAGAAAGGTCCTGCATCCTCTGTAATGTAGAGTCAGAGGGATCAATCTGGGGCACTGAGAGACTAAAGGACTTGCCCAAAATTCCACAACCAGCACATGTCGTGAGCCGGACTCGAAACCAAGGCTTTCCTGCCCCTGAGACTGATTCTCTTTTCACTACTCCCCTCTGCCCATCATATAATTCCTATTAATAATACTACACATTTACATTAGACCTTAGGATTGTCCTAGTAACTCATGGGTAGCTTGAGCTAATGCCTAAGGAAAACTTTGCGATAATTTTCTGTCCTTGTCTAGGGACCTACCAGACTTAATGATGCCTTGCCTAAATCTCTATTAAGGAGCTCATTGACCAAGTTGCTTACCCAGTGTACATATTACTTCCACCCACGATTACTGCTGACTCTATGGCCATTGTTCCAAACCAGCTGTTGGGATTTCTGTGAGAGCTACTGGGTGGAAGTCCCCTCAGCTATCTGAGTTCTATCATTCAGGAGTCTCCAAATAGCTGCTTTTTTATGTGAATTTGAATTCGGAATGGTTTTTCCCATCCTGAAGGATGACTATGAAACTGTGTAGAAGTGATAATAAATTAAGCCCCAAACACATGACCAATGGTTTAAAAATAGTTTACTGTAAGCTTGATAGCAAAGTAAGCTGGATTTTGCTTACTTAAATATCTAGAGAGAACACAGGAAAAGATGAAATCCAAAGCATCCAGGCTGGGGGAATTAAAGTCTTGAACTTGCAATCATAACTGGAATGTATCTGAGGCGAGTTTACAAAGTACTTTCCATCCTTTATTTTGTTTGAGCCTCCTGGCAATCCTGTGGGGACAGTATCTACTGCAGGCATTGTTAACCCCACTTTATAGATGGGGAAATGTAGGCTCTAAGAGGTTAAATGATTCTGGTTAGATAGAAACAGAATTAGGATTAGAAGCATTATCACATAGTTAGTAAATGTCACCAGCTCTTCCCCTGATAGAATGTAAGCTGATTGAGACCTGGGATTTTAGTAGCAGTACCTATGGCACATAGTAGGTGACTAATAAATACTACTGATAAGAGCTAACTTATCTGCCCAATGCTTTACATGTGCTATCTTATTTGACCATTACAACAACCCTGAGGTAAGGGTTGTTGTTATACCTGTTCAACAGATGAGGAAACTGAGGCTGAGAAAATCTAAATGACTTATCCAGGACCACACAGCTAGGAAGTATCTGTGGCAATCTATCTATTCCATGGTATCTTTCTTTGAATAGTGGATCTCCTCATATTTCTCCCTCATACTAGTTCACAATAGCACCAAATGCCAAGTGGCCAATGAGACTTTGGCATCTGATTAATGTCTTGAACTCTTGCCCCTTCACTTGATTATAGGGACACTTCTAGAAAGCCTCCAGTCTGATGCCTCAGCAATCATCGAGAATTTCTGTAAAGTAGCTGATGTGGATGGACTGGAAACGGGGTGGGCTGGATAATTAAGCTGAATGAGTTTAAGATGAAATTCAATTGGAGTAGAATTCTTGTTTTGTCATTGTCAAATGACTCCCTTTGGAGGCACCAACAAGTAGGAATCTTAATGTTCCAACCAAATTGACTCGGAGAGTAGAGGTTTGTCTTGATGACAAAGCTGCCAATGAGCTGGGGATGGGAAGTCTCCTGGTATCTCTGTTTCTAAGATGCTGATGCTCAGACTAGGTAGAGATTAAAACATATCATAAAGAAAAGTCAGAGCCCATGGGCACTGACTTTGATGTGACCATCCCCCACCACAAGGGACTCCAGACTTTTGGGACAGACAGGCTCCATGTCACACTGATAAGAGAACACGAAATGTGCACATAGGTTGTTCTTGGTGTTTGGTTGTTTTGCCGTCATGTCCGACTTTTATGGGTTTTCTTGGCAAAGATATTGTCCTGGGTTGCTATTTCCTTCTCCAGTTCATTTGATGTATAAGGAACTGAGGCAAACAGGGTTGAGTGACTTGCCCAGGGTCTCATAGATAGGAAGCGTCTGAGGCCAGGTTTGAATTTAGGAAGATGGGTCTTCCTGATTCCAAGGTGGGGGCTCTGTCTACTGTGCCACCTAGCTGCTGGGTGATTCTATAGATTACATTAAATTCCATTGAAAAATACTTATTATGCATCTCCTGTGTACCTAAGTACTGTAAAAGTTGCTAGGTGTACCAAGAACCTCCCAACACAAAACAGTCCTTACCCCCAAGAAGCCTGTATTCTACCAAGGGGATTCAACATCAATCAACCCAAAAGCTTTGTTAAGCATTTGCCATATTTCAGGCACTGCTCTAGGCACTGAGGTTATGAGGACAAAAATAGAGAGTCTCTGCCCTCAGAGAGTTTACATTTTATCAGGAAACCCAATGTTGTCCTTTCTAAATAAACACAAAATAAAAAGAAATGTGTAAAATGATTTGGAGGGAATGACAATCTCAGTTAGGGGATCAGTGCTTAGGGAAAGATGGTCGTTAGATTGTAAGCTCTTTGATACCAGGGACTTTTGTCCTCTTTTTGTATCCCCAGATATTAGAATGGTACTGGCACATAGTAGGCACTTATTAAATGATTATTGAATTGAACTGAAAGACATGTGTAGAAGGTGATGTTTGATTTGAGCTTAAAAAATTTGGGGGATTATAAAAACAAGTAGGCAGGACATTCCAGGCACAGAGGATAACCCATGCAAAGGCAAAGGGATCATAGATAGAGAATTGTGTATGAGAAAAGGCAAGAGGGCCTGTCTGCCTAGACTCCAAAGTGCATAAAAGGGTATTTTAAAAATCCGGCTAGCAGCTGTTGCGGTGGTGAAAAACCAACACAAGCCCAACAACAAGCACACTGCCAGCACACTGCAAAAGCTCAGGTTCTTTTGATCTGCTTTACTAAGGAAAGCAACATTAAGGGGTTAACAAGCTTATTTTAATCCAGCATACAGACATCATTCACTTAGTTCAGGAGAAAAAGCCAGCACCCTGAACTTCAGAGCAAAACACAAACAAATTACAAACATCGACAGACAGACCTTGTCTGATTCAAATCCCACTACAGTTACCAGAGTTTAACAAAGTCCCAGCATCTGGGTTTACGAGCTGGAGGGCTCTTAGCTACAGCTGCCTGGAGTCTCCACATCAGCACACCACCAAGAGTAAGAGCCCTGAGCAAATGGCTCTGTCTTCTTATACCATTTCAGACGTCATCAAACGTCATCTGAATGACCAGAACTTAGGCTGCTATGATTGGCTCTGGAGTTAGCACCTCCCCTTAGGACACTGGTAGCTTCATACCCACATAGGTTTAGCACCTAGTAATTAGGGGTTTGGGGCAAACTTAGAAGCAAAGATCTAATTAGGCTTCCCTTAGTTAGCCCCACCTTAGTTACCAATTCACACTCAACATAGGTTTAGCACCTAATTGGGGTTTGGGCCTGGGGCTTAGCACCTGGCAAGACTCAATGAAATACACTGAATTAATCAAAGGGAACAAAAGCCAAACTCTTCAAGGATCCGCGATATAAAGGGGTAGTGCATCAAAAGGCTGAAAAGGTAGGGGGCTGCCAGATTGTGAAGGGCTTTATATCACATGCAAAGGAATTTACATTTGAACTTAGAATTAATAGGGAGCCATGGAAGTTTATTGAGTAGGAGAATGACCTGATCAAATTCATGTTTTAGGAAAACCACTTTGGCAGCTGTGTAGACTTGAGGGAGGGAGGTAAATTAGGAGGCTGTTGTAGTACTCCAGGCAAGAAATGGTGAACGTCTGGACTAGAGTGATAGTCTAGGAATAGAAAAAGGGGAATGGACATGAGAAGTCTGATCTGCCAATAGCTCTGGTATGTGAGGTGTGGGAGAGGGAACAGTTGAAGGCAACACCAAGGTTTTGACAGGAATGATCATAGCACCTTCAATAGAACTAAGGAGGTTCAGAGATGTTACCTGGGAGATGTCTCTGGGATATCATTTGAAATGTCAATCGTCTGTAATATTCAACTGGAGCTAAGGAGAGAGATAGGTACATTTGGAAGGGCTGTGTGCACTGAGATCATATTGAGATTTTCACAGTGTTAAGAGAATACTAATATACACAAACCTACACAGGTTACCTGGAGAGAAAGAGAGAGACAGAGAGAGACAGAGAGAGAGGGAGAGAGGGAGAGAGAGAGACAGAGAGAGAGAGAGACAGAGAGAGAGAGACAGAGACAGAGAGAGCGAGGAAGGGGGAGAAAGTGAGAGAGACAGAGAGAGAGAGACAGAGAGACAGAGAGAGGCAGAGACAGAGAGAGAGAAAGGGGGAGAAAGTGAGAGAGAGCTCACATAACATCTGAGAGGATTAGACATCTGTGCTGAAATTTGGTGGAAGACTGTATAAACAGTGTGGAATTAGAAAAGCTGACCTGTAGGAAGAGGCATCCAGGGTCTTCCATGTAAGTTTCCGAATGGCTTCACAGATACAATTTGGTCAAGACATGGCTGGGCACACAGATATTCACTGGTGGGGGGGGGGGAGTTTCAAAGGCTTTAGTGGACTTTAGGCTATTTGCTAAGCCCATGTAATGATATTGTACCAATTTTATAATTTGATAGTGTAACTGGTGTTCCATAAAGAGGGGTATTATCATTCTCCTCTAAGGAGGTGCACTGCCTGCGGTAACATATGGCATCTAAGCTGAATTCAGTTGGGCACATCATAGTTTAGGAAGAACATGCATAAGCAGGAGAGGACAGCCCAGGCTGGGGATGGGTCTCAAGGCCTCTGCATAGGATGAATAGTTCAAGAAACTGGGGAAATTTAGCCTGGAGATGAGAAGACTGAGGGGGACATGATATCCATCTTCAAGTGTTGCAAGAACTGTCACAAGAAAGAAGAAAAATTGTCCTGTTTGGTTCCAGAGGGTGGAACCAGGAGCAACACCAGAAGGATGTTGCAAAGAGACCAATTTAGATTTGGTACAGGAAACAAAGCAAAGAAGGAATTAAAAAACCCAACCAACCAGCCAAACAAACAGCAACTAAGCAACCAAAATCTTCAATATCAGATCTGCCCCAGTTTGGAACAGGATGCCTTGGGAGCTAATGAGGTCCCCCTCCCTGGATGTTTTATCCAAATGATGGATGACTTTTTTTTGGTAAGTTAATTCTTATTCAAGTACATGTTGGACTGGATGGCCTCTGAGGTCCCTTCCATTTCTGGGAGCCTGGGATTTCTGAGCCGTTTTCATTTTGGACATTGTTTGAAGGCAGAGAATCTTATGATTTTTGCCTTTGTGTCCTCTGTGATGGGCAGCATCCCTGGCCCTGAATAAATGCATTTTGAATTGAATTTGCATATTTGGAACACAGTAGAGCATGGAGGAAATTAGGACTATTACATTTTAGATTAAGAGCTTTAAGGGGCCTCAGAGTCACCTAGTCCAACCCCCTCATTGGACAGATGTGTAGACTGAGTCCAGAGAAGGGCAGTGACTTCACCACAGACCAAAGGGAAATAAGTCATAGACCTGGGATTCCACCTCCACACCTAGCACTTTTCCCCTTGACCTACACTTAGCAAGATAATTTGGTCTTGAAGCCACTTTTGTCTGAAATATTCCCCTCACTGAAGAAAACAGGTAAATTGGAGTTATTTTTACTAATGGCAGATTCCTGCATAGCAAGAGCTTTATTTTTTTAATCAGCTTCCCATGAGCCATTAAAAACTTGTAGGAGGATATGGCAATATTTGTGGTTTTTGAAAAGAGAAAGAAAGCTTACTGCTAAAATTACAGTACTATCATCATATAAATTCTAGGGAACATCTAAGAAATCCTCGCATAGAGGGAGAGGCAGAGCCATGAATTCCAAACATCTACCATGTAATGGATACACCACCTAAGTAGATAGGATCTGTGGCTGATCTTGCTTTAAATATCCTTTGTCTTTGAGTCTCAGGTTTCCTCAGATGTGATGATGGGCAGTAACTTGGGTCATATTTTGTGGCTGATCACCATTATTTATTTGGACTATATAACCTGTAAGTGCTCTATGGAAAGGAACTTTATAATGGTGAGATGTGGGCATATGGGCACAAGAGACAAGAGGCACCCTGCCTCAAAATGGGTACAGACATGCTATAAACTGACTCAGGGCCTTGAACATCGCTCTAATATAGTAACTCCCTTGTGTATGAGGGATTCCTGTATGGAGGGAGGCTGGACAAGAGAATCTCTGAAGTCTTTCCCATGCAGATTCTTGTCCTGAGCAGTCTAGCTGCCATCATTGGACTAAACTAAGACCATGCTACTATATAATTAAAACATTATTGCCTTCCAGTGCTCACTTGCAATTTAGTCCATTTCTAAGGAGGCAGCATGGTAGAGTGGAAGTCATACTGGTTTTGGAGTTAAAAGTTCTGGGTTTGAATCTTGGCTCCATTACATAATACCTGTATGATCCTGGGCAAGTAACTTTACCTCTCCAGTTCCTCATCTCGTAAAGGTAAGGCATTGGGCTACATGGACTCTGAGGTCCCTTCCAGCTCTAGACTGATAATCCCATGATCTTATGATAAAATTCAGTTCAACAAATATTTATTTAGTTCCTTCTAAGTGCAAGGCATTGTACCAGATGCCAGGGATAAAAGACAAAAATGAAACTCTGCTTGATAGTGGGAAAAACATTTTACCAGGGAGAGCTATTCAGAAAAGGAATGAGCTGCCTTGAGAGGTGAATGGGAAGTCCCTTTTCTTTTCTTTTCTTTTTAGAGTTAATGATTTTTTATTTGATATTTTTTATTTTCAGCATTGATTTCCACAAGATTTTGAGTTACAAATTTTCTCCCCATTTCTACTCTTCCCCCACTCCAATATGACATATATTCTGATTGCCCCATTCCCCAGTCTGCCCTCCCTTCTGTCACCCTGCTCTCCCTCCCTGCCCCCATCCCTTTTCCCCTTACTTTCTTGCAGGGCAAGATAGATTTCTATGCCCCATTGCCTGTATATCTTATTTCCCAGTTGCATGCAAAAACAATTTTTTTGAGCGTCTGCTTTTAAAACTTTGAGTTCCAAATTCTTTCCCCTCTTCCCTCCCCAAGCATTCTCCCTAAGAAGGCAAGCAATTCAACATAGGCCACACATGTATCATTATGCAAAACACTCCCATAGTCTTGTGATGAAAGACTTAACTATATTTCCCTCCATCTTGTCCTGTCCCCCTTTATTCAGTTTTCTCCCTTGACCCTGTCCCTTCACAAAAGTGTTTGCTTTTGATTACTTCTTCCCCTATCTACCCTCCCTTCTATTCTCCCCCTTTTTATCCCCTTCCACCTACTTTCATGTGTGAGTACTGTATGTTATTCCCTCCTCAAGTCAAATGCAACAAGAGCAAGATTCACTCATTTCCCCTCACCTGCCTCCTCTTCCCTTCCAATGAACTGCTTTGTCTTGCCACTTTTATGTGAGATAATATACCCCATTCTATCTCTCCCTTTCTCCCTCTCTCAATATATTCATCTCTCATCCCTTAATTTGATTTTATTTTTTTAGATATCACCACTTCATATTCAACTCATCCTGTGCCCTCTGTCTATGTATATGTATATTCCCTTCAACTACCCTAATACTGAGAAAGGTCTCATGAATTACACACATCATCTTTCCATGTAGGAGTGTAAGCAAAACAGTTCAATGTTAGTAAGTCCCTTATAATTTTTCTTTCTTGTTTACCTTTTCATAATTCTCTTGATTCTTGTGTTTGAAAGTCAAATTTTCTATTCAGCTCTGGTCTTTTCACTGAGAAAGCTTGAAAGTCCTCTATTTTATTGAAAGTCCCTATTTTGCCTTGGAGCAGGATACTCAGTTTTGCTGGGTAGGTGATTCTTGATTTTAATCCTAACTCCTTTGACCCCCCAGAATATCATATTCTGAGACCTTTGATCCCTTAATATTGAAGCTGCTAGATCTTGTGTTATCCTGATTGTGTTTCCACAATACTCAAATTATTTCTTTCTGACTGCTTGCAGTATTTTCTCCTTGATCTGGGAGCTCTGGAATTTGGTGACTATATTCCTAGGAGTTTTCTTTTTGGGATCTTTTTCAAGAGAGGATGGGTGGATTCTTTCAATTTCTGTTTTGCCCTGTGGCTCTAGAATATCAGGGCAGTTCTCCTTGATAATTTCTTGAAAGATGATATCTAGGCTCTTTTTTTGATCATGGCTTTCAGGTAGTCCAATAATTTTTAAATTATCTCTCCTGGATCTATTTTCCAGGTCAGTGGTTT
>CM053624.1:10377085-10403309 GCA_028646595.1 Phalanger gymnotis
TTTGGACCTCCTTTTCCATTTGGCTAATTCTGCCTTTCAAGGCATTCTTCTCCTCATTGGCTTTTTGGAGCTCTTTTGCAATTTGAGTTAGTCTATTTTTCAGGGTGCTATTTTCTTCAGTATATTTTTGGGTCTTCTTTAGCAAGTCATTGACTTGTTTTTCATGGTTTTCCCACATCACTCTCATTTCTCTTCACAGTTTTTCCTCTACTTCTCTTACTTGTTTTTCCAACTTCTTTTTGAGCTCTTCCTTGGCCTGAGACTAGTTCATGTTTTTCTTGGAGGCTCTTTGACTTTGCTGACTTCTTCTGGCTGTATGTTTTGATCTTCTTTGTCACCAAAAGAAGATTCCAAAGTCTGAGTCTGAATCTGAGTCAGTTTTCACTATCTGTTCATTTTCCCAGCCAACTACTTGACCCTTGAGCTTTTGGTCAAGGTATGACTGCTTGTAGAGTAGAGAGTACTTTGTCTCAAGCTTTAGGGTCTGTGCTGCTGTTTTCAGAGCTACTTCTACACAGCAAGCTCTGTCACAGCAGTGCTCCTCCTCCCCCAAGAACCGCCAACCTGGACTGCGACTGAGATCCAAACAGGCTTTGTACTCCTGCTCTGATCCGCCACTTAATTCCTCCCAGCGAGTGAGCCTGGGGTTGAAAGCAACTGTAGCTGGAGGTCTAGAAGCAGCCCCAGAGCTGCACCACTTCTGAGCCCTAGGGCTGGACTGACTACACACTCTTTTCCCTCCTTTCCAGCAGTTTTTCTCACTAACCTTCTCTGTTTTCTTTGGTGTTTGTGAGTTGAGAAGTCTGGTAACTGCCACAGCTCAATGATTCAGGGCACTACTGCCTGTTCCTCCTGGCTCCTGGTCTGGTTGGTCCTGACGTGGCCCACACTGGGCTATGCTCTGCTCTGCTCCCAGCTCCGTTGGATAGACTCTTCCCAGTGAACATCCAGGCTTTCCTGGGCTGAAGCCCTGCTTCCCTCTGTTATTTCATGGGTTCTGCAGCTCTAGAATTTGTTCAGAGCCATTTTATATAGGTGTTCGTAGGGACCTGGGGGAGAGCTTAAGCTAGTCCCTGCTTTCCAGCTGCCATCTTGGCTCTGCCCCCTGGGAAGTCCTTTTTCAGTGAAGGTCTTCAAGCTGAACCTGAGGAGTTTTGAGGAGTGTTTTTGTGGATTCCCTTTTGGAGCCACTTGGACTCCATGCAGCTGAGAGCCCACCTCTATATTCCAACTCGTGATTCAGCTTTAAGAGCTTCCATTCTGCTTGAGCAAAGTTATTTTTGTTGTTCGGTCATTTCAGAAAAGTTCACCCCTTTGTGACTCCAATTGTGGTTTTCTTGGCTAAGATACTGGAGTGGTTGGCCATTTCCTTCTTCAGCTCATTTTGCAGATGAGGAAACTGAGGTAAATAGGATTCAGTGACTCGCCCAGGGTTATACAGCTCAACTCTGAGTCCAGGTTTGAACTCAGGAAGATGTCTTCCTGACTCAATGGCTGGCATTGTATCCACTTCACCACCTAGCTGTCTGCTATTGGAGCAAAGGAGTGTATTTGATGTAAACAGATAAGTAAATACAGGATAAATTAAGTAGGATGAATGCATGGACAAATAAATAAGATTAGAGAAAATAACTGTAGTCACATAAGAAGTAGCACCTGGAGGTGGTGGGGGAGTAGATTCTAGGATTTGGACAGGGTAGGGATCCCTTAGGGCAGAGCCATGGAAAGCCTTGGACATAGCAAAGAGAAGATTAGGTTCAAAAAAGGAACTGATAGATCATTAAAGCTTGAATGTAGTATCTATGGGGGGAAATAACATGAAATGATACTGGAGCCAGGTGATGATGTTGGTGATGATGACGATGACAAAGACAAAATATTTCTATAACACTTTAGCATTTGCAAAATGCTGTATGTGGTATCTCATTTGAGCCCAACAACAACTCTGTTAGGGAAGTGCTATCACCCCCATTTTATAGGTGAGGAAATTGAGACTGAGAGAGGTTAAGTAACTTGTCTGGTGTCATGCAACTAATAGGTGTCTGAGACCAGATTTGAATTCAGGTCTTCCTGACTCTAGGTCCAGTGTTCTATCCCCTGCACAACTTAGCTGCTTAATTGGATTGACTGGATAATAAACTCCTTGTAGACAAGAATAGTTTCACTCTTATCATTATATCCCCGGCACCTAGCATAGTGCTTGGGATATTGTTGGCACATACTAAATACTTGTTGACTGACTTATTGTGAAGTGCCTTAATTGCTCCTCACAGTGAAGATTTTGTATCCTAGAGGCAGGAGGGAGACCCTGAAGACTCAATGTTTAGAGAATGATGTGGTTAGCCAATAGCCTTGAATTAGAGCAAGAGATTAAAAAATCTACAAAGAGAAATACTTTCTATTTTCCAATACCACTGTACCATGGTGGGAAGCCAACATCTCCAATTTCGTAGTCTACTAAGGGTAATGCATATACAATATTGATGCTCAGTGCTTTGTCGTAAAGCTGGAGTTATCAAGAAATACGGTGGCCCATAAATCTTCCTGATTCTATAGGCACTTGTACAGGTTTTATTCAACATTTATTAGAAGATACTTTTGGAAAATGACAGCTTTGCATGCATCAAATATTTTGCTTCCTCGACGAAATGTATTTTATTGGAAGGAGAACATATAAACGGCAAATAAAGATTCTACTTTGAAAGGAGAGTGGTACTCTAGACAATGAAAGAGAAAGAAGAAGCTAAGATGTATTATTTAATTTAATTTTGTGGCTCAGTCTTCAATGATTTTCTTCATCCTCAAATATATATCTCGCTCTTCTCCTACTTTCAAATATAACAGAGAGGATGTTTGTATTGGAGGTAAATTCTAAGAAGTTGGCAAAAAAAAACCCCTCTGAGCTGATACTGGATCAGGTAAGGGCCACACTTTTGATTTTACTTTACAGGGTAAAATTTGGGGGGAGGGAGGTTTGTTTTGGGTGATTCCAGCAACTTTCTCCATGTTTCTAACAGCCCAGTCCTCTATTACCCCCATGTTCCATATGGCTCCCTCCTCCATTCAGATCACAGATTGGAAGGGACCCTAAAGCTCATCTAGTCTAGGCCTTCCTCCATTTTACAGTCAGTCAATACACAAGTATTTATTCAGTTGCGGCCTGTCACTAAGCGCCAGAATGACCAAGGAGACTGAAGCCCATAGGGAGGAAGTGACTTCCCTAAAGTCACATAGGGAGTGAGGAACAGAGGCAGGATTCAAATCTAGGTCTTAGATCTCCAATACAATGCTCCTTCCCCCTTTTTCTGTCTACTTAGTGATATATTCCCACAATTCATTTTTTCAATTAAACAAACATATACTTAATACCTGCTGTGAATGAGGCTAGTAGCTTACAGGAGTCTTGCTGGTTACTCTGATAAATTAATTCAAACTAGCCTCCTCCATTATGGAGGTGTGCCCAAATCTTGCAAGGTTTGTGAAATAAATTTACTTTGTTCCTCCTAAAAAAATTAATTCAAACTAAACCAAAACGATTGACTAGAACTGAATGTTTTACCTGTATCAGATAATAGAAAAACAACCAAGCATAGGACCTTCCTATAAAAAGTTTACAGAAAATGAAATTCCTAGAGTATCAGTAATAAGATGTTTGCGTTAATCTCCATAATACAAACCAGAAAATAAGTGCTCCGTGAAGAATATGAATTTCTGTAAGGTCACACAAAAGAGAGATGATGCTCATGTGAGGTGGCTAAAGTAGAATCCATGGAATTGGGAGCATTTCGGTCAAGTCAAATCAACAAGCATTTATTAAGCATATTCTATGTGCTAAGAATTCCTGGGAATACAAATACAAACAGAGAGGAAAATGGTTCTAGTCCCCAAGGACCTCATCTTTAGTAGTTGAGAGAAAAAAAATATAAGAGGCAGCTGAAAAGGGTGGGAGAGGTGACCTGGGGAGGAACAAAGGCTGGCTGGCCTGGGTATGCTCTTCGAGTGGAGGGCTTGGGAGAAACCAACCAGCCAATAAAGCAGAGGGAGAAGCTACAGGAGCATGAGATGTTAATGAATGGAAATGGAAAGGCAAGGGGGAAGGAAGAATGATGTCGAGGGATAGAAAAGAACTTGAGGACAGGTGTAAATATGTTGGTGGTGGGTGGAGATGTTTGTTTGGGGAATGGTCCAATTTGGACAAATGAAGACTATGGAAGGGAAAATAGTGAGACTTAAGGGTAATCTAAAATGAGCCTTCCACAGGCCTTACATGTCACTCAAGGAAATCTGACTCATACACAGCTAGGAACGAGAAGTCATTGATGGGCAGTCTTCTGCAGTAGGGTGATTTAATCTGAACTACACATCGGGGACATTAATTTGACAGTTGTTGTAGAGGACAGATTGGAAGTCAAGGGAGAGGAGCGCAAGAAATGAGGGACTGAGCTAGAGAAGGGGGCCTCAAATTCCCATGTGCCTCTTGGTTAGACAAGACTGTGATGTGAGCTCTACTGCCTTCTCTTCTCCTCTGCAGTGCTCCCTGTCTCCCCTCCCCATCCCAATAATAATGCAATGAAAACAAGATTGTCTGAACCCTGAGGCATGAATCTTATTTAATGGCCAAAGAAAACCTGTTAACGTTTAGGGAGGTTCTAAATGGGGGCATTCTATGATCTAATTTCAGCCAAATTAACCTAAATGGTTACATGTCTTTCTTTACTAAATGGGGAGCCAAGGAAAATGGGAAAATTGCTTCTCAGTTTGCAATAAAACTGGACTCCCATTAAAACCAATGTACACAATTATTGAGTACTATGTCCATCTACTCAGAGAAGACAGATCTGACTCAGCCATGAAGTGGATTTCTCATCAGCATTCTTACTTTCAAAAGCAATGGAAGTTCTCTGCCCCCAACTTTCCTTTCTTAAATCATCAACAGAACTCTCCAGTGTCAAAAAACAAAGGATATCATCATCATCACCATCATCATCATCATCACCATCATCATCATCACCATCACCGTCATCACTATCATCGTCATCATACGTCACATTTATGTAGCACTTACTATGTCCCAGACCCTGTGCTAAATGCTTTACATTTACTATCTCAATTGATTCTCACAATAACCCCAGGAGGTAGGTGCTTTTATTATCCCAATTTTACAGATGATAAAACTGAGGCAAACAAAGGTTAAGTTACTTGGACAGAGTCATGCAACCAGCATATGTCCGAGGCCAAATTTGAACTCAGATCATCCTTGTTCGGGGCTTGGAGCTCCATCCACTGCCCATAAGAAGTAAGGTGTTGACTGGGCCACTCTTAGTGGTATCACCCAGCAGTTTTTGGAGGTCCCAGCAAGCATCATCAGGCATCATAAAAAAGCCAATGACAAGAGCCCACTTCCAGTGGCTTTAAGGTTTGAAAAGCACTCGACATATGCAATCTCTTTGATCATTACTCTCTCATCTGTCCATTCCCTCAGTTTCTCATCGCTCTCCTCAGGGGGTGCCAAGCTTTGTCCTGGAGAAAAACCAAAATCTTTGTTTCATCTGATGATAGTTCCAGAGCTAGACAGGACCTCAGAGGCCTTTTAGTCCTCTCCCCAGACCCTCCCTTCTAGTTTACAGTTGAGAAAACTGAGTCTCAGAGAGGCTGGGGCTTGTATACACGTTGTAAGTGACCATGATTAATTTTTTTCCAAGGGAAATAAGGGAGTCCCAAATTCAAGTTTTAGGGTTCTGCTAGGGACAGTTACAGGATTATTCCTAAAGCCAGGCCCCAATAAAATCTTCACCTCCCACTTCGGATGAGATTATGAAATATAAAAGCTCTCAGTGCTGAACCTCCAGGCACCCTCCAAGGCCTTCAGACAATAGGAACAAGCTAATTTATAAGAAGAGAATCAGATCTATAAATAGCACCTATGGCTGCACTTAGGAAGATGGAGCATAGTTGGTTTTTTCCCCTCCTTCCTAATGAATTGCAAGAGAAGGGAATGGAGGTGAAAGAAAATGCACCCCTCCCTTCTCTTTGGCAGTCCCACCACCAAATCCTCTTCCCAACCTGGGCTTTAAAGCCCTGAAGGGGAAGGATTCAAACCTTCCTTGAGGTGGATTGTTGCCTTCCAAGGCTCTCCAGAGGATGGTGATCTTGCTGGCCCAGGGGGATGCTTTCCATCCTATCATACAGTTTCTTCTCTGCTTCCTGGTCCCCACAGTTCCCACAGTGTGCTCTTCAACTTCTCAAACTCTCTGTGCTCCCAGATCTCCCAGTCTAAACCCTACGCAGCTGCAATTTGGAATCCCCTCTTTCCAGAGAGATATCTCATTTCACTCTGGAAACTGAGGTAGGGGGCTACCATATTTATAGAAAGGCAATGAGATGCAGTGTTTATGAAGGTCCTAGACTTAGAGTCAAGAAGACCCAGGTTCAAATCTTGCCTCTTACACTTACTACTTATGTGGCCATGGGCAAGCCAATTAGCCTCTCTGAGGTTTAGTTCCCAACCTGGAAAATGGGGACAATCATACCTGTGGTACCTACCCAATTGGGTTATGATACTCAAATGAGAAATATATAAAAGATCTTTTGTCATCTTTAGAGGACCATGTAAAAGTTACTCATTATTTATATGAGGAATTGTTTTATGTCTTATCAGTCTCTAGGATGCAGTTATGCTTAGTGATTTTGAAAGGAAATTTCTTTAAAAAAATTTTAAATACTTCTATTCCTTATCAAATCTTCTATCTTTTTTGCCAGCTGCCTTTTATGACTACCATTCCTTGGTTCAGCACCCCACAATTTTGTAATTTCAGCACACACACAATACGTGGTGTCCTTGGATCTGACTTCAAACAGGCTAGACAGAGACTTTGGTAGGAATAAGGCCACTTCTCAGCTGAGTGCTTCAAATGGCTCCTTGGTTTATGTGCCCCACCATACGTAAAGCTCTTCTCTGTGACTCTGAACATGTTTACATGAGCTGTGAGCTGTACTTAGTTCCCCCAAAATGGCTTTCCTCTCCACTTTCTTGGTCTAAGCAGGGGGAGATAGGGTTTCTGGTAAGTCCCGAAGGCAGCCCCTGAAGGGAAAGGATGAGGTATGGTGCTCACTTGAGAGTTGGACACCAGGCTGATCATTTGGATTCAATGAAAAACAAAATTTTTATAGTCAGTCTTCCCTCATAGAAAAACACAGATTTAAGATGACTTTTTCTCTTTTACTTTTGTAATCTAGATTTACCAGGAGCAAACTAATTCCTGTGGTCATAAGCCTGGTTTTATTATTTTCAGAATCATTTCTATGTTTATTGGAAAGAGGGTTTGGCCATGTATCTGTATGTAGTAGGCAACAAATGCTTGGTGATTGTTTTGAATTGGAGCCATGGGGCCAGGGTTCAAACCCTGGCTCTGCTAAACTCCTGTCTGTGTGAGCTTAGGAACCTCCTCTGCCTCCCTAGGACTCAGTCTCCTTATTAAGTGTAAAAGATTGGACTAGATGGTCTCTGAGGTCTCTTCTGGTTCAAGACCTATGATCCTCTAGTCATGGTTTGAGTGATCAATCAGCCATGCACTGTGTGACTTGGGCCAATCATTTCCCTTTTCTAGGCTGCCTTTTCTTCATCTATAAAATGAAGAGGTTGGACTGACTGATCATTGAGATTCCTTTTTAGCTCTAAGTCTCTGTATAGCTCACCTCTGTCTTTGGCCCAGAGTCTTAAAGTGGGCTTCTTTCATCAAGAGCTTTCTCTTTTTAAATCATGAGTTTCCCAAGTTGTGCTGTCCTCTGTCAGAGCCAAGGCTTTGGAATTAGGAGCAAAGAGAATGTTGCAATGAAAAGGAATCTGCCAGTAATGAGAATTCTTTCCAGGTGCATTGCTTCTGAAATATATTGACCCAGATAGCAACTTTTAAACAAGGATATATCCTCATAGAAAGATGTCATGTTGACAGTCCCTGGAGCCAAAGATCTTCTCTGCCCACGGTGTGTTGGAATGACGTCTTCCTGAAATGGTGTCTACACTACTGTCTCCATGGGGATTGGCATTGGCCTGGAGCCATGAGTATTTATGGCCAATGAGATGGCTCTGCTCTGACTCCTGGTGAGTGCCTCATCGTGATGTGGGTGGGATCCTACAATCACCAAGGCCCCTGCTCTTGGAACATCTGATCAGGAAGGTACCAGTGAACTGAAAAAGGCTTCCAGTCTAGGCCTGGGAAAAGCCTTTGTGTCTGAGGATCAAGCTAGCTGAGTTCAGAGAGGTTCTTCCACAGGTGGGCAACAGGGTGATCAGAATTTTTCAACCACAGTGACACCCAGAGGCTGCATACATTGATGAGTTATTGTGAACTAGGTTGGAGGAGGGATTATTCATTTCAATAAAATCACAGATCCTTGCTGACTTGTAGAGATGTAACCAGAGTGGGTCACTGGGGCTTTGCCCCAAGGTAACATAAGTTAAAGGGCACTGATCATACTTGTCCTCCTTCAGTAGGACTGAAAGAAACAACTGAGCTTAACACTCAGTATTAAGAATAATTAATTAAAATAAGAAACTACCATGTGACCCATTTCTTCCCCAGGTAGCCATGTTGCAGGCTTTGCCCTGCCTGGCTACCTCCTCTGAGTAGCCTAATGGTATCCCAGAAGCTTGTTTTTGATGAAGCCTTTGCCCTAAGGTCTGAATTCCTTCTAAAAGGTCTCCCTCAACTCAACTGGACCTGTCATAAACAAGTTAGGAATGTGTATATTGAGCCTATATCAGCCATCTTGGGGAGGGGGAGGAGAAGGAGGGGGAGAAAATTTAAAACTTATGGAAGTGAATGTTGAAAACTAAAAATAAATAAATTAACTAATAAGAATGTTAACTTAATGATACCTTTGTCGTTGCTTGCCCCAAGCATGTTTTACGTTGGCCTTCTTTGCTCCCAAATCACTAGTCTTGAAGTATATAAAACAGACTGTAGCCTATCACTTCTGTCCATTGTCATTCTATCTAGCATTTGTACCATGCTTCAGGCTTGTAAGGCATCTTACCTATTATCTCACTGCATCCTCGTAGTAGTTCTATGAGGTTGGTGACATCTGCTTCTCATAGATGAGGAAACAGGAGCTGTGAAAGTGTAGGTGCCTCATCCAGGGTCCCATTCATTGCTAAGAAGTGTTGAGACAGGATTTGAACTCATCTTCCTGACTCCAGCCACAGCATTCCATCTGCTACACCACCTAGCTTCCTATAACTGCTCATTAAATTCAAGAAAGGCTTTGGTATAGGCATTGGGAGGTGGGCAAAAAGGGGCCCGAGATCTGTCAACTCCATTGTTCTAATACAAGAGGAATGACCATGTGAGTACCATATGCCTTTGAGTATTTGACAGACGGTAATGAGGAAGCACAATTACACATGTTCCATCTGACCCCAGCTTAGTTGATAGAACCAAGAACAATGGGCAAAGGCTTCCTTCAGTCTGAGGAAAACCTTGCTAACAATGGCCCAAAGTAGGACAGGTTGCTCTGGGTTCCTCCAGATTGGAAGGTTTCCAGCAAAGGCTAAATGACCATTGCTCCTAGAAAAGATATGTCAGACTACTTGCCTATGGCTCTGCTAACTCTCCCCATAACATTCCAAACCCACATCCCCCTCCCTACAGCCCATGGGGGCCAACTTCTTTTGAGGTCAGGGCCAATCAAGACATCTCTTCTGATACCCTACCGGGAACCTGTCATGTGTTAGCATAATTTGATAAAAATAAGGTCATCATTTCCCAAAACTGATGTCTGAGGCCTCTCCATTTCTCTTTTAAAATGGAAACTTAGGGGAGATTTTCACCTCCTAAAGAAAATATTTACTGATTTGAGGGATCAGGTAGATTTTAGCAGAAGCCATTTTCATTTAATCTGTGCCAAAAAGTTCTGTCTCCATTGTCACTTTCAACTCAACTGTCTCCATGGTAATCTGGGGGAAAAAGAACATGAGAATATAGGGCCCTGCAGCTTGGGGTCACCTCTCCTGGCCATCAGTAATGACTGGAGTAAAGCTAATGAGGATTTTCTCTGGCTTCTTTGGACTGAAAGAGCACATTCCTTTCAGGAAGGGCTAATTAAGCAGGAGGTGGTTTGGGGTGTTTCTGAAAGGAAAGTTTATGTCCTCTACTGGGCCTGGCTTCCCCTGCTGTTTTCAAATATGGAGCATTAAAAAAATTATCTCGGCAATTCCAGATAGCAAATAATCCACAGGGCTCTGCTTTATCATGTATGACACTCTGGAGAATTTTATGCATTCTAAAATCTATTAGCATTATATTGATGCCATTTTAGTATGATTAATTTATTTATTAATAGAATTTAATACATCTTTGTCCTTTATCAGTGGATTCCTCCCCACCTTATTTGTAACAAATAAGCACACTTGAGGAAAAAAAATAAATGTATACTTATCTGTGTATATGGCATGGCATATCCCAGTGGGAGAATGTAAGTTCCTTGAGAACAGGGATTATTTTTTAAAAGTTATTATCTTTGCACCCTGATGAGCTAGCTTGGTATCTCACACACAGGAATGATTTCATAAATATTTGTAGAATTTAGTTAAATTACTCAATGACACAAGAAGATGAATAACTAACTCAGCAGCCTGTTATAAAGAGTTTGTGTCAAAGACATGAGCCGTTCTATCAATATCGATGGGTCTTTGGCCCATTGACATTTCCATATTAGTAATTAAGGTGGACTTTTAGCACTGATTTAATCAAATTTCCTTGAAGAGTTTGGCCTTTGTTTCTTTGATTCAATTAGAAGTCTTTGGTGACCTCCTTGCCTCAAGGGAAAGCCTAGTTTACATGGGTTTGAGTCACATATTTGTGATGTCAGAAGCTTTTAGGTCACATGGGTGAGTCGCATGTTTGTGACTCACCTTTGACTCTGAACAAGATATATAAACTCAGAAGTTGTTATTCTCCCTTGGGGCTCTCAGTCACTGAAATAGTGGCGTGGGACTCTGGGAAGCTGTTAAGAGCCTCCTGGCTTGTGAACCTAGATGTTGAGGCTTTCCTGGTAACTATAAATTGTGATTTGGTCTGTTTATGTTGTGTATGTTTGTAATTTGTTTGTATTTGCTCTGAAGTTCAGGTTGCTGGCTTTTCCTCCTGAACTAAGTGAATGATATTTGTATGTTGGATTAAAGTAAGATTATTAATCCATTAACGTAGCTTTCCTTAGCAAAGCAGATCAAAGAACCTGTGTTAGCAGCCTGCTGTGTGCTGGTTGTCATTGGTCTTACCCAGCCACAGAACTGCTAGCCAGATTGTTATTACTATTGCCCAGTCACTATCAGTGTGACCTTGGGCAAGTCTTAACTTCTCCAGGCCTCAGCTCCCTCATGTATGAGACAAGTGTGCTGGATTGGATGATCTCTAAATTGGTTAGATTCTAATCCTGATGTTGGCAAACACTAGAGAAACGAATAAAGGGCTATGCTTTGTAAAATGATTAAATAATGATTATCTAGGAATTGATTTAATTTGGTAAACATTAATTAAACACCTACTATGTGCAGGCAGTGTGCTAAGCCCTGGGGATGCAAAAAGAGACAAAAGGCAGTCTCTGCCCTCAAGGAGCTTACAATCCTCCACAAATACCAGTGAAGCCTGGTACAGTGGATCTGGTTTCAAATCCTGCCATTTATTCCCCATGTGACTGTGGGTAAGTCACTTTCTTTGTTTAACTTTCCTCATTTGTAAAATGAAAGGGTTAGTTTAGATAACCTCTAAGATTCCTTCCAGCTCCAAATGAACGATACTTCATGTTACATGAGCAAATCAGATGGTTCTGTGCCCTGGGAATTTGCTTGTATAACAATTGCAGACATTCTGTCTGGGAAGTTTTTTTCCCACTGCTTCTTCAAAATGTTGTGGGAAGCAACACTGAAACTAAATCTCGGCTTAAAGAAAGACGATAAAGCACGCCCAATTTTCATTTTAAAGCCTTCACAGGCTTTCCTCCAGAAGACTCATCTAGAAGAAAAAAGAGGATTTTTACAAGTTGTGAAACTGACCCAATGGTGAGTACATATGGCAGTTCATTAGCATCGTTGGAGTTACATGGTCACTCCTTTCATCATGATGCTCTCATTTTTCCTTTTACTTATTCAAAAATTGGGATCCATCTGGAGGCTGCCCTCACAGGTAAGAGGATGGGTATCCATCGTGCCAGTGGGTGAGCCTACTCCACTTAATTTGCCCTTTGAAAGTAGGGTTTTTTTCATTCTTTGCACTTTTATCTTGGATACTTAATAAATTGGTACTTAATAAATTGGAGCTTAATAAATGCTTCTTGGTTGATTGATTGTTCTCCACCAGAGAGTTCCTTACACTAATGAAATCGCAGGCCCTGACAAGGTGAAACAAACTAAGATTTTCAATAAAATAGAATCTAGAGTTTCCCCTTTGTCATTCCTCTAAGTCTGGTGTCTAATCTGTCATTTAAATGCCATTCCCAAAGAGCCGCTGGCCAGGCCTGGTCAGTTCTGATTAGCCAGGCCTTTTATGAACAGAAGTCCAAGGGCAGCCAGCAGTGGATAAACACAGCTGGCCCCACCATCCATTCATTTCCTCTTCAGTGTTTATCATCCCATGCAAGAAAACGCCTCCAAGTGTTTACAGCTTCAGAGCAAATCAGCTAGGAAATTTCCATCCTCCTAATTTTCCATTCTCTTTGGACTCTCCTGGGGGAGAAGCATCAAGATGAAGTCAGACTGGCTGCCCACCAAGGAGACTTGGGACTTGGCGTGATGAGGCCAGTGACGCCGTGTGCTTTGTTCTCTGAACACAAGAGGTCACAGGCCACAGTTCACAAGTTACTTTGGCTTTCTTTTTCATCTCCTTTTTGTTTTCCGCATGTGTATGCACACTTTCCAGTAGGGAATATTTTGGAGTCAGAGTCCTTGAACCACTATCTTCCTGACTCTGAAGCCAGTTGTCTATCCCTTACAGACCATGATGCCTTTCATATAACCCTCCCTAAGCAAAGATAATCAATTAAGTAAAAATACCCCATAGTATGACTGTATATAACCATGCTTACATTCTCAAACATGCACGCATATGTATAGTTTACTTATAATTACATCTATATAGTATATAATATTATAGATAATGTAGTGCATATACTATATAGAGCATAGAGTAGTATATATGGTGATCATACCATTATAGTATAGAACATACTCTATGTAGTATAGAATAGTATATATAGTGGACATAATATAGTATATGTAATTGTACCATTATATTAACAGTGTAATATAGTATAGTATTATTAATATATAACACAATAATTTTTTGTTTGTATATATATATATATATAAACCAACTTTTTTTACACTTGAATTGTTTCCATTATAAAGTGAATTATAAAATTTCTAAGTATTTATCACTGAAGGTCATCTTTATTTCAAGAAGATGTTTAAAAGATTTCCAAATCTTCTTATAAATAATTGTATTCACTTGTATGTATATGCTTTTCTGCAGCTTTACATATTAATTACCTTGGAAGTTTGTGAACTTGATTCAGGAGCAGATATACATACATACATATGCATATGTGTGTATATATTTCCATACATATGTGTATACGTGTACATACGTATGTATGCACATATATACACACTGTTCTATCCTGGTAGTTGCCTGCCTCTTTCTCAGAAAGAGGAGGAGCATGGAGAGCTCTTTTTATGAGCCTCTGGGGCTCTTCAGTAACTTTATGACACTGTCAGCCAACAGCTGGCACCTGTATTTATGAAGATTTTGGTTTTCCCAGTTCCTTGAGATTCATCATCCAGGCTGAGTCGATACATTCTCAGAACCACAAGAAGTAACTGTTTATATGATGTAGGACCAATACCCAGGCCTGATTTTTATAGGTTAACTTCTTTTTCTTAAAGGTACAATCCTGTGGGAAGAAAAAGACAAAATAAGGATGAGGATGTCTCTGAAAAATGCCCTTAAAAATCTGAAGTTGTCACTTCATCACTGCGGGCAGCTCCTGCTGGGTGTAATCCCTTCACTGAGAAAGATTGGTGACTCCTCTGTGTCTTCTAGGCTGAATGATGTGCCTGGGGGCACTGAGAGGTTGGGTGATTTTCCTCCAGCCACACAGCCAGCATTCTTCAGAGGCAGGATTTGAACTCAGATTTTTCTGCCTCCAGCACCTAGCCCTCTACCCATTCTGGTCCTACTGCTTCTTTATATAATTCTCTTGAAATTCTTGGATTCCCAGTTATATTGTATACAATTGAATGGGGGCAACCAAGTTGCGATAAAACCAGTATGCTAACTGAGCTTGTGGAGACATCACTTCTTTTCTGTGACGGGTGTCTCCATCTTCTGAGGATGGAGACATGTGGCCCCTGGGGAACTCTCACAGACAACGAGGAGAGGAGCAAATGAAGCTCCAGACTCCCATGATCCATGAGGAAGGCCAGAGGAGATGGAAAGTGGCAATGGTTTTCCAAAGTAGCAGTAGCTGGGACAGAGTGTCAGCAACATGGAGCAAATAGGCAGCAATATTGGGGTTTCATGGAGAGGACTCAGGATATGTTTTAAGCCCTGGTCCTGCTATACTTATTCCTTCTGTGACCTTGGATAGGTCACTTCTTTTCTTTGGGGCTTTCCCCATCTTTAAAATGATGGAAATGGACTAGATCAGGGCTTCTTACACTGGGTTCCATGGACCTCAGTAGATTTCCCCAATTTGGATGTTTGCGTGGGAAAATTATCTGTCTGTCTGTCTCTCTGTCTCTCTGTATCTCTCTGTCTACCTGCCTGTCTATCTATCTAACCGTGTTTAATTAACCTCTAACAAATGGAGCACCTACTTTAATTATTTTAAAATGTTATACTGAGAAAGGGTCCATAGGCTTCACTCACTGAGTGTCTGGGGGATCTGTTGTTCAGCCAGTTTTCAGTCACATCTGACTCTAATTGACCCATTTGGGGTTTTCTAGACAAAGATACTAGAGTTATTTGCCATTTCCTTCTCCAGCTCATTTTACCACTGAGACAAACAGGGTTAAATGACTTGCCCAGGGTCACATAGGTATTAACTATCTGAGTTCAGATTTGAACTCAGATCTTCCTGGCTCCAGGCTGGGTGCTCTATCTACTGTGCCACCAAACTTCTACTCTAGAACACGTGGAAAACAAAGATTCCTTTATCTGGATGCTTTTGAAGGTCTCTGCCTTCTCAAAATCTTACGACCTGAAGAATCCACCCCCCTCTTTTGCCTACTCCAGTTTTTAAATACTGGCAGATAAAGCAGGAAATACACACACACACACGCACGCACGCACGCACGCACGCACGCACGCACGCACCCAACCTCAAGCTCTGTCACCAAATTTGATTCCCTTAGGTGTTATTCTCTTATGTAAAGAGAGAATTTCTTTTCTGTTTTATGATCTCCTCGCCACATCTAGTGCGCACTGCTAGCTAATAAGTCTAAGCTGCTGCTTCTTTAAAAACAGTGCCAAGATAAATTGGAATGAATTTTCTTTTATTATCAATAGTGAGACTTGTGAAAAGCCTGTTTTCTTTTCTTTTTGTTTCTTGTTTTAATTATTTGTGTGTCTGGATGCCAAAGCAAATTCATATTTGACCAGCATAAAATTGAGCCAAGAAGGTTTGTTTCTTTTTCTCTTTGTTAATGTTTCTAAAATTTAAATAAAGCTTAATGAAGCCTTGGGTAAAAAGCAGTGAATAGCCAGGATTTCAGGGGTCTTCTTTGACCTCTGGGTAGAGAGGTGTTAGAGTACAGGGTCAGAACGTAACATATATTGACTACCAGAATCGATCGATTTGGTTTGTTTAGTTAGTCTATATTTGGGAGGAAGTTCCTGGTTGGAATGTAGTGGATGAGATCATTGGGAAATGACAGCAAGGTACAAAAAGCATCCATAAAATGTTTACTTAAAAGGAAATCGATGCTTCTTACATGGATTTAAAGGGGCCATTTGGCTCATGGCTTTAGAACAAAATTGAACAAGGAAATAGGATAGTGAAATTGTTATCACCAGTGATGGTGGTAGCTGCTCACACTTTTATAATAGTCTGAGGTTTATAGGGCAGCTGCCATAGTGCGCCAAGCAGCCTGTGGTTAGGAAGACTCATCTTTACGAGTTCAAATCCTGCCCCAGACACTTCCTACCTGTGTAATCTTGGGTAAGTCACTTACCCCTGTTTGCCTCAGTTTCCTCATCTATAAAGTGATCTGGAGAAGGAAATGGCAAGCCACTCTGGTATCCTTACCAAGAAAATTTCAAATGGAGTCATGAAGGGTTGGAAATGACCAAGTAAAAGCTGCCATTTATAAAGTGCTTTATGTATACTTTTACATTTGATATGGACAGTAACTTTTTGAGGCCTTGTGACACTAGTACTAGTACTATAGATGAAATTGTCCCCATTTTGCAGATGAGAAAATTGAAGATCAGAGACCTTAAATGACTTACCAGGGTCATTTCGTTGTTCAGTTGTTTCAGTCATGTCTGACTTTTTGTGACTTTATTTGGGATTTTCTTGACAAGGATACTGGATTGGTTTGCCGTTTCCTTCTACAGATCATTTTACAAGTGGGAAACTGAAGCAGAGAAAGTTAAGTGACTTGCCCAGGGTCACCCATTTAATAAGTACCTGAGACTAGATTTAAACTCAGGTCTTCCTGACTCCAGGACCAGCTCTCTATATGCTTTTTCATGTAGCTGCCCCCTTTAGTGATCGCTTAATTGTATCCTTCTCGCTCTATTTTACCAATGAAGAAAGTTCAACCCCAGAGTGAAAGAAATTGCTAATTGTCTGTTTAATGTTCCCATTTACCCTGTTTCAGTAGAAGTATCTGCTTTCAGAGTGGTTTGGATGTCTATGTTTATGTCTATGGGGGGCCTGAACCCCAGGCTGATGATAGACTTAAGAGGACATAGAAGGTAGCCTTGGATCCCACAGGTATCTCCCAGGCATGGATTTCCTAAATTATGCAAGAGAGGTGAACAGTCGAGTGAGCAAACTGAGAAATGAAGGAAGCCATGACTGGGACAAGTCTCGTCGGTGGGAAGTGTCCAGGAAGCAAGTGGTTGAAGAAGGAAGGAGAAATGGAGTGAGGAGGCTCCAGCCAAGGAAGAAAAAAATGGAAGAAGGAAGAGGGATTCCAGAGTGTGAACAGGTTGCAAATAAAGAGAGCACATGGAAGGCTTAATGGGGACTAATGAAGAGGCATTGGGAAGCACACTTTAAGGGGCCTGGCTCCATTACCTCTTGACCTGAGATCATCTATCTGGGCAGCTCCCAGGGCTGGCTGCTGCTTTTGAGTTCCTCTTCTACCTCCCTTTACTCTTCCTTCCTTTTTCTCTCCAAGAGTTGCTAAGCCTGATTTCTGTTACTTCTAGCCCTGACTCTGTGGGCCTCCAAAATGGTGAGGTGAATAAAGAATGAATGAAGAAAAAATTTATTAAATGTTTACTATGTGCTAGACACTTTGCCAAGCCCTGGGAATACAAATAAAAGCATGTAAGACAGTTCCTGCTTTCAAAGAACTTTCTCATAAGGGAAAGACAGTGAAGGGAGTGGTGTCCAGGGCAGCATAATTTTTACTATGAAGTCATAGAGATGGTGAGTGGGGTCAAGGAGGATGTGTACTTACTGGAGTGGTCTTTTGCATTATCTGGACATCACGACAGACACCACACTTCTGGTGCATGACAGTGGGAATGGTCTCTGGTGAGTCTGATGCTCTCAGATTCCATTGAACTGGAAAGTATTAGTGTAGGGCACCGCTACCACCAGGCATTTGTCCCAGGCCTCTGCCACTCCTGCCATACCGTAAGTCATGGCTGTAACCGCCAGAAGTTCCTCTAGCTTTAGTGCCAATTGGAATTGGCTCGTCAGTAGTTAAAGGCATAGCCACCATGTTGTTGGTATAAGTATCATATTCTCAGCTCCCTCAAAAGTATGCCATCTCTGAGGATATGCCTTCTCAAGATTCTCAGAGCTACATGGCTTCTGTTGATTCTGCGCTATAGTAGTAGTAGTGGTGGCTGTGGTGGGGGTGGTAGTAGTAGCCGCAGCAGCGACAGTGGTAGCAATAACGTTTAGCATTTATATAGCACTTTAAAGTTGGCAAAGCTCTGAACATGTATCGTCTCATTTGATCTGCTCAATAACTCTGTGAGGTGGGTCCTGGTTTTACAGATAAAGAAACTAAGTCTTTAGTTGAGTGACTTGCCCAGGTCCCAGAGCTAGTATCTGAGGCATGACTCAAAACCGAGGCCACCCTGACTCCACTCCAGTGCTCTATGCACCGTGTCACTGGGCTGCTGTGCCTAGACTGGGGAGTGGCATATTCATAGGCGGCACAGGGGATAACGCATTGGGCCTGGACTCAGTCAAAGCTGCCTTCAGACACTTACTAGCTCTGTGACCCGTGGCAAGTCACTAAACCCTGTTGCCTCAGTTTCCTCAGCTGGAGAATGAGCTGGAGAAGGAAATGGCAAACCACTCCAGTATCATTGCCAAGAAAACCTCAAATGGAGTTATGAAGAAGTAAGCATGATTGACAAACCACTGAACACCTGTTACACCTGCTTTCCTATGGAAATCTGTCTATCAGCTGGGATTGGAACCAAGACTATTTGAACTCCAAGATATTCAGGGGAGGACATCTATGGACCCAAGACTACTACTGCCTGATGGCTTACCATGCTCACAACCACCCCTGCCTCCTCTTACTCTTGTCACATTGTGGTACTTTATCAGCAAATTCATATAAGGCCAGTGTCACCTATACCATCAATGGATAATGACCCTCTCTGGCTCAAATGGCCTGACTGTGCACAGTAGCCTCCAACTGAGAAAAGCTCTCATTCTTTGTTGTGTAGGGCAATCCAAAGAGAGGTCATTTGTTCAAATCCAAGCCATGTCATGAATTCATTCTCTGTGTGGTCCAAACCTCTGTTTCATCTTCAGTCCAATGAGGATGGCTTGATGCAGTGACCTCTGAGGTCCCTCCCAGCTTGCAAACTTCATCAGAGTTCTCGGGTAGAACTGTGACATCAAGGGCCATTCATTTGTCTTGTTCTATTGGCAAATAAGCCTGAAGGGGAGAGCTCATCAGTATTCTCTTTTAATTTTAATTTTGATTTATAACTCTCAATTTTTATTTGTAATGTATTGAATTATTTCTTGGTATGTAAAATGTGTAAATGATTCAATATTAAGATGTTACTCCTGCTCCCTACCTGCCTCCCTGGCTTAGAGGTTTCACCTTCCCTGTAGTGCTACCAGTAGAGGTGAGGCTGCTTTTGGACAGCATACTCATATCTTAGGTCACTCCTTAAAGAGTGGTGAAGCCTCCTGTATGTCCCACATGGCTTTTGACTTAATCAGAATTCTCAGGCAGAACAGTGACATCACGGGTCACTAATTTCCAGGTATCTTGTTCTGCTGGCGGATGGTCAAGCCCAGAGCAGAGCCAAGTGGGGGGTCTTCAAGGCCTTTTAATTTAAATTGTACAGAATTCTCAATTAGAAAATCATGAACCAAGCACGCCTTCCTTTGAACAGAGAGCAGAAAAGGTAGCCCCTGCATCCACTGACAAAATTCAGAAGTACAAAATGATGAAACAAGAAATTCCACTGTGATTATTTCTTTTATAAAAATACCTACCGTGGCTCTTTACATTAATAATAGGACCTTACATTTGCCCAACGCTGTCAATTTGCAAATAGCTTCCCACCCTGTGGATTTTCTTAAGTGAGACACCTGTGGGGGAGGTGGGGCCAGGGCTGAGAGTAAATAAGTCACCCCAGGCCAGGCCACACATATAACTTGTGTCTTAGCTGGAACTTGCATAGTCAGTCCCTTAATGTATGTCAGATCACATTGTGTTTGTCCTTTGTTTTCAAAGAGGACCATGACATCAGGGAAGAGATGACATGACTTTCAGTTGACTTGGATTTGAGTGTGGGAGGGCTGTGCAAGGTCATCGGCCTCACTTTCTCCTCCAGAGCCATCTGGAACCAGTGGCCAGATATTAATTAGGATGGTCAGATTACATACATACACCTTTCTTGGTATAGGTGAGCAGCATGGCCTTGTGACCTTGGGGCAGGTCATTGTGCATTTCTGGACCTCATCTCCTCATTTCAAAAATGAGCACCTGAATTCAATTCATGAGGCATTTATGGAGTCACCCATGGGGTGCTTGGGTATAACAACAGAGAGAAAATATTTTCTTCTTTTCACTGTTCAAAATCTCTTATTCTTCATATTCCCCAGCTCCTGGTACGTATTAGGCACGTCATAAAATGTTTGTTGATTGACTGATCTCAAAGCGACTTTCTAGAATATACAAGCATTTCTGTTTTGTGGACAGAGAGTGGCCTGGCTGGGTATTGTAGCTGATTAAAACACCTGCTCATTGAACTGCCTAGCCTAGTTTTGGAGTCCAACAGTGCTTCTGAGAGGTGGTGTCAAACTGAATCATCAATTTGGAACTCAAAATATCCTCGGAGGCCATCTAATCTAATCCCCTCATACAGAGGAGAAAAGGGAAGCCAAAGGAGGCTTACACAGGGTCCCACAAGAAGAGATGATATTTGAATGAAGGTTCCCTGCCTCTGGGATCAGGGCTCCTTCTGCCTACCCCTCTGATCTCTTGGATAAAAGGCAATTAGTTAGGCATCCCAAGGTACACATCGAATGTTAGCTCTGGGGTCAGGAAGAACTAGGTTCAAATCTCACCTCAGAGACCCTGTGACTCTAGGCAAATCACAACTCTTTGGGCCTCTGTTTCTTGATCTGTACAATGGGAATAATAGCACCCACTTCCCATGGTAGTTGCGAAGATCAAATAAGATAATATATGTAAGGCATGTTACAAACCTTTCAAGTGCTATATAAACATTATCTATTATTGTAAATGTCAGTTACTGTTATTATTAATAAGCATTTATGCAGCACTTACTGTGTGCCAGGCATTGTGCCAAACACATCACAAGTATTATCTCATTTGATCTTCACAACAACCCTATGAGATAGGGACAATTATTATCTTCGTTTTACAGGCTAAGAAACTGAGGCATACAGAGATCATGTCACTTGCCCTGGGTGGCACAGCTTACAAGTGTCTGAGGCAGATTTGAATCTCCCAGGAATAGTCTCGCCTGGGATATCGTAAGCTTACCTTTGTCTATGAAGGGCCAGATAGTTTAATTAGCAGAGTGAAAATTTTATGTCTTCTTTTATTTTTCCCCCTCCCCCAGTAGAAGTGTGGCCTAAAATGTAGAAAGCCCGTTTTGGAGCCTGGAAGATTTGTATTAAGTCCTACTAAGCACAAGTTATTTAACCTCTTTGTGTCTTAACGCAACTCTCTCAAAATTATGTGTTGCAGTAAAGGTGCCAATGTGCTTTGGTAGAGAGTGTCCTCACCAAGGAGTTCCCCATGCTCATAAAGCCACTTATGTTGTCTTCAACCTTAAGTCAGAATTTTTCATTGACTATACACGCATTCCCTTCTAACATTCTTTCTGTGGTTCTCCAGCTCTTTGAGTTCCTTCTCTCTTCCTTATTTGTGCTTGCCTTCCCTTCTCCTCCCAAAATATTAATAGCTTTTTTTTTCATTTGGCAGAATGGAAAGATGTGCTTAAGAAATTGTTTACAATCTTTTTTTGTACAGGATGGAGCACATTTTTTTTGTCTCCGTATATGCTAATATTTATGCTCAGTTTCTGACATGGCTCTTGTTAAAAATTAAAAAAAAACCCAAACCATCAACTCCACTAGCTTTTAATAACTCTGTGTACTGGATTTTATCTCCTACTGTTTCAATAAGTAGTTAGTCTTTTGATCTTATATTTGCATGTGATTTTTTAAACTAGAAATACTTCCCAAAGAATCTGGATATTTCTCTTTGTGCCAGTGGATGATAGATAGATTTTCACTGAGAGTCATAATTCTAAAAGCAGAATACCTGGTGGAAGAATCCTGTACCTTCACTGGTCTTGCCAGTGGGAAGCCTCACTTTGTTTCTACCTTCTTGTCCCAGCTAGAATCCTCTCCAGAGGTACCACCTTTTTCCCCATACGAGGAAAGGTGATCCCTTAGATCAGTGATTGGAGACTGGGCCTTTAGCTCTTTTATGGAGATAAATTCTTCACACATCTCACATTATATTAGTGAAACCCTAGTTGCTTTTTTTTCCTATAGAAAGAGGCAAATATTTCAGTTACCAGAACCTTAGCTGTGGTCAGTTTTTTCCCCCTCTCTCTCCAGAAGGAGAAATTTTGCCTCCAGGAATCAAGTTCATTTAAAACACAGAATGGACAAGCAAGTAGCACCTGAAGGAATTAAGTTTCCCTTTGAACTCTCTTCCCTCCTATTAGCAGAGTCTATGTTCTTATCCCAAGCTTCTATCTGACTTAAGGTTAGAAAATCCTAGTCACTCCTTTAAAGTTTCTGATTACCAATTACTTTCATTCAGAATCATTTCTAGGGTTGTGCTTTCAACAAACCACCACAGGCTGTCTGGTTCCATGAGCCATATGATTACTTTTGTTTTTGTTTTTTTTTTTCATGTAAATAAAAGGGAGGGAGAAAAGTAAGGGACAGAAATCCTTGGATGAACCTGAGTGGTTGTCTTGCCCTCCTTCATTAATTACATCCATGTGACTGACAACAAGCCTTCCGGGATGTTAAGCCACTCTGGAATTCTAGTCCTAATTATCCAAAGTGACCATTAGTGCTCATACTAAAATGCATTTGAATCCTGTTACTAGTTGAAGCCAGGAGGTTCAGTAGAAAGGTGTCTAGATGTACAGCATGGTATAGTGGAAAAGGTGCTGAATTTGGACTCTGGTGGGTGGGATCTTGAATTCTACTCTGAATCTCACAATTTGACCCTGGGCAAATCACAGCCTTCCTAAAACTCAACAATCTTATCTGTGAAATGGGAATAATTAGAACACCCATCTCACAGGGGTTGCTGTGAAGCTCATATAGAGATAATAGGTGTGTGTTTATATACATGCACAAAGACATACATACATATATTTTATAGCATCAAATGATATGTGTGAATATACACACACACACATATATATATATTTATATATATATGTATACACCCACACCCATACCCCCCATGTATGTATGAGTTTATAAACCTTAAAGCACTATATGAATGCCCATACTGAAGGTAGTGATACTGATACCTCAGTGGTTACAGCAGTATTGGAGGTGGTATGAATACAATTTTATTTGCTGTCCAGAGGACACAGATTTGAGACCATCCTACCTGTTAAAGTCAACAGCCCACTTGGGAATGGGTTAGGATTTGCATTTGGATCCAGTTTGCTTTCGTTCATTTCAGACGAATACTTGTGTGACTTTGGGTAAATCAGTTCCCTTCTGTGGGCCTTGGTTTCCTCATCCTTAAAAGGCTGGGTTTGAGAGAGATGGAGCTCTATGGGCCCTCTACCTCTCAATCCATCATCCTATGAAAGCTCGAGTCACCCACTAAATGGGCAGGGAAATGCCATCCAAATATTGATGCCACAACAATACTCTGAGTGAGGTTTGATTGGTACTGGGTCTCACGTGCCTCTGACAGTGCTGAGGAAACGTGATTTATAGAGTGATGCCCACTGTCGTCCTCTCTGCATGATAATGAAATACTTCTGAGTTGGACCCATTTACCCCTGAGGCAGGTTAGTGTTACTTGCATTGGAAGTGCCTCCTTAATTCAGTTGAAACTCCCATTTTCAATTTCTCAATCCTTTTGCTGTTCAAATTAATCAAATGAATTAAAGATGAATAATGGCTGGCTCTGTTCCTATAGTAACAAATGTCACTTTTGTGCAACTTCAGGAACGAGGTTGGCTATTTTAAGAGCTCCGTGTTTATACTCTTCAGAAATAAGGATGGACAGTGTGTGTTTATTTCTTCTGTGATGGTGGTATTTAAATCACTAGGCAGAAGGGTGGGGTGCATCCAGAGGGTCAAGGTGGTCAGAGAAGGCCCTTTTTTTGAGGTTGCCTTCAATGCTTGCTTGGCAGCCCTAAAATGACAGAGGATGCCTCATCCTGTGGCTCTCGGTTTAGAAGAAGCATACGTATGCTTGGAGTGTTTCCCTGGACATCAGTGCTGCCATCTCTGGGAACTTAAGTCAGGGAATAGGAATGTTTCGTTATTATCATAAGCTCCATTATTGTCATCAGCCATTCTTACAGAATCTCCAAGGTTATCTAGCATCAGAGAGAAGCGAAGTTACTGCTGGTGACCAATCATGATGTATTTAAGCTGTAGATAAGGGTCACATCTTCCATTGAGGCCACCAGTGTGACCTGAGCCAGTGGTATCCACCTCAGATGAAACCAGGACACTAAGCCAGACAAAAGGATCCCTATGGGCCACATATTGACTTCATTTTAAAATGCAAGGTTGTCTGTGTCTTACATTTTAATTTATTTTGTTGGATATTTTCCAACTATATTTTATGTGGTTGGGCCTTATGGGGATAGTGTTGTGGTTGGGTGCTTGACATCTCTTGACCTAAGCCCTGACTCAAATGGATCAAGTCCTTTTGATGTATCCTAGAGATACTATAGGCATTGCCCAAGCTTTTGGATTCTCTAATGTTGACTTTGCCAATTTTTGAAAAAAAATAACTGGAGAAAACTAGTAAGAATCATATTGGAAGAGGCTAACACCAACAGTAGCTAGCATTTAGGTGACGCTTTAAGGTTTGTGAAGCTCTTTACAAATATTATCTAATTTTATCCTCATGATAATCCTGTAGATAGGTCCTATTATTACCATTTACAGATGAGGTAACTGAGTCATAGAATGGTTAAGTGACTTGGCCAAGGTCACATAGCTAGCAAGCATCTGAGACTAGGTTTGAATTTAGGGCTTCTTGACTCCAGGTCTAGCATTCTATATGTCTAGTTGTGGCACATATATATGGATAGGAGTGTCATCACAGTTTGGCTAGCAATTGTGTTCATGTGCGTGCATGTGTGTGTGTGTGTGTGTGTGTGTATGCATGTATGGACAAATGTAGTTGGCAGATAAATTGCACATAGGCAAATATCAAACTAGATGAACAGGGGTTGGCCCAGATGAAGAACATTCTTCCCCTTCTATTTGAGGGAAAGTCATAGGAATTCTCAGAGTGAAGATGCTGGAGAACACTGGGTCTACACTCGATTTTACTGGCTTAGGAAACTCCAAGGAAGGACCCTTCTTTCATCTGTGTAGAGCAGCCTCCTCTCTGCTCTTTTGGCCTAAGAGAGTTCCTTGAGACCCTGAGGGTCTGGCACTGTGCTCAAGGTCACACAGCCAGTGGATGGTAGATTCGGACCTTGAACCCAGGACTTTGTGACTTTGAAGGCTGCCTCTGCTCGCAGCAGGAGCCGAAACAGCAGTATGAACAAAACCACGCCTAAAAATATCAGGAGTACCTGTGGCCACAACGAGAACATGGAGAGCAACAGTAACCGCACAGTGACAGTCAGGGGGGTGGGGGCGGGGGGGGGCAGGAGTGACAAGGCTGGCGGCAGCATCAACGGCCGCAACACAACAGTGTAGCCAATGACAGCGGGAGCAGCAGTAACGACAACACAACAGTGTACCTAACAACAGCAGGAGCAGCAGTGACGACAACACAACACAACACAACCCAACAGTGTAGCCAATGACAGCGAGAGCAGCAGTAACGACAACACAACAGTGTACCTAACAATGGCAGGAGCAGCAGTGACGACAACACAACAGTGTACCTAACAACGGCAGCAGTAACAACGACACAGCTCAACAGTATCAACACCATGAGATGTGTTCGTAGCCCTTTGTGAACCTTCCACGTGCTATCACACATTTGGACTTCACAATAACCTTGGGAGATTGGTCCTGGAGGTGCTGTGATCCCCATTTTCCAAGGAAGGGAGCTGTATTATCATTTACTATACCATTCATCAAACTATTACTCTGCAACATTAATTATTTACATTTCAATAACATTGTCATACTAAGAACTGGCATTTATGTAGCACTTGTAGGTTTGCAGAGCTCTTTACATATGTTAACTCATTCGATCATCACAATACCTTGGGAAGTAGATGCTATTATTAATCCCATTTTATAGAGGAGGGAAACTGAGGCACAGAGAGGTTAAGTGACT
>CM053624.1:10403809-10452065 GCA_028646595.1 Phalanger gymnotis
GCATTCACAGGCCCAGAGTTGAAAATCGGAGAGCAACTCTGAGATTAATTGGCTTAGACTCATTTGAAATGTCGAGAGCACCAATTGGAGAATTCAATTTTGCAGAAACAGCTGCGTATTGAAATAGTCATGATTCTCTAAGCATCTCACCTGAGAAACACAGCTATAAAATTATAATCAGTTTTCAGTGGTAGAGAACAGGCTCACATCTCCTCACCTCCCCCATTGAGGGGCTTATTATCTGTCGAGTTCACTGGTTACTTAGACACTTCATTTCTTGGTATTCTGTCCACCCTTTGGCTGATTTCTTTTGAGGCTGATGTGGCGAGAGTGTATAGATGGAAAACTAGTGAACTCCAAGTCAGTCAGTTATTCTAATGTTTTATAATTCTGGTTAAAAAGGGGGGAGGGAAGCTTGGTAGAAGAGGAGGTTGCTCTCACTGGCTCAGTCAAGGATTCCAAGTTATCTGGTTTTCATTTATCCACATCCATGCCCATGGCCACTGACCGTTGAGAATTATCACAATCCAACTCTTGGGAGCATAGCTGAAAGCTCATAGCCTCATGATGCTGGGTTGGGAGCAATACGTTTTTGAATGGAAAGTGGAAATAATATGAAATCAGAAACATAAAGGGCAATGGAAAAAGCATTGTCTAAGTGTTCGATTTTGCATCTCTTTAAATGGTAGAATTGCAAATGGCAACAGACCATGAAAGCAGTTGCCATAGGAACCAACCAACAGGCAGTCTGTGTGTTATCAGTCCAAAAAGGGCAAGGGAAGAGGAAGTTATGGGTTCATCTTCTTTAGCCAAATCCATAAAAACAAGTAATAACACTATGTGTTGGACTTGGCAAGGATGTCAATATGTGGCCCTGTAAATATATGGTTATTGGTCCATAGCCTAGATATCTATTATGGTTACTGTTTTCATTACAGTTTTTAGGAGAAAACCATGCATATTTTACCCCATATGTTAGCTCTAACATAACTCAAGTGAAAGGAGAAATATATACCCACAACTGGGCCCAATGTGTTGCCTACAGAAATATCCATTTGTTAATTTATAACTTGATGAACCAAAGAAGACCTCAACTTGGAGGATGACTGACTGTAGCTCAAGAATTCTCTTGAGGCTTCTTAGGAATGGTTTTGCTCCATCAGTAAATATTTATTACCTTAATTAAAAATTTGATGGGGCCACCAGTGGCCACTGCCTTTCTGAAGAAAGAAAATTATCACTTTCGGACCTGAAATTCCCCTAAATGTGTTTCTGATCTTCATATTAAATCTTCATTATTCAGAATGATGGGCAGTTTAGCTTTCCCTCTGTAGGAATTAATTAACAATTACCTACAGGAACCCAAATTTGAATAATTTAAATTCTTGGCAAAAAGTAAGGAGTTTTGTTGCATGAGCAAATGGACAGGTCAGAATTTACATGACCCTTCTCTAGGACTTCTGAATTTGAAACAAATATAGACTTGGATTCTTTCTGTGATCTCTTTGATTTGAATGTATTTGGTCCAAAATCAACCCTTCCACCTTTTCTCACCTTGTGCGAATCCGATTCATGTCCTTCCATAAATACTCCTTCGATAAGGGACTGTAGGTGTTCCTTGGGATCTTGTAATGTTTCTTGGATCCTAGGGTTACATTCAGGGTCTGTCTAGCTCATTCTTTTTCTCTGGCTCTCTCTTCCTCCCTTCTTTCTCACTTCTCTTCCTTCTCTGATCACACAGAGAATCATAGGGTCATAGATTTGGAAGGGAAGTCATCAGCAATCCAGTTCAACACATGCATAAAAGAAACCTCAGTTGAACATATCTAACAAGTAATAACCTGGCCTCTGCTTAAAAACTTCCAAGGAGGGCTAACTCACCAATTCTCCAGGTAGCTCATTTTCCTTGTCCCCATTGACATCTTTTAAACCTCTTCTTCCTTCCAAATCACCATAGGTAATATGGCAGAGCCAACACATACCCACCATGTGTCTACCACAAAGTTTGTCTTTCATGTTCATTGTATTTCATGATCAATAGTCATAAAGCAGTTGTGTGTGTGTGTGTGTGTGTGTGTTGTGTGATTTTGTTTTCTTTGGATACTGGGGAGTATGTTGGAATAGCTGAAAATACAGCATAATTTCCCAAATATAATTCTCTTTACTTTCTCCTAAATTATGAGCCAAGCTCATTGTCCACCTGTAGTGTCTGTCTAGGATGTTTTTCCTGATTGACTAACTCAGTGGACTTCCCATCCCCTTGCACAATACAACCTGATCAGTAGATTTCTTTACCCATTTTTGTTTGTTTTGGGGATTTCACAGACAAAACCAAACCCAACAAATTCTTTTTTTCTTCTTGATATCAATTCATCCATTCATTGAGTATTTATCAAGCACCCATCCCTTGACTTACTTCTTAAAGAGGGCTATTCACTGAATGGGCTTTACCTCACCTAAGTGAGTACATGAAAAGGCCTGACCCTACAAGGGCCAGGGTCTCCCATTGCATCCTGGGCCATCTCCAGTCATCCTGGTGACTATCAGGTCACTGGATCCAGATGACTCTGGAGGAGAAAGTGAGGCTGGTGACCTTGCACAGCCCGCCCTCACTTAAATCAAAGTCAACTTCAAGTCATGTCATCATTTCCCTGATGTCATGGTCCTCTTCAAAAACAAAGGACAAACACAACAATCAAGCTTGATATTACCTAGGCAGTAAGAATGCAAAGTTAAAAATGAAAACGATTGAAATAATATGTACACAGACAGATATGGACCATAGAAAGTAAGTACAAAATAGTGAGTTACCTCTCCAAGGCAACTTTCCAAGTAGATATGAATCTGCATTGAGAGATAGAAGTACCTTGCTGAGAATTCCCAGGCTAATTAAGTCACAAGTCTGGTATCAAAATAAAACACCCCCCACCCTGAACTCCCACACTGAGTAATAAATTATTTTGGAAAGAGAGGAACACAATGTTTGGTGGGTGAAGAAGAGTCAGGGATCAGCAAAAGCCTTCTGAAGGAAGAGGCTCTTGTGATTATCCTGAATCGATCTTGAGCTGCTGCTGAAAGGTAGAAGTAAGGAAGGAGAGCCTGCTGGGCAGGGGCACTTAGACCAAGTCAGGAGGGGAATTTTCTGCTGCTGGAGCCTTCCCTTTTCAAGTGATTTCCATTTATTTATTCTGTTTCTCTTGTATGTTACATTACATTGTATGTTACATACATTATTATCAGGTGAATTCTTTGAAGTTTTTGCCTTTTTTTGCATCCCCAACACTTAGCACAGTGCCTGCCTGGTAGAGGAAGTACTGAATAAATTCTTTTTGACCAACAATTGTTTGCCCTGTAGAGAAAGAAGTCTGAGAAGACAGGCTGGAGACAAGTGGTGAAGAGCTTAAAATACCAAAGATACCAAAGATACCAAAGTTTTCTCTTTCAAGGCATAGGGAAGCAAGAAATCCTTTCTCCCTCACAAAATCATGGTCCTAATGGTTTATTAGACATTTCACTTCCTACTAAGCAAGTTGGGATCATGTAAAAAAAATCTGATTTATTAAATTCCCATTTAACTCTAATTCATCTAACTTGGCAAGAAATGAAATGGCACTGGTCCCATATGTTCCTGGAGGAGCCTTACCACTGGCATATTGATCAGAGAAGGTGAACAATTTCCTTTAATCAAAACAATTTAAAATTGATTTTCCTTGCTGAGGTCAGTATCAAAAGACAAGTCCTAGTTGTTTTGATTTGGGCAATTATATTCAACTCTGAACTTTTCCAGTTTACTCAGAATTCTTTTTTTGTTTCTCTTAAAGTATTTTTGAGGAAAGATCCAAGTTCCCAGAAGCTCTTTAAGCTCAGAATTTCTTCCTTTCTACATGTGGGATTACTGAGACCTTTTGACAGTTGACATTTACATAGCATTCGGTGGATTTACACACATTATCTAGTTGGAAACTCCTAGCAGTCCTTTGAGGTAGACAATACAGATATTACCAATGAGAAACCAGAGGACCAGAGAGATTAAATGACAGTGTATTCAGGTAATAAAATCACTGACTAGTAAGTGTTAATGGCAAGTTTTTACTTGGCTGGATTGCGTGCTCTAGATTAGGGTCCATAAAGAACACCTAGTCCTACCATCTCATTTTATAGACTAGGAAACTGAGACTCTGGGAGCAAAAAACCTGCAACATTATTTAAGTCACATAGGCAGTAAGTGGCATACAGCTTCACAATGGAGCTACGATTTTGTTAAGATGCTAGAATACCCAGTTAAATTCCCTATGAACACTGGAGTTGGAATCTTATTTCTGTCATTTACTACATGTACAATCTTAGCAAAGTCATTTAACCTCTATGGCACTCAGTTTCCTTATCAGTAAGGACAGGTCTTTGAAGTAATCTTTGAAAGCTCATGAACTGACTCTTGATGGCAGCAGAGATTCCAAGAGGCAGAAATGAATAGGAAGAAAGTATTTCTGGGGATGGGACACCGCAGAGGGAAGAGAGATGGGCTGTCAGGAATGGGGAATAACAGGCATGTCATTTTGGCCAGAAGACAGAGTGCTGGAGGGATTGGAACTAGATTATAAGTGAACTGGGTGGTCTCAGAGCACAACATAAGATCCTATGCCCTGTGATCCCAGGACATATCATCTCATCTCAGACTTGCATCCTAGGCAGTTTCCTGAGACAGTTGACCATGGTGGTCTTCTGTAGTGGCTAAGGGACTATCCCATAGTAGCATAGTTAGTGTCAAAGGTAGAATTTGAACCCAGGTCTCCCTGTCTTTAAGCCCAGTGGAAATAATTATTTATTAGAAAACCAAGAAATGGGTTGATTCAGAGGACTCTTAATTGTGTGTGCTTGTGCACAAGTGAAATTCAGGTTACAGAAAAAAGCATCTTAGCTCTTAATTTAAAACTCAGGACATGACCTTTCAGTCCATTTGACAGCAGCTAAAATTTCCTCTTTGCAAAAAAGGGCATAGTCAAAATAGCTTGCTTTTCCTTATTTTTCTAAATAGAGCACAACATTAAAAGACCTCAAAAAATCCTGTCAAATGCTGTTGTTTCTGTTTCCTAGACAAACCTTAATTTCAATAGCTTAAAAAAAGAGCTTGGGGCAACTGCGTTGAGCTCATTGGCTTGGCTTTGAGACCTCAAAGTTGAGTATTTTGTTTTTCCAAAGAAACCAAACAATGTACAACAACGAAAACCAATCCTGGCACCTCAGTTACAAAACTCAGCCTCTCCAGCTGTAGAGTTGGGCTTAATGAAGTCTTGCATTTCTGTTTATTTACCCGATAGATCTCAAATTACTTTTGGATTCCTACCATAGTCCTTGATCTTCAGTTGATAGGTTGTATCTTGGACCTATTCATCATGGCGCCTCTGTGGTACATTACGCTTATGACTCTAAATTTTTAAAACTGAGTTCCAACAAAAGGCTGCAATATTTCTGTACACTAGGAAACCTAGGACCATTCTTCTCTTGAGTTATCAAGATGAATGAAGAGGGAAAAAGGCAGAGAATAGTAGTAAGTGCTAAGTTCACTCACACCTGTAGGGGCAGATGCCAGGTTGTTGGATTTGAGGATTAGCCAGAATTAACTCTCTTTTGGTCCTTCCTTGATGGTTTAATACCTTTCAGGTATAACATAGTAAAGTTTTGTGACCCTGGGCAAGTCAATTAACCCTCTGAGCCTCAGTTCCCTCACCTGTAATATGGAGATAAAAATATTTATAGAACTTATGTCTAAGAGATATTGTGAGGAGCAAATGAGATGATGTATCTAAAGTATTAGATGACATAGAATAAGTATATAATAATAATGATGATGATAACAATAGCTTGGATTTTATATAGTGCTTTAAGGTTTGCAAAGCACTTTACCAATATCTCATTGGATCCTCACAATAACCCTAGGAGGTAGGAGCTATTACTATCCCAACATTATATATGAAGAAACTGAGGCAGGCGGAAGTTAAGCGACTTGGCCAGGGTCATCACACACCTAGTAAATGCCTCAGGTAGGATTTGAACCCATGCTCTCCTGATTCTAAGGACAGCACTCTGTGGACTGAACTACCTAGCTGCCTAAAGTATGGCTACAGCATCACGGTCATTATTTTCCTTATTCGGATGGGCTAGGACACATTGCTCTGCTGCTGTTGCTCTTTTATTCAGTGGCCTATTTTTCAGGTTGATAAAATGACTGAGTTTTTCAAAAAAAATTTGCATAAAAATATTGGGCTGTAAGCTCATCCTCTGCAGGCTAAGCCAAAGCTATTTTATGTGTATTTTCTTGTGTATTTCATCTTGCTCCCCTGTGGTTTTGGTGAAAATGTTGCTGTTGCAGCTGATTTTCCTCCCTTGGGTTAGTTCGTTGGTTCACCAGGATTCGTCCATAGGAATGCACACAGAAAGCATGCAGGAGTGCAAAGTGTTCTGGGCTTAGAAGGAGGAGAAGCCTAGGGCAAAGCCCTGGCACAGACTCTTACTGCATATGTGCCCACTGAAAAGTCGTGGGACCTCTCTGAGCCTCAGTTTCCTCATCTGTAAAATGGGAAAAAAAACCAGAAAGCATCAGAGCTCCCTCCCTCAGTTGTGATGATTAAGAACTTAGATAAAGAAGTAGATAGTGCTTTGGAAATCATAAAGTAAGAACTGTAGCTCAAATTTCAAAAGAGCTTAGCCCTGTTTACAAAGTGCTTTTCTAGTAATACTCCTGAAAAGTGTCAATACTATTATTATCACCAGTTGCAAATGGGAAGAGGGAAAGACAAGTGTAGGCACTGGCTCATATGTCATGCAGCCAGCTGTTTTCAGAGTCTGGGGCTTGGACCTAAGTGATCTGACTCAGGACCAGTTCTCTCTCTGCCACTGCAGGCCTTCTTTTGGGAGTTAATCCATCAACCCATAGATATGGATTGATTCAATTCAAATGAGCAAGTATGTAGGCAATGCCTTTCTAATGGTAGTCTGGGTGGAGAGGATCCAATCATAGGATCATAAACTTAGACTTGAATGGGAATATCATTTTACAGATGAAGAAAATGAGGCCTAGAGAGGTTAAGTGACTTGCTTGCTCAGGGTCACCCAGCTAGGAAGTGTTTGAGGTGGTATTCAAACTCAGGTCATCCTGACTCTAAGTTCAGTGTGCTGTCTGTTACACCACACCTCCTTCTCTTCACCAGTTCTCTGGGCAGTATTGGGCGGGAGGGTAAGGGGGTAAGCAGGGGCCAAAGGCCAGCACCAGGAACTAGTCAGATACCTTGTCTTGCTTCTCTTTGCTTTCCTGGCTCTACCATTTAATGCTGTATGACCTTGGGAGATTCATTTCCCATTTCTGAGCTAGCCAATCTGTCTAGTGAGGAAGTGACATTTGGTAACCTCTCAGGTCCATTTCAGATGTAAATCACATGGTCATTAATTAAGTTGGACATGGGGTGGCCTATGGGGACCTCGGTACTCCTGTCAAGCATTTTCTCCACCTCAGGTTGTTTGGACGCAGAGACTTGAATGGTTCGCTCTGGGTGGATGGAATGCAGCTTTGGCTTTTTGTGAAAACTTGAGTTATTTCTCATTGCTTCTAGATGCCGGTCCAATTACTTCAAACAGCAGGGTCCCATTGAGGCAGCTGTCATCATCATCATGGCTGGCTCAGCTCCTGGAAAGAAGAAATGTTGTTGTAGCTATTTACGTCTATTTCTTTGGCATTTCCTGAAAATGACAGAGAGGTGAAAGCTAGCCTGTTCTCTCTGCTGTTTTCTCCAGCATTACACAGCTTATGAAGATGGTCTGTTGGTTTGTGTTTGTGGGTGGGGGGCAGGGGAAGAGATAGGAGTGTGAAAGTGCTCATGCAGACCCCTGCTTCTCTGGAATTTAGAGTTCTTTACAGGCTACCTTTCCAGTGTACATGGAATCTTTCCCCTTTTCTACGTCACTTCCAACCAAACTAGCATGGTTACTCTTTGTTCCTTGTCTACAGATCGCATCTCACAGTGCTCTCTCTCTCTCTCTCTCTCTCTCTCTCTCTCTCTCTCTCTCTCTCTCTCTCTCTCTCCTCATATATATATATATATGTATATATATATATATGTACACACACACACATTTTAGGAGGAGGAGCATAGTCTAGTGCAGAGAGATCTGGTCAGGGAGACTTAACTTCAGATTTCTCCTCTTCACAGATAGACTGTGACCCAGAGCAAGTCACTTAACCTGCAAGTGCTTTAGGCAACTCTTGAATAATCTAAAGCACAGGGAAGGAGCCAACTTGCATTGGTAGAAGGGGTTTTCTCATCTGGGAGTCCCCTGTGTCAATGAAATCCCAGGTACAGCTCCTATCTACATCTCCAACTTTCTTAATAGCAATTTGAAATGGTAACATGTCTATAATGGCTGGAGTGGTCATCTTGGAGTCAGAAGACCTGCCTCTGACACTAATCAGATGTGGCTACCAGCTTATCCCCTATCTTCTCCTATCTTGTGCCCAGTTCTCAGGCAAAATTTTCATTCATTCATTCAAGCATTGATTAAATGCTTGTTATTTGCCCAGCTCTATGCTAGATGCTAAGGGCACAAAGACAAAAATGAGACAGTCCCTGTTCTCAAGGAGTTTACATTTTTCTGGGTGACAACAGTGTATACAAATATAAGCAAATACAGTGCAGGGTAAAGATAAATTGACTTTAGGGATGGTGGGGGAGTGTTGGTTTTTCAACAAGCTTTCATTAAATGTCTAATATATGCTGGGCGCTGAAGATACATCAACAAAGGGGAAAAAACATGAATGGAGGAGGAAACAGCTATACAAGTATATTGTTTAATGACTTGATATATTCTGAGTAACCTGGAAGCAGCGTCTGAGCAGCTGGGGAAACCTGGAAGGACTCTTGTAGAGGGAGAATTTGAACCGAGTTCTCAAGGAAGCCAGGAAGCAGGAAGGGAGAGCATTTTAAGTGTTAGTGAAAAGGGCCATTTCTAGGAGAGGGAATGTTGTGTTTGAGGAATATCAGGAGGGCCGGGGCTGCGGGACCGTGACTATCTAGGGGGTAATCAACCGTAAGAAGATTGGGAAGGTGGGACGGGCCCCGCTTCTAAAGAGGATTAACAGGTAAACCAAAGACCAAGGAGGCAATGGGGGGTCATCGGACCTTGCTGAATGCGGGTGTTGACATGACAAGGCTGATGCTTTAAACCGATCACTTTGGCAATTGACTGGAATGGGGAGATATTTGTGGCAGGGAGAATAACCAGGAGGCTGTTGCGATAGACCAGGTGTAAGAGGATGAAGGCTTGCACCAGGGTGGTGGCTGTGTGACTGGAGAGAAGAAGACAGGGACATATGGAAGACATTTTGTAAAGGTAGACTTGACACCACTTGGCAACATATTGGGTATGTTAGATGGGTTCAAGAGTGGAGTCTGGAACAAACTGAAATTTTAAGTCTAGGTGGCTAGGAAGCTGGCGCCGTCTCTGATGGAAACATGGAACTTTGGAGGAAGGGAGACTTGTGGGGAGAGGGAAGGGGAAGATAACAAGATGTATTTTGGAAAGAGCGTTATCGACTAGAAAAGAGGCTTTCAAACTGTGAGTTAGAGAAGTGTGATCCACATCCAGGGAAGGAGCTTCAACACTAGAATTCCCTATGTTGGCAAAATCATCCGTCCTGGCCGAGTTGATGCACTGTAAATTTTCTGAGCTCTTGGAACTCCTTAATCTTGCAGTGGGCAGATTTGTTTTTGCAAGTATCCTGTGATATGGTATGGAAGATTAAGCTAAAAATATTTGATCTCAGCAACTGTGAGAAAATAGCAAGGCTAGTTTGATTAAACTCAGGAATTTGCAAAATGATAAGCATAGAATTTTGGAACTGGAAAAGACCTTAAGTTTATCTCGTCCAACCCTCTCATTTTTTAGTGAAGTAAACTGACAGTCCAGATAGAGGAAAACTGACTTGCATGAGGTCACATAAAATGCCAGATCTAGGGCTAAAAGGAGTTGTAGAAGTCCTTGAGTCCAGCCCCTTTATTTTACAGATGAGGGAACCGAGGCCCCGAGGGGTTAAGTGTTTTGCCTGAGGTAATATAGGAAGTTAAAGATAATGCCAAGATTTGAACCCAGGTCATGGGAAGCGAATCCTGATCTCTTTTTCACTAGGCCATGCTTTTGCAAATGAGTAAACTGAAGCTCAAAGAGATGCCTTTCCCAATGCCCCAGGGCATTAAAAGGTGGAATCATGACTGGAATTCAACTCCATTTCTCTTCCATCCTCCTTTCATGCCGAATGTTTTAGCTCCATCTATTTCATGCCTCAAAATCCTGATGCCTACACCAGTGGCTTGGGGGGGTGGTGGAGGGGGCAGAGGTTCCAAAGTGGTGATTGCTAGAGGGGCCTGACACTGATTTCCCTGCATAGGGAGTTCTTCCTCATGACACCCTAAGAACTCTAGGCACTCAGGTTTCCTTACCTAGGGAGCTCATCTGGCAGAGACAGAAACATCCTGGAAACAGGATTGTTTCATCAATGTTGCTAAAGAATTGGAGTATCTGAAACATCTGGGCATAGACTGCACAGATAGCCCTGTGTTAAGAACCCGGCGATGGAGTCTTGAAGCACAGCCAATAAGGAGTTCAGAATTCAGTCTGACCCTGGGCTGCAGTAAGGTTGAACAAGGGCACGTGACTGTTCTCTGTCTGTCAAATGAACACCCTGAAAAACATGGGAAGTTTGTGATGTTTCAAGGCAACATTTCCAGAAGGGCCAAAGGATCAATGTATATAATGGTTCAATGACGTGTTATTAGTTCAGTCATTTCAGTCACGTCCGACTCTTTGAGACCCTGTTTGGGATCTTCTTGGCAAAGATAACTGGAGCGGTTTGCCATTTCTTTCTATAGCTCATTTTACAGATGAAGAGAATGGCAAACAGGTTAAGTGACAGCTGCTGTGTCTGAGGCCAGATTTGAACTCAAGAAGAGGCATCTTGTTGACCTCAAGCCCAACATCCTCTGTGCCACTTTGCTGCCCAGAATCAAATACCAGTTGCTTTTTTCTGTTTCCTTCTTGTGTTTATTGACACATACTAAATGGTTCAATTCTTTCTGCTCACCAAATTCGCTTTCCTCAGTGTTCATACCTCTCAGGGACTATTAGAGTATTCATGGGGAAGTTAAGATATTTTTTCTTCTCCCCTCATCTTTCCTTTCTCCTTCAAAGAGAATTACTTCTTTACTACACTTGTAACTACGAGACTCCCCTTTGCTACTGAATCATGGACTTCAAATATTCTCTGACTTTCTAAAAAGCACCTCTTTGATGTCTCCATAATGTATAATTTGGGAGCAGTTCAGGAGACCTGGGCTCAAATCTGTCTCTTACACCAAATAGTTGTGTGACCTGTTGTGGGCAGATGACCGCAGAGAAGCTCAATTTCCCATCTGTAAACCAGTGATAATAATGATGCCCATGGTATTTGCTGGACAGGATTATTTTCAGGATCCAATGAGATGTTATAGGTAAGATTCTCTAGCAACCTCAGAGCATGATATAAATGCAGCTGTTATTATTGTCATCAGAGAACCAAAGAACTGAGGATAAGAGAATGGAGTCAGTGATTACAGAGACACAAAGTTAGGGCATGGAATTGAGCTGCTTTGAAGTCTGGGAGGTATGGGGCTGAATCTCACCACTTGTAATCAGTAGCTATGTGGCTCTGGGTAAGTTTATCAACTGTGCCTCAGTTTCCTCATGTAAATCAGAGATTATCATACCTGGAGTGTGAAAGGAAGAGTTGGCAAGTAGAGAGATCTGAGCTCAGAATCAGGAAGACCTAGTTTGAACTCCGAAAGTCCCTCCTACCCTTAACTTTCAATGCCCCCAGACAGCTGACCATAAGCTACCTAGAGGATACTAGATCTGTGTTGGTAGAGGGAGTTTCCCCATTGAGAATGCCACATGCCAGTGAAATCATAAACCTGTTCTAAACACTCCCACTCCCCCAAACCCCCAACCTCAAGTATCTGCCTCAGAATTTTGGAGCCTATGATGAGATATTGTATATAAACTGTTTTCTGGAAATGTTGAAGCATTATATAAGCACAACAAACATACACACACACTACATTTGTGTCAGCTGTTATCATTTCATGGAGCTAATTAAACATTATGGACACAATCATAAAGAAGAACAAAGTTTGCTGCCAGCCCTGTCTCCCAATCCCCCCAAGCAGGCCTTAATCAATATTCTACATCTGAGCTTTCAGGCGTTTGCAGATACCTGTTTGCATGGTCTTTAGAACGTAAAACACCTGACTTCAAGAATTAGAGAACATACAGCTGATGGGTTCCATGGTAACATTTGGTAGATATATCCTGGTAATTAGAAGAATCCTACCTTTTCTGTGAAGATAAAACAGCAGAAAATGCATAGATACGATCTGATGTGTTTTAAACTGAGGCATCAGGAACATTCACAGATGAGTTACTTGCTTTTTAAATTTTTTCTTTTCGCTTGGCTTTTCTTAAAATCCATCCAATGAAAATAGTAGGGCATTTGTCTTCTCGTAGCCTTGGTATTTCTGTATTGAAGAAGACTATAATTTTGGGGTTTGCTGGGAAACTGAGCAGAAATGTCCCATGACAAAAAGGGCCTGTGGAGCGGTGCTTAGCTGGGGCTGGGAGCCAAAGTATTATCCTTGAGACATGGTGAGAAGCTCCATGGAAAAGCACTCACCAAGTTCCCTTTGTTTTTCTCCTCTGTCACAAAAGAGATGCAGAATTATCAACCATCCCCACCAGGACAGAACCCAACAGCTGTGGCCCTCCTCTGGTTTGTGTCCACATTTGACTGGCAAAGAGCCGTGACAGATTCAGTGACTTCAGATGTTTAACTGAGCTCCACTTCTTTGGCATCATTACTTTCTCTACTCAGAACTGAGAGCTTCCTTCTCAGTTACTATCTGCATTCAGAGCCAGGACCTGGCAACTTAAAAAAAACACATCTGACTGGGCTGGCCATTTATTCCCTTGCTTTTTATCTCAAGATACAGATGAATATTAGGGAGACGGATACAGATGAACATTTGAGAAAAATTGGAAGCAGACAGCCCAGTGATGATAACACATCAGTCCACAGCATGCAGATGCCCTTTACCTGCAATATTATCTTGGGTTGCTTTCTTCAGCAGAGAAATCAAATCCAACTATTATGCACTCGTTACTTTCATGTGCAAACATTTGCCATTTGGAATTGCCAAAGAAATGTTTACTATGGTACATCGACAATATAAAGGAAGGCTCTGATGAGGGCATCGTAGTATGATAACTATTTCTTTCCTTCTTGTAAATTATTGGATTCTCTATTTCCATACTAAGGAATCATGAGTGTCCTATGGCTGGGATGCTGGGATGGATTGTGGTGAGACTGTAGGGGAAATAAGATTCCATTCCAGATAACCAATTCGCTTTTTCAGGTTTTATGACACATCCTCTCCGAGCTGTTAATTTGTTCTGGAGGCAAGAAGTAAATCTACTTCTTAGGTTAAGACCAGGCCATTTTCCTTCCCTCCCTCCCTCCCTCTGAAGAGTGTCTTCTTTTGCTCCCTTTTCCATCCCATAAAAGAAGAGAATGAGTGAGCGCCCATCTACAGAGGATCTAGATATACTTCTCTAGATTAAAATGGAATAAAAGGAAAAGTTGGTCCCATCTTGCTCCCAATATGCTTTTTCATGGGATCCTGAGACATGTCTCTGCTCTTCTGGAATTCTGCTTCTTTTCCCTTTTCCTCTATCTCTCTGTCTTCTCTTCATGTCTCTGCCACTATCTCACTGCCCCTCCCTTCCCTTCCTCCTCTCTCCTCTCCTCTTTTTCCCTTTCTCCTTTCTTTTCTTCTTCTGTCTCTGAAATGTTTTATGAATGCTCTTTTTTGAACATCACGGTCACATCTCAGTGACTTTCCTCTTCCCATCTCCTCTCCCTGCAAGGAAGCATTCTCTGTAACACAGGAATACAGCCAAGTAATACAAATGAGCACATTGGCAATATCTGGCAAGGCATGCCTTGTTCTTCACCTGCGGTCTACCACCTATCCACCAAGAGAGGACATGTTCTACTCCCACTCCTCTGCAGTCACAACTGCTCACCAAATTGGCCAAAGTTCTGAAGTTCAGACACATTTTTCCATTATTATCAACGTGTAAATTGTTCTCTCAACACAGATTGTTTCCCTCTTCATTAGATAATACACGTCCTCAAACTTCTCAAAATTCTTCACATTTCTTACTGTGAAAACACAGCCATTTCCCAATGGATGGACACCTACTTTCCTTCCAGTTCTTTATCACTAAAAAAATCAGCTCTCTCCAACAAGACTGATAATGTTCTGTACCCATCTTCTTTGTAATGCCCATAGGTATCTTCATGGCTGGTTTCTGCCATCCTCTTATCTCCTTCCTCCATAACCAACTTATGGATCTAGTACAGGGTGATGCCAGTTACTGGACTCTGAAAGAGATGCAGCTGTCTTTTCCTTACATCCTTTGCTTCCCACTATCCTTGTATCTGCCTACTTGAAATTCAGGAAAATGAAATTATACACTTTGGGGCACTGGAGAGTGGGTGTTGTCAAGATTCTCCCCCAGCCTTGTGCTTGGATCTGCTCCAGCTGCTGCCATATTGGAGGGCACTGTTTCCCAACCTTTACCCTTCTTTGCTGACTTGCCCCCTTATACTGCTTCCAGTCTCTACCACACAGTCGTGTAGTTGTGCCCTAGAGCATCTCTAGCTTAGTTCAGCTCAAAAGACATTCATTATACTCATTCTATCATTACAATTACTGCTTATTTTCTCTACCAGTTTTCTTTAAAGGCCAGTGATCTCCTTCGCTTGGATGTTTTCAGATATGGGCCGTAAGACACGTGTCAGGCTGAGTTCAGTTTAATAAACATTGGGATGGGGCGTTGCCTAACGAGGACTAGCAAACTACTAGATTCGAGGCAGGGAGAGATGTGTACCTTGGTATAAACATACAAACATACATGAATTGTCGAAATTGTAAATATAATTCTTGAGAACAAACCTCAGGATTCAAGTGACTCAAGCTTTCCTGTAAAGAGAATGGTATTAGAATATCTATCCTAATCCCAGGGTGGTCAATCTTGAGATGACCCCACAGAGACTTTCCAACTCCTAGTAGAGATAGCTTTTGAATTAGAAATGGAGAAAAAGTGCACACACACACACACACACACACACACACACACACACACACACACATATATATATATACATATAATATATGGGACTGAGGAGGAGGGAAGGAAGGAGATACATAATCTATATCTACTACATGGATGTGTATATTTGGAGTGTTGCCTGTACCTCTGCTGATAAAAGAGGACAAGTGAGGAGCAGAAGTTCTGTCCCATCTCTGCCCCACCAGGGAGGTTCCCACACAGACAAGAAGTTTACCAGTATTTTGTCCTACAAGAAAAGACAAAGAGATGAAAGGGGGAAGAGTGAGGGTGCTGTCTTTGAGCCCTGCCTGTCTTTTGTTTCCAGTTGAATCCAGCTCTCTGTTAGGTTCCTGGTCAGGATCCATGACCCTAAGAGGACCCCTCCAGGTTGTCAAAAAGGCCATCTGGGTCCTCTGGACCACAGGCTCTGCCTCAGCAATCCAGGCCAGTGTTGGTAGCATGGGGGAAGACAGGAGAATGTAAGGATTTTTGTTTCTGGATTCTTAGCACTTAGTACAGTGCCCTGTTCACCACAAGCATGAACTAAATGTTTGCTCAATTTAAGTGAAAGCAATATGGAATTCCAGCAACCCTGAGAACCACTGAAAGCTTCCTCCTCAGGCCAATATCATACCACTGTCCACATATTCCTGAGACCCATGGTACCAGTAAGAGCACGGTTTGCAAAGGCAGAATTAATATTGCTGTGGCCCCAGTCCTCTCCCTATAGCACTAGGCAGCATTGGCTGATGGACGGGGGCCTGAGAATCAGGAAGTCCTGGGTCAGAGGGTCCTGCCTCTAGTACATGCTGACTCTCTCAGTCTTGACCTCTTAGTATCCCAGGTCTTTCTTCACAAAAAGGAGCTTCACATTTGCTGCAATTTGCATGGTTGGGGGACGTTTCCACAAAGAACTTCTCTTCACAGATGGGGCAGCATGAGAAAAAAAAGATGCACTGGGGAGATGGAAAAGAGGAAGAATCAAGTAGGGTTCTGGCTTTGGAGACAGAAGTGAGTTTGTGTTTTGAAGGGGGTGCAGGACAGTGACAAAGAAGAAAGATCTGAGGCTCCTAGGCCTGGAGCTGGAAGGGTTCTGAGATGCCGTCAGGTCCAGCTCTCCTGTTTTACAGATGAGGACACCACAGCCTAGGGTGGGGGAGAGATTTGCCCATGAGTGCCTAGCTAATAAAGGATGGAAATTGGAACTCAAGCCTCTGATTTCACCAAACCATACTGCCTTCATGGTGGAAATAATAATGCTTCTAATGTTTATGACATGTTCAACAGGTGTGATCCTTACAACAACTTTGTGAGGTACATGGTTGCTCTTATCATCCCTATTTGACAGGTGAGGAGATTTGGAAGCTCATGTAGCTTTCTGGAGTGGGCTTTGAGCCCGTGTCTTCCTGACCCCAAGAGCTTTCTCCACTGTATTCTGCTGCCATAAGGGCTCTGGCCTTTCTCCGTACTTGGAGGGAAAGCAGAAAGCTGGCCATGGAGCTTGTCTGGACAAACTAGTTTGGATTTTTAACGGTATCCTGGTCATAAGACTTTCATATCCATCTTTTCTATCCTTCGGCCTCTGTCTCCAAGGGAAAAAGCCTGATGTTTTATTTTTTGGTAGGGGGAGAAAGGGCAAGGTCTCTATATGAACTTCGATCATTAGCAAACCCCTGTCTTTATCGCCCCTTGCCCTCCCCTGCTCCCCCACCCCAAGGTTCCCAAAGGTTTCTTTTTCCCTCCTGCCTTTGATGACTGATCCTCATTAAAGAATACTCTGTCTGGATACAGCTGGGCAGGCAGATTTATAAAAATGACTTGAGAAAATAAGCCTGAGAGCCCTCCAGCAGTGGAAAAGTTTAGCTTTTCATAAGGCATCCATGATAAATTCCCTTTCAGGTTTTGGTGTTTACTCAGAATAGAGAAACAGAAAGATATTGTTTTTGAGCAGAGTTGGCAACCTGCAGAAGGTGGTTTTCTGAAGCGTTTTCCTCTCCTCAAAAGCAAGCAGGAAAGGGATCCTTTTGGGGCTTAACCTGGTGAGGCCTTGAACTGACATACCCCGGAGGATTCATATGGATTGTCAAGGGCTCAGGGTCCCAGGGTCAATCTAGGTTTGAATCTGCTAAGAGTGGAGTGTTTGCAAGAGGATGTCAACTTCTGTTGGCTTACCAACTAAATGCTTTTTCTATCTGGAGAAGGGAATGCGTGTGTGTGTGTGTGTGTGTGTGTGTGTGTGTGTGTGTGTTTACTTACTCATCTCAGAAAGAGATTCCTACACAAACTTTCCAATATGAAGACACGATTTAATTCTGTTTGATTCAATTCAACAACCACTTAGAAGCACCACTCATATCATAGGTGGCAGGCAATGTGGGGTAATGAATTTTAAAAACCTGCCCTTAAAGTCATAAAGACCTACTCAGGTTCCAGTCCTGCCTCTAAGAACTCTTGACTGTGGGGCCCTGGGCAAGTTACTTCAACTTTCCCTGCCTTAGGAAACTCATGACTCTAAGTTGCTGAGCAGGGTGTGATCTGCACTGGTAGAGGATAAGCCCTTCACCTTGAGCTCCTTACCAACAGTGAAATTACAGGACCTGTTCAAACAGCTTCACAAAGAAACAAGAGCATACATCTATATATGCACTAGAACCTGTGATTGTGTGTGTGTCCGAAAGGCCATCTGGGTCCTCTGGAATGCAGGCTCTGCCTCAGCTTTCCAGTCCAGTGTTGGTAGCATGGGGGAAGAAATAAAAATGTAAAGATTTTTGTGTGAATCTATACTTCTACAACTATTGATCATGAACCCCTAGTGGTGTGTTTATTTTTAATAGTTGGCCAGAGGACAGTTAACCGAAAACAAAGGCACTAAATGAAATGGCATAATAAGGAAAGATGCAACATAAAGCTGGGGTTGATTGACCTACCAACATACCTAGCATCAGCAGAGAAAGTGGACTTACATATATACATGCATAAAGGAGGTTGAAATGAGAGTACTAGAGCCCACGAGCCTGAATTCAAATTTTACCTGTCACTTATTATGTGTGTAACTTTGGGAAAGTCACCTAACCTTCTTTTAACTAGGTTCCATATTTGTAAAAGAGCCAACTAGATGACAGTGAATGGAGTGCTGGGCCTGGAGTCAGGAAGATCTAAATTCAAATTTGGCTTCAGATACTTACTAGACTTGTGAACCTGGGCTAGTCAATTAACCCTGCTTGCCTCAGTTTCCTCATCTGTAAAAGGATCTGGAGAAGATAACTGCTCTAGATCTTTGCTAAAATAAACCCCAAATGGGGTCATAAAGACTTGAATATTATTGAGACAATCGAATAACAATAAGAAATATTTGTAAAATGTGTAGATTGAACCAGATGGTCTTTTCCACCTCAAAACCGTGATTCTGTGATCTCTTAACCACCATGGAAAAGAAAAAGTAATGAAGTCTTTCTTCTTATATTCTAGGAAAATCCATGTATCTTTTCTGTCAAAATCATTTCTTTCTTGTTTTCCTCTGAGAAACCCAGCTCCATTTAAGAAAGGTTTACCTAAATATATCTCAACTTTCATTACCCAGTGTAACTCCCACCAAAGGACAGGATTAGTTTTTTTTTTGTTGTTGGGGTTGCTGGCAGATAATTCTCTTGAGTTAATGCCTGTCACTTAATTTAGCCTTAAAAATTAAAATGAGGCCATACTGGCAGCCAGGCCCTTGGTGCCTCCATAGCTAGCAGGTGAATGTGGTTACCTGCCAGGTAAGGAGCCCAGAAAACTGACAACTGTGCCTTTAACCCTTTAACCTTTATCCAGGAAGAAGGTCCTCAACTTGGAGAAGGAAAGACAAATTAAAAAAAATGCAATTTGAATTTAAAATGAAATCAGAGCAGGCCAGTGTGTGTGAGGGAAAGACACCCGCAAAATCCTAGCCAGAGTGTGTCGGATTACTGGAACAATTTGATTTTGTAGGAGAATTTGGCTGCTATTTTGAGGACGCCACCAAATAAGGTCTATTTATATTGATATAAATAAAAACCTATACTATACACAAGAACAGTCTTTTCAAGAGCCAGGAATGGCTTTTTCTGCGGTATAATTCACAACTCCTGTTGCTTGCTTGAGCTGGGTGTTCATGAATCTAAAGATGATTTATTGGGGATAAAAATGGTTTCTCTCCTCATCTCCTAGGTCTGCATCCCTGTGGCTGTTTCAGTGCAGCCCTGGGTGGTGGCTGGGGTGGGGTGGGGAGGTGGGGAGGTGGGGATCATATTGAGGAAGCTCACTCAGATTTTTCAAGATTTCATTCCATTTTCCTAACAAACTGATTGCTTTTAAAGCTTGAGTGAAGATGTGATTAAAGTCTCCTCCCCCCCACCCCGCCCCAGTTCTTTCCTCTTTCTGGAATCATCTTCAAACCTGGAATCTGACAGTGGTTTTAACACTTGAAAATTCCTGGGGAAGGGAACCCCACCCCTCTCCACACACACACACACCCAGGGTTGGCCAAGGAACTGATTTTGCCTCCCCTCCCCCTTGCAGGCTCCATCTTATCAGTGACAATAACTCATCTCTATTTTAGCTTCTAAAGAAATGGTTTACATTGTCATGATTGAAACCTCTTATGGTGATTATTTTCTTGATCTTGTAAGGGTAGAAAAGAATAGAATTTATAGCCTAGAAAATATAGTATCTACTATGCTGGGAAATGATTAATTTTTGCCAGATAAAAGTAGAGGGGAACAAGTAAATAGGAAATGGGCTTTTGGACAAGTTGAGGAGACTTTATTTCCTCATCTATCAAATTTGTGTAATAACTGAGATAACACCTCTGGGGGCAGTGGAAAGAGTGTGGAGTTTGGAGTCACGGGCTTTGGGTTCAAATCTCTGGTCTACCACTTACTGCCTATGTGGCCTCGGGTGGGTTATTTAATCTCTCTGGGCTTCACATTTCTTGGGAGGCAACACTAAGAGCTGAGGAAAAGGTCTTGGGTTTGAAGTTAGACGACTTGGGTTCAAGTCTTGCTTCTGCTACTTACTACCTTTATGACCTTGGGAAAGTCACGTAATCTTTTGGGTCATAGTTTCTTCAACTGGAAAATGATAAATTTGGATGAAATGACCTCTAAGGCCCATTCCAGCCCTGACTGTGATTCCATGATCTCAGGTTACTTAATATCCCTGGACTCAGGGTCCACATTTGTAAAGTGAAAGTCTTACACTAGATGACCTCTTAGATTCCTGCCAGCTTCACATCTATGGTCCTATGAATCTACGTCATAGATTTTGAAGTTCAAATAGGAATGAATTAATGAATAGCTATTTATTAAGTATTTACTTCATGCCAATGACTATGTCAAAAGCTAGTAATACAAAGAAGACAGACCCTGTCTTCAAGGAGTTTACCTGTAAAAGGAAAATTCTAAGGAAATCCGTGTCATAGGGAGCTGAATGGAGGCAAAAAGAGCCAGTCGAGTCTTTTCTAGAGCGATGATGGTACTGATTTGATGAAAATGCTCAGAGCAAGGGCAGAGGTGGAAAGGTGTGTTTGTAGGTAGGCAGGTGGGGAGATGGAGGCCTTACAGGGGAGTTGAGAAAAATGTCATTGTTGGAAAGAGCCTGCTTTCCTAATGGCTATCCATCTGGAATAGGAAGAATGTTTGGGAGATGTAAAGATAGAGGGGACTATTTCCTACTTAGTTTATTTCGTGAGCTGTCCTTTTTGTAGAACACTTGCCCCATAGTGCATCCGTGACCATAGAGACATCTTCGTGGAAGGAGTTCTACTGCTATTCATTTCTGGGTGGAAAGTTAGTCCTGAAAAAGAGATTTTTCCAGCAGATCTATTCTTAATTGAAGGATGGCCAACAGACACATAGTTTCCTAGGGATAAGCCAAGAAATTGTCTGTTCTGTGATCTCCATGGTTACCTTTCCTTATGAAAATCAGAGTAGCCGGACATTCTGGGGTGGGGGGTGTGGGTAAAGGCGTCTTGATGAAGAATTTCCCACCTATTATGTCCAAATTTTACACTTGTTTCTTCAAACTGTAAAAAATGCACCATTTCCAGCTTTGGTAGCTCCATTTAGTACAAATAGTCTGAAGAAATGTAAATAGAGGCAACCAGTCACACTTGGCATAACCTAAGTCTAACACCTTGCCCTCTCATCATCTTAGACAGGAGCTCTTCATTGGACATTAATGGGGGCAGCTAAGGAGGTAATCTGTTTCTTCCTATCAATCTGTATGAGTGGGAGCTTTGGAGAGGCAAAAGGAAGGAGGAGAATATCAGACGTTGGGAAGAGGGTTACCACAAAGTTGGAGAGGAGCCAAGATTGAGAGACAGGAAGGTGTCCAGCCCCAGTCAGGTCAATTAGCATTTATTATGTATCTATTCCCTAACAGGTATGTGTTAAGTACTAGGGATACAAAGAAAGGCAAACACCAATCCCTGCTCTCACAAGGGCCGCAATCTAATTGGGAGAGACGATGTGCAAATGACAATGTGCAAACAAGATACAAATTGGAGTTAATCCGCAAAAGGAAGGTACTAGCATTAACAAGAACAACGATAATAAAGCTACATAATAATAATTAAAAAATCACCATTTATACAGTGCCTACTGTATAGTGGACCCTGTGCTAAGTGATTTACAATTATTACTTCCTTTGATCCTCAGAGGAGGTAGGTGCTATTATTATCCTAATTTTTCAGATGAGGAAACTGAGGCAAATAGTGATTAAGTAACTTGTCCAGAGCTCACAAACAGCTAATAAGTGTCTGCGTCAACATTTGAACTCAGATCTTCCTGACTCAAGGCCTGGGATGCCATCTGTTGTGCCACCTGGCTCCTCCCATTAAAGATCTGGAAAGACTTCTTGTTAAAGGCGAGATTATCAAGGATTTGAAAGAAACCAGGAAAACCAGGAGACAGAAATGAGAAATAGACACTTTGTAATGTTCCTCCCCAATGACTGCCTTTTACCATGCAAATTAACTACCTAGTCAACCAAGAACCTAATTCAGGTTGAGGATATAATGGCAAAAATGGAGAATATTTTCCATGGGTAGTGCAAGATCTCCTTTCTGTCCTTTTTAAGAATTTTTATTATTATCTTTTATCCACACCTTCTAGGGATTCCCCAGAATTGGGGGAAATAGCACACTTTCAGAGTACAAGTGCCATGTAGCCCCTACCCTAGGGACTTCTTCAGCATCCTCCAGATCCACTTCTTTTCAGAAGAAATGTCCATCTTCTGGCCACTATTCCTTGTCCAGAATCTGACAGGGAAGGAATGTCTTTTCTTTTTTGGCCCAAGGACGCAATCCTTTCATCTTGTGGGGCTCTAGGGGCTTACAAGAACATGAATGGATTTGTACCTACTGGCCCTCCCATCAAGAGTGTTCCCTACACTTCTGTGGGTGCCACACAATGTGCAGGGCACTGCCCAGCTTCATAATGAAGTAAGGGCATCCACCTGGTAAGTGAAACCCAATCCCCACTTAACTGGACCCACCAGGAGAGATAATAGGTATGAAGAAGACCACACACTGTTGTAATTGCAGGGAGAGTTGGGTTGGGCAGAATTGGACCCACCGCAATTATTCAACTTGGCAAGAACCCAGGAGAGTGAGGCTCAGCGCCTTAACCTTGCCAAAAATGCTGTAAGCCATTTAATCACACCAACACTAGACAATGGATTTGTGTGATATTTGAGTAGGCAGGCAGATCAGAGTAGAGGAGGGATTTATCCCTAGGTATAGTCAGTGATGTTCCAGTTAGCAAGAACAGCTAGGCTCCGCATCTGGCTTCTGATTGGCTGGTTTATTTCAGATAGTCTTTTTGCAAAGGAATGGTAGGCAGACACATTGGCCTTTCATATGGGTTCTATTCACAGGATCATAGATTTGGAGCTGGGAGGCTCCAGAGACATCATTCAGTCAGGCTGCCTTTACGAATTTTTACAAATTTACAAATTTTATTCAACAGACATTTATTAAGCATCTAGGATATGCCAAGCACTGTGCCAAAAATGAAATATCACCTTCCCACAAGGGCTCCCATTCTCTTGGGATGCAAATTAAATAAAAAGTACTAACAAAGGAGAGAGTAGGATGACTTCCTGCCTCTGGGCCTCAGTTTCCTTCTCTGTAAAATGTTGTTATACTAGAGGTACTTTAAGGTCCGCTCTGGCACTGAATCCTGACATCCTATGGCCCCATGAGTCTGCTTCTCATTGAAGTTGGTCTAAATGATTGGCTTATGCAGATGAAATGAAGTATATGGAGAGGGATTGAGGGAAGAAAAAGAAAGATATAAAGAAGGACAGAGGAACCTGGGAAAAAGCGGCCTGCTCCTTCCCAAGGTTGGATTGGAATTCGGGTTTTCCTGACTCCACATCCCCTGCTCTATCCATTGTGCCACTGAGTTTTTTCTCACCTTTAGGCTCAGATGCATCATAGAATTACTTTCGGTGACAACTCATGGAGAAGAAATGATACTTAAGTGATGCTCATGAGAGCTTAGAGCTTCTGTCTGAAGGGTCTGAATCTGTACTCATCACCTTGGCGATCAGCTTTCATGGGTCAATTCCAGGAAAACTATATGGAAACCACTGTTTTCATCCAAGTTCAGGAGTGTGGGGTTTGAGGGAGTCTCACAAAGAGTTTGTGTTCTATATTCTACCATCACCCCGCCCTGTCCTTTCCCAATGTCAGATGAAATCTGGACTTTCTAAGAGGTTCAGAGAACCATAGGATTGAGAAGTGGAAGGGTCAGTAAAAGGCAGTGTGGTCCAGTGGAAAAAGAGTACCTGGCTTCAAGTTTTATTATTTGTGAGAATCTTTCCCTGATCACCACAGTTATTACTGCCCTCTTTTTCAAATGATCTTATATGAAAATACCTCTTTGCATGGTGTATCCCTCCCAGTAGAATACAAGTTCTTTTGGAGAGCGATTGCTTTTTCTTCTGTCTTCCGTATCCCCTGCTCCTAACACAATGATCTGCACATCACAGATGTTAACAAGCCCTTTTGTTTATTAATATGTCTTTTTTAATTCAAATATTAGAGCCACTAAGCTTTTCTGCACACATGTCATTTCCCACTCCCAGATCTCCTCCCAGGAGAGCCTAAGCTCCTTGAGTGCAAAGATTGTCTCATTGCCTCACATGGTGCAGTTATGCTTGGCAGGTTTTCCCAGCACTCATTCTTGGGTGATACCCCCAAGGTTTTTTCTTTGACTCACTTCTCTTTGGTAACCTCCTCAGCCCCAAGGAGTTTTGGTGTCATCTCCATGCAGGTGACTCTGAGATCTATATATGGAGCTCCAGCCTCTCCCCTGAGCCACTTCTTACCCATGGGACATTTCAAACTGAACATCCTGGAGATGTCTCAACATCAACAGATCCCGGACTGACCTTATTTTCTGCCTTCTTCCTCAAGCCTTGTCACCATCCAAACTTCCCTATTCCTGTTGTTCCAGTCTCCTATGTGCATGACTTTGTCATGATCCTCAAGCACTCAGCTCCTCACAATCACTTCTATCCAGTCACTCACCCAGACTATCCATCACTATTTCACACCATTTCACTTCTTGCTCCATCTCTATGCTCACAGCTGCTACCTTAGCTCAGGCCTTACTCGCTTGTCACTTGGCTTATGACAGCAGACTCCTACTTGATATTGCTCCCATTTTTCACTGCTTTAGCTTAGCCTATTTCGTGCTTTTCCTTAAAGTCACTAGAAAGCATTTTCCGTAACTGAGATTCTGACCATGTCGCTCCCCTGATCAGTCAATTCCATGGCTCCCTGGTGCCTCTAGGATCAAACGTAGTCAATTCCCAGGTTTAGCTTTTAAAGCCTTTTACAACCTGGTCCCTCTTCATTGGGGATAACTCCCCTTCTCACACTCCACAATCCAGCCCAATTTGTCCTCTCTTTGTCCTTTATGAGAAACATCTATCACCTATCATCATCCTTTGCATGGTCGACCCTCCCTACCTAGAAAGCGCTCACTCCTCACCTTTGCCTCCTAACACCATCTTCTACATGAAACTCTTCCTGATTTCCTCCAGCTGCTCATGGCTCCCTCTCAAACCACCTGATCCACCATGGATGTCTTTGTATTTATGCTCTTTTTACGTAGTCAGCATATACTTAAATAATGTGCTTGTTAGCTTCCACCATAGAATGTGAGCTCCTTGGGAATAGGGGTTGTTTGAACCATTTCCTTTGTATCCCTAGCATTTGGTCAGGTTTCCAGCATGTGACAAACACTTAACTCCTTGATTGACTGAGTTCGACCCTTTCGTTTTATGGGTGAAGAAATGGGGCCTTATAGAGTGATCTGGCCAAGGCCAGCCAGGCAGGAAGTAGGTAGCATGGAAAGAATTCAAACCCAGATTGTCAAACTCAAGTTCAGGGTTCCTTCTGCTCCACTTCACTCAAGCGAAAGCCATACCAATTCTAGTGCTCTTGAATGGGAGGAGCCCTGGTATTGCCTTGACTGCCTTGTTTTCTGGAACTCAAGCGAAAAGATCTTGCACTAACAATAGGAATCTGCATTGGTGCATTTAGTTGATGAGGTCCCTCCCTCTGTTCTTGACAGTAACTTAAAACTTATCTGGGGACGCTAGTGACTCAGGCTGTCAGGAGGACTTGATGAAGTGCTCTTCAGTCATCAGTGGAGTGGTAACGAGCACAGGCTCTGAAGGGGCAGGCCTGACTCCAAGGGCACCATGTCTGAGGACAGGTGTGCACACCAGCCCGTCTGGGAGCAGCTTGCCGCGCCAGGATCCTCCTGGCTTCTGAAGGCAGAAGGCTGTGATCTATCAATGATAACATACTTCAGCTGAACCTCCATACCAGTTTGCCGGCAAAATTCACCTTATGGTCTTTTGATGAGAGTCACATTAACCAACGCAGAGATGAGTAACTTAGCAGTGGGATTGGTTCTGTAGCTTTTTACTCTAATAGGAAATTATGACTCATTACTCATGAAGCAGCTGTTTACCAGGTAGGGCATGCTGTTCTTGCAACAGCAATGGTCCCAGTAAGTACAGGAGAGTAAGTGGTACGTATAGCGAAGAATCTTGCAACTAAACTCTCCATTAATAATATAGGAAAACTCAGACCTTTCATAGCCCGCAGGTAAGTGCTGTCCATCCACAGGTGACAATTGGAAATATACAAAATGATCAGCCAAAGGATGCTTTGTGACAGAGCTTCCTGAGAAGAAAGCCAGTGATAGTAATCATAGCAAACATGTAACAGGGAAGGGAAGAGGAAAGGGAGTAAGCATTGACATAGTGCCTACTATGTGCCAGGCATTGCACTAAGTGCCTTACAAGTATTATCTCATTTGATCCTCATAACAGCTCTGGGAAGTTAGAGCTTTGGGTATTGCCCTCATTTTACATATGAACTCAGAGAAAGGAAATAATTTGCCCAGATGCAGGCAAGTAGTGAAATATCTGAGCAGGATTTCAACCCAGCTATTTTGGATTGAAAGTCCAGTGTTTTGTTCACCAAGCCACAAGACAAGCAGATTTATTGCCAAAATCAATCAATCAGTCATTCTTGACCAAAGAATCCAACAGAGTAATAACAGTAATAATAGAAATTTATATGGTTCTTTAAGTTTTTCAAAGCACACAGATATTATCTTGGATATTTATCCCAGCATCCTAAGGTAAGTCATATAATTGTGATCATAGCCATTTTAGAGATGAGAAGATGGACTCTAGGGAGATGACTTCACTTTTTGGTAACAAAGTTAGGCTCCTTGGCTATTCTGGTTAGAAACTGGACTGTTGGTTTTACTCAGGATGCTATTTTTCACATTAACTATCATGCAATAAAACATTTAAAGTAGCAAAAATTAGAGGCACAACTCAATGGCCAATGGTCCAATTTGCCATTCTTCCTTTATCCTGCCTCCTACAGGGACCTCTTTCTCGGGGCAGCACCATTCATCTCCATTTTTATAACATTCAGTCCCAAACCTGTGATACTGCTCTGCCAGCAGTAATAAACACTGAGGAAGACACAATAACTTTTCTCTAGTGACAGGGAAATGAAATCATAAAAGATAATGAAGAAAAAGGAAACCTCCAAAAAGGGAGGAGCAGCAACGAGAGATGGGGTCAGCATCATTTCTAGACCATTTGACAACAGATGATCCCAAATTTCAGAGCTTGGACAAAGCCTTGAAGGCCATTTAGTGTAACTTCTTCATTTTACATTCAAAGAACCTGAGCTACAGAGAGGTCAACTTTTGCAGTTGGCTGGTGTTGCCCTTGGAACTTAGGTGTCCAAATTCAATTCTAGTATCCTTGTGAGAATCAAATGAGATAACATTAAGGAACTTTGCAAACCTTAAAGCTCTGTAGAAATGGTAGATATTATTATTTTAAATTAATTGCTTTAATTTAAAATTGGTTAATTTTAAACTTTAGTGGACAATTTTACATTAATCACTTTCTTTATGTTGTTAAGTCCTGTCTGACTCCCCACGACCCCGTGTGGGGTTTTCTTAGCAAAGATACTCCAGTGGTTTGCCATTTCCTTCTCCAGCTTATTTTACAGATGAAACAAACAGGGTTAAGTGACTTGCCCATGGTCCCACAACAATAAGTGTCTGAGGTTAAATTTGAACTCAAGTTTTCTTGATTCCAAGCCCAGCATTCAATTCACTGTGCCCCCTAGTATCCCTGATTAATTACTTTACTTTGTGCTTTTTCATTGGGGGGAGCACAATACCTTAGCAGTTGCCACTGTGACCATGGGACACTGCTTCTCCTTTATCAAGTTGGCCAAATGGGCTATTATACATTTAGACAAACAAAATGTCTTGCTTCTTGAAAATCCCTGACCTCCCCTTGCTCCCCCCAAAAAAGTCTTCCAGTGGCCTTTGTTGCAAGCAAAGACAAATCATATAAGCATTTTAGGATCCCAATATCTAGAGCTAGAAAGGCTTTTATTAGAGATCATCAGACTAGAGATTTAGGGGTGGGAGGGACCTTGGAAGCCATCAAGCACAACCTCTTGATTTGACATTTGAGGACTCTGGATCTCAGATAGGGGGAGTGACTTGTTCCTGTACAGTTAATAAGAACCATGAACCAGGAACAAATAAGCTTTGCCATTGTTCCTGAAATGTGGTGGGGGGAACATATAGCCATCTATTCTTCTCTTCCCTCTCTTACTATCCCTTTAATTTTTTGCACTCAAATACTCCCTTTGTGATCACTACTACCCTCTGTATTGTTTCTCTCATTAGGTGGTAAGTTTTTAAGGAGCAGGGACTCTTTGCTTAAGTATTTGTATCCTCCATATTTTGCTCAGTTTTTCACATACAGTAAGTGTTTAACAAATGCCTTTTATGTGTAAGTGGCACAGGCAGGATTCAAACCCATCTTCTCTGGCTATTGATGTGTCCCTATTTCCCACCTCATTAATCTCTTAGATTACTCAGACTGTGAATAGAACCTTTTTCTCTTATTGGAGATTTTATAGTATCTACAAACAGTTGCAAATAAAATTTATCACTCTGATTTTAGCTTGCTCAGTGCAAAGTACCATGGTGGGATCTGAGTAAGGAAATCGAAGCTCAGAGATGCCAAACATGCTGTGAGAGAGGAGCCTGCTGAAAGCTACCTGGGTGCTTTTTGTGAGCAGCTGCCCAGCGGGAGGCAAATGCATTTGTAGAAAATACAACTTGCTAAATTTAGAGAATAAGTCTTTCAAAGGCCCTCTGTAGCCCCTTTCGAAGGAGTACCTCCCACTCACAGATGTTGTCTTTCTACGTCTCATTCCAGTAGATGAAGGCAAGCATTTGCTGTTTCTAATTCTCTAGTCTAAGACAAAGTTATCTGAGAGTAACCGTCCTTCCTTTACTGCCCTGAAACTGTGTTTCTAGCAGGGTCACTGTAGAATCTGCATCTAGTGCTATCCTCGGTTCAAATGACAGGCTTGTTGGAAGGGACTTTTCTGTGGTATTTGAACTGGTTGAAGGTAGACAGTGTTGGCCCCTTTTCTATACCCCTAGTCACGTACATTTCACAAATACTTCTGGGATTTCATCTCGGTGATAATTTAATTTACACTCTTGTTTTGTAGCTGAACAAATTTGAGTCTCAGAGGGTGAAGAAATTTACCCAAGTTATATAGGTAATATATGGAAGAAGAAGGATTTGAATACAGGTCTTCAGACCATTTAAAAAATCATCATATTCTCCAAATTATACTACATGGCTGAGGATCACGGAACACCATAATCTCAGAAGTTTCTCATTTATGGATGACCCAGACATCTGCCTAGAGATGTGAGTCCAAAGTCACCAATTTACAGATGAGGAAACTGAGACTCTAGTGGCTTAGTTTGCTTGCCCAAAGTGACACAGTAACTGGCTGAGCTGGGATGCAAACCCAGGTCCTTTGATTCCACATCCAATGGTTTTATTATTATTAATAATAATGATTTACACATATATCTCATATGCATCTATCTATCATGTCATATATTGTTGTCCATTTGTTTCAGCTGCATTTGACTCTTCATGACTCCATCTGGAGTTATCTTGGTAAAGGTACTGGAATGGTTTGCCATTTACTTCTCTAGCTCATTTTTATAGATGAAGAAACTGAGGCAAACTGGGTTAAGCGACTTGCCCAGGTTCACACATCTAGCAAGTATCTGAGGCCAGATTTGAACTCAGATCTTTCTGACTCCATTGTGCCACATAGCTGTGCTGTCTTATATATGGTCCCTTTGTAGCTCTAAAGCTATGCTTTTGTGATTTGTCAACCTAGTTCCCAAGATTATTGTGTGTACAGGATATCCTGAGCTTTAGAGGCAGCTTGATGCTTGTGGACCAGAGAGGAGGCTTCGAGGTCTTAGAGAGAGACTGGGCTGACGCACACTGTCAAGCTGTGTGGCACTGGGCCAATCACCTAACCTTCGAGAGCCCCTGGCAGCTCTCTGAGGGCGTGAGTGGTCAAGGAAGTGCACATCTGGGTAGAAGGCGTTTACACAGCAGGCATTCCCTATGCTGATACACTTGCAGTTTTGGTCCGAAGAACAAGACTAGCTGGTGTTTCAATTTCATTTTAAGGTTTACATAACACTTTGCATGAATACGTTGTCTTGTATGAAGGATGTTGATAAGTCAGAGAGCGTCAGGAGAAGAGCTGAGATGGCGAAGGCCTTCAAGTTCAAGTTCATGTTATGTGATGATCAATTCAAGGAGCTTGGTTTATGCAGCCTAAGAATGAGAAGACTGTGTTGAGGGGAGAGCTGTGATATCTGCCTTTGATTATGTGCAGGGCTCTTATTTAGAAGAGATATTAGTATTGGGCACAGAAGGAAGACCTGGGGCCAGTGGGTAATAAAGACAGCCAGATAAACAGAAAGGTAAATAAAGGATGGGTTTTCTTTGTTCCAGGCACTGTGCTAAGTGAAAGCAAATAAGACTGCCCTGCCAGCTAAGATATTATGCTTTAGAGGGGGAAAGAGGCCGATTCTGGCTTGTCATAAGGAAACAAAAAATCCTAGCAGGGAGCGTTCCCTCAATGTGGAATGTGCTGCCTCAAGAAGTGGTTGTTTTCCCATCATTAGGGGCCTTTAAGCAAAGGCTGGATTGACCACTCATTGAGTATTTAGTCAAGAGAATCATTTTTGTGCTTATTGGACTAGACGGATGCTGAGGTATTTTCAAGCTCAGAAATTTTTCGATTCTCTCTGTTCCATCATACAAGGGACTTTGGATGCTGCCAGTGAAAATCCCAGAATAGTTAAAAGTCACAAGGCCTGGCAATAAAATGTTTTCTGTTGCAGTTAGGCCAAAAAAATGATGAGATTCTTCCAATTCGGGGATATTCAGAACCAAAATTAAATGTTAACAATGAAGAAAGTTGAATATGGATCGTTAACTCATTCAGTGGAAAAACTAGTTGGTAAGCATTTGGAGCAAGAGCTAAGAAACAGCACTTTATGATTTCTGAAGGCACAAGAGATGATATCAAGAGACTGACGAGCTGCTCAGTGGAAACACAGACCAATAATTAAAAATAACGAAGTTTTCAGCCAGAATATTAGCCCTTCTCTAACCTCTGAGAAGAAATAGCTTCTTAAATAGCATCTGTAACCCATAAACCAGAAGTAAATAATAGAATTGAAATCGGAGCAAACAATGTCAGAACAAACCAAACTCAGGATTTTTTTAAAAGAACGAGCAGAAATCGAGAAGCAACAACATTTCGCACCTTCCACCACCAAACAACACATTAACAGGTATGCACAGAAGTTCCAGTTGGGAGTTTTCCAGGTGTGCCATTTATAGAAGACACAGCATGAAAAGGTTATGAGGCAGAGATGGGGTGAAGTGGGAAGTACCTAGCCAAGCAGCTCATTTTGGTATTGACCAGTTAGTTTGTTTTATGTGTTTGACTGGGGAGTAGATATTATGATTTCATTTTCAAAAATCCATTCATTAAGCTCCCGTACCTGTCTATTGCTTACGTGAGTTTAAGTGGAATGGTGCTTCTCAGATGTAGGGAGATCATCTGCAAAGGAAGGCAGGGAACTTAGCCTAATACTTCTGCATTTCTTTATTTCCCTATGAATCTGACACACCTATCTGGGCAGAAGGGAGAAATATCTAAAGGCCTGCATAACTGGCCAATGAGACCGATGGACCACGCGGCTCATCAGAGCCCTAACTTCCATCTCTTTCCCTAATGTCTGGGTAGTTGATGGGTCGGCAGGGTGGAAGAACCATTGGATCTGTTCTGTTTGGCCCCAGAGAGCAGAACCAAGGACAATGGTTACAAGGGACAAATAGAGGTTTGATGGTAGAGACCTTCTCAGTAATAAATGCTACTCAAAAGTGGAGTAGTTCCTTTGGGAGAGGTGATTTCCCCTTTGTTGGAGTTCTCCTACGGAAACCTGGACAGTGGTTTGGAAGGCAATGTGACAGTGTTTGGGGTATTGATTGGACTGCAATCACAAAGAATGGGGTTCAAGTCTCATCTCATATATTTGCTTCTGTGTGGTCTTGACAAGTCACTTACTCTCTCTGAGCTCACCTCAACTTCCTCATCTGTAAAATGGAGTAAATAGTAACATCTACTTTATACCTTTCTGGTAAGGACCAAATGAGAATCTATGTGTGTATATGTATATCCATCCACATATATGTATATATAGACACACCCACAAATGGCCATTAATGTGCCATTGTAGAGACACACATTGTAGAGATTCATGTCTAGGTATAGGTTGTATGAGGTGATCTTAGAGGCCCTGTTAAGTTCTTTGATCTTGTGAGTCTAGCTGTATGAGATGTGCTCTATTCACATCAGTTCTTTGTGTCAAATGAAGAACCCGAATTGTTGAGGGTTAAACATTAGTAGGAAAAAAGTTTCTCTTTCTCTCTTGTTCTTCTAGAAAATAATATCCAGAAAATAATGAATCAAGTGAAAAGGACCTGGGCAGTTGGGGGAAGGTTATGGAAGAGGATGGAGTTAATTTAGTAAAAACAAATTTGAGGATGCCCTAGCAAGGCATCCTTAATTGGTAGCCCAACTTGAAAAGGAAGTTAGTGGCCGAAGTAGCAAGGAGAGGGCAAATCAGCCTGATGGAGATATAACAGGACAGTGCAACTAGAGAAATCCAAAGTTCTTCCAGGCCCCTGGAGGTGGATTCTGTACTAGAAATTTCCTGGGCTTGAAAGCTTCATGGGAAATGCAGACGGAGAGATTCCACTGTGAGTTCTCCTAACCAGAACCAAGTTTTACACTGAAACTACTCCCTGTACTGGGGTCTTCCCTGCTTCATTTATACTGGTACCTGAGCAAAGGTGTTTCATTATATGTAGGAAGAAGGGCCCAGAGGGCATTTCTGTCTTGTGGACAGAGGACAAAAGAAATGTTTAATGTAATTTCTTGGAGTTTGAGGTCTGCTTCATTTTTATCTTTGTGTCAACTTAGCACATAGGAGACACTTCATAAATGCTTGCTGAATCATCAATTTCAAGGGGGGAAAAGTCCAGCCATTAGAGCTACTTAGAACCATGAAGCCAGAGAATGGGCTTCCATGGGGAGTAATGGCTTCCTCCTCACTGCAGGCCTCCAAGCTAAGGCTAGATGACCATTTGTCAGAGAGGTTGGAAGGACAATTCTTGGTTAGATATACATAGGACTAGATGATTTCTGAGGTTCCTTCTAATTCTCATAGTTTATGATTTTAGAGGCAGTGTGATATGCCCACCCAAAGGCAAATTTGATCTCAGCCTGAATTATGAGTCAAGGTAGCTGGGACTAGGAAGCTGGTAGACCTAGTTAGACCCCAGCTGGGATATTGTGTTCAATTCCAGGTGCCATATTGTAAAAAGAACATTGATGAGCATCTGGAAGAATGTAAGAATAATAAACAATGACAGTAATAAATTGCTTTTATTTGACTCTATATGTTTTGCAAAGAACTTTACAGGCATCTCATTTCATCCTCCCAACCACTCTGGGAGGAAGAGACTTTTATAATTCCCAGTTTTTAAGATGTAAAAAGTGAAGTTCAGTAAGTGTCTGAAGCCCACATTTGAACTCAGGACTTCCTGACTTCCAGTCCAATGTTTTCTCCACTGTGCCACTTACCTGCCTAACCAGGTATAACCAGGATGGTGAAGGGTTTGAGGATGCCACCCTATGCAGCTTAGCTGAGCAATGAGGATGTTTAATGTAGAGAATCGGCAACTTAGGGAAAGCCCAGTAGCTATCTTGAAGTATTTGAAGGGATGTCATATGGTAGAAGAACACTTTTTGATCTGCCTATGCTCAGATGAATGCAACATTGGAGGGAATTTGTAGACAGGCAGGTTTGGGCTTACTGGAAGGCAGAATTTCCTAACAGTGATAACTTTTCCAAGCTGGAATGAGCTGCATTAGGGGTGCTGGGGGTCTCTTGTCAGAAGGCAGCAAGAAAGGCTGGATAACCACTTGTTGGGTATGGTGTAAACCAAATCCTGGTTTAGGAAAAGGTTAGACAAGTCCTCTGTTCTCCATTCTACCTCTGAAATGCCGTGATTTCCTGAAATGATGGGAGTGAGGGATAGAGATGGGAGGGAATGTTACATTTCCAAGCTCTAAATGCCAGGAAAAATACCAAGCACTTACCAGTGGCCAGACCCTGCAGCCTCCGCCTGGCCCCTCCTATCGGGTCTCTGACTCATTGCTATCCAGCCCTGTCCTGTTGCTATTCACACTTCTGCACATCAGGGTTGTCATATGTCCCTCCTCACCAGAGGACATCCAGGTGGTGTAAATGGAAACAGAATGACTGTCTTGGACTGAGAATATTGAGAGTCTGAATCTTTCCACCTTGTTTGAAAGCCAGTAGAAAACTGGCCCTAATGAGGTTAGCCAGCCTGGTGCTCAGATTTCTTGTGGCAGAATGGGGGTCAGAATTACTTTTTTACCTTACTTTTTTGCATCCATGTTAATGGAGGACAGAAATGACATGAAAGGCTTGTCCTAAATCATTTGTCTACCAACCTCAGGAATGTAATGGAGAAAGGTAGAAATGATGGCTAAGGAGAGAATAGCAGATTTACTTTCTTAATTGTTAACCTTTATTTCATTGTTCTTGTCAGATTTTAGTTCTTGAGTCCCCAACAGTTCTCAAAAGGCAAAGTTGGTCCCTGGAGAGGAAGTGTGGATATTAGTGGGATATAATGGGAAGACCCTACATTTGGAGTCAGAAGACTTGAGTTCAAATTCCAGATCTGCCCCTTGCTACTAAGGGACCTTGGGGAAGTTAATTAGCTTCTTGGCTTCACTTTCCTCACCTGGAAAATGAAGGGGCTGGATGGATGATCTCTTAGACCCCTTCCCATTCTGAGTTCAAGGTGCAGTGATACTGAGACAAACAGATACTTAACACAATGGGCAACACACAAGGGCCCTTAATCAAGGGAAGTTAATGAGCCAATAAGATTTTTTTCATAATTCTACTTAGCAATAAGATAAACTGAAACAATTCAAAGATAGCAGCGCATGGCCACCTTCTTAGAAGACCTCTCTTTCCAGGCCAGCTGTGATGCATGTCTATAATCCCTATAATTGGGGAATGTATTAGCGAGGCAATAATCACAATACAGACAGTAATTGTCAATATGCCTATGTAGTTCTGTATCGCAAAACATAAGAGACTCTCCATTGAGAAAGTAGAAGAAATAAGCTATGAGAGGCTGAAGCTGGTGCACAGTTTGAGCTCAGGGGTTCTGAGCTGCAGTAAGGTTGAGATGACTGGGTGTCTACCCAATACAACTGCATATACCCGATACCATTGCTATGAGGACCAAATGGGTTAATGTATATAAAGGGCATCTATTTTTCAGCTGCATTGTAGAGATTCACATCCAGGTATAGGTTAGACTATGTGACCTCAGAGGTCTTGTTAAGTTCTTTGATTCTGGGATTCTAGCTGTCTGAGATCTGCTGTACTTACATCGGTTCTTTATGTCAAATGAAGAGCCTGAACTGTTAAAGTTAAGTATTAGTACAAAATGATCTTTCTTCCTTGTTCTTCCAGAAAATAATATTCCCCTCCCAAAATGGCTTTGCATCACAGAAAATAAGGAATAAAGAGAAAAGGGTCTGGGCATATAGGAGGGGGCTGTGCAAGAGGGTAGCATTAATTTGGTAAAACAAAACAAAATAAAAAATCCCACTATTCCAGGAGGTAGCAAAGGATCCTGAATTGGCAACCCAACTTGGTTGCCAGTATGATAAATCCCCCATAGAAGGGGGGACACCAGGTTGCCTAAGGAGTGGTCAATGGCCTAGGTCCAATCTGGAGCAGGTCAATGCCTCCATGCACATCAGCAATGAGATTGGGCCCATGAGTGGCTACTGCACTTCTAGCTTGTGTAAGGCTGTAGAGAGGGGGACTTACAAAAAAATGAAATAAAAGAGGCCTTTTCTGAGTCACTCTTCAATATGCATTCTGCTTCTTGCCTCTAAGTGATTCCAGGACAAGCTTCTGCATCATTTCGATCACCTGTAATCTTAACATCGTGGCTGGCCCAGTTCACTCACATTTCCAGGGAGATTGCACAAGAGAGCAGTCTTATTTCTGACTTATTTATACCTCCATAAAATGTCCTTGGAGTCCTGCTTTGGGACTCCCTTTGGGCCTGGCATTCAGTCCATCAAGTCAATTTTAATGCCAATCACAAGCTGTTTGTTTCCTAAGGACCAAGATGACTTCATGCTAATTCAGTCTTGTAACTTGTCTGGCCTTAATAGGTCTAAACTCTGAGGGATGGGCTCTGGTGAAGTTCCTATCCACTCTTGACGGCCCTGAACGTATTCATTGCCTTTTTGGCAAAATTCAATTGAAATTAGATCACATTTGTAATAGAAACCTTTATGAGATTACAATAATGATAAGAATAATTCACGTTTATGGAAATATTTTAAGGTTTTCAAACCTCTTTATGTACATTACATAATTTGAGCTTCCCAACAACCCTGGGAGGTTGGTATTATGATTATTATCTCTGTTTTACTGAGGAGGAAGCTGTAGGCAAGAGCTTTGCCCAGGGTTCTCTGGCTGCTACATGTCTAGTTAAGATTTAAACCGAGGTCTTTCTGTCTCCAAGTCTAGGACTCTGTCCGTTATGACTTTAAGGTAACAAAGTTTGTTGTGGACAGACCAGGGATTTTTTTCAATATGCCACTTTCTAGACACCCTTTCCTCTCGGCAGTTTAATTCAGCAAGTACTTATTAAGCTCCCACCATGTGTCACACACTGTGTTAGATTAGGAACTTCATCTGAGCTGAGTGTGAGGGCCTTCTAATTTCTCCTATAAACCCCCGATCATCACCATTATCATTATTATTGTTACCGCTCTTCTCAGAGAAGCAACATTACACCTCTGGGAATTTGGCGGCTGCATTCCTGAGACTTTGGCCGATCCAGGCAAGGCTGATGGTTTCCATGTCCCCTTTGTGCAGGCAGGCTGAGCACCAAGAGACAATGAGAATATGAGAATGTCTGTGCCTGGGGCTCACTGACCTTCTGCATCCCCCCCACCCCGCATCCTTGTCTGCCTTTGCTTAGCGGCTGGGATGTTGCAGGCTCTGCAGTTCTCCCTTCTTTCTCCTCTCTCATTTTGGTAAAAGGAACTTTAGGACATAAGCCAGGACCTGTCAGATAGTCCCATTTTTGTTGAGCTTCCTATCTGAACCCTGTTCACGGAATAGCAAACTTGTTAGCTGTGCATCCATAGGTAACTCTCCTAACTTCTCTGAGCCTTGGTTTCCTTATCTGCAAAATGTTACCTATAGAGACTGGTTCCTTTTTATTTGTATTCCTGGAGCCTAACGCATAGTAGACGCTCAATAAATGCTCACTGATTGCTTCAGTGATTGATAGGATCTACTTTAGTCTCTTAACAAGCATTCATTTAGTGCTTATAGTATGCCAAGTACCTTGTTGGGTATTGTAGATGCAAAGACAAAAATGAAAAAAATATTCCTGCCCTCAAGGAGATGATATTCTACAAGGGGAAATAGCATATGTAAATATGCATAGAAAAGAATGTATATGTGGAAAAGAGAGGTAATTTGGAAGTGGGAAGAGCAACTCACGGATCAAGAAAGGCCTCACATCTGAGCTAATGCTGGTACTGAGGCACAGAGCTGTCATGAGGCTCTAATGAGATAATGCACATATGATGTTCTGCTGACCTTTGGGTAATTGAAGAATGTTGATTGTTAAGAGCCTAGTGCTCCTTCCCTGCCACGTCTCTGACTCTTTGTTCTCTTCTCCACTGTGTCTACGACCCCTTCAATTCCCTCTTCTTCTCATCCCTTTCTCTGCTGGCTTTCCTTTCCCTGGAGGCCTTTGTCTCTTCTGGGCGTCACTTCCTTCTAGCTGCCCATTTCCACTCCTAGCTGCCCACTGATGCTTCTGTGAGATCGAGTGCTGGGGCCAGTGCCCAAACAAAAGCACTTTAGCTAGAATGTTAACAAGCTAGAACACTAGCGAGGGGCTATATTCCTTTTATTTTGATTAAAAAGAAAAATGGAAAGTATTGAAGTGTGAGGGATATTTTCCTCCATGAAGGTAAGAGGACAAAAAGTAGAGAAAAGCAGGTATCCTCAGAGCCAGAGTAGTCAATTTTGTGGGAGGTGCTCATCAGTTCTATTTTTATTTGGGGGCAGCGCACAGCTTTTGTATAGAAGAATCCTAAATTTTACTGTTTCTGTTTTAGCAGAATATTATTCTTTTGATCCTAGAATTTGGAATGTTTGGTTGCATAATTAACATTTCTTATCGCATCCAGGATATATTCTACCTCATCTCCACAAAGGAAACAATAAATAATGGAAACCAAGAGAAATTGAATGCAGAATGTCATAGATATAGAGTTAGAAGGCCATCTCATTCAACCCCATCTTTTTACAGGTAAGGAAGTTTAGGCAGACAAGGGAAGTGATTTGTCTGTCTGTAGTAAGTTAACAGCAGAGCCAGGAGTCATACCCCAAATCTCTGGGTTGTTCTTTTTCCTGGGCCTTGCCACCATGTTGTTTGGGTCATTACCATCGGTGGCCTCCAGCTAAGTCACTGAAGCCTGAGCTCCAGGGGACCTTTGTTCACCCCATTCATCCTTCTGTGTCTCTGACGGCCTTCTCTTTTGCATCCCTTTCCATATTCTAAAGTACAGGTCAAATACCACTTCTTCCAGGGAATTTTCCACGATTCTCCCCAGTGCTGTCAACCTTTATCTTCTCATTTCAGAGAACACTTAATTGTGTTGTCCAATTCATTTATCATTTGGTGTTATATCATACAGCTGTGTGTTTGTGTTTTGTCCCTGTATAGTTAGTTCCATGAGGGCAGGAACGGTGCCTTAGCTAAGCCTTGTGTTTCCCTCGACATCCGCCGTCATGTGGCTTCTGTGGACACAACACCTTCTTAGTGTTGGCTGAATTCACTGAATGAAGAATTAATTGGAAGCCATGAAATAGTCTTCGAAAAGTTCATCAGAACACAAATTTCTTTAAGAAAGGGATACCTGCGTTGGGAAGGCGGCTGTTTTTAAAATTGATGCCCTTTGCCTAATTGACTGTTCTAATGACAATAAAGCAAATTATACCCAAGACAGATGGCCACACACACGTTTATAGGAAAAGAAAAATGAATTGTAGTTCAACCAAGAGAAAACACCCAAATTGAAAGCTTCTCTAATTACCCTTGTTGTGTTTACTCGGCAGCAGTCTGCAGATTGTGGTGACGACATACAGATTAATTGGTGGCTAGGCCTGGGCATCGAAGAGTGAATTCAGAATAAATATGCTCATATAACAGGGGCATGTAATTTGATCTTTGCTTTTCAATGAAGTATTCGCTCACCCAATTCAGTTCTCTCTCCCGCCCATCTCTGTCCACCCATCCTGTGAGGCTCTGGCCCATGAGGGTCTTCCAACATATCCTCTACAGGGGCTCCAGTCAACCTTCTGGAGGCTTTCCTCAAGTTATTTTGACTTTATGTGGATATTGGTGCAGCATCTCTTCTTCTTAATCCTTCCTAAATATTCAGTACCTCATTCATTTTGGTAAAAACCCACACAGACTCAAACACACAAACTGCATGATCAAAAATTATGTGTTAGTTACATGCCGTGAGTGAGGGATGACTAATGGACAGTCAAAGTGGCCCATTGATATCTTCTCAATGCCAAGAGAACTTGAAGAAGTTTTTCCACACGTTGCATGGACCCTTTGTCATAAATTTATGGGAGGACATAAATGAGAGTCTCACAGAATGAATGGACGAGGATGATCTGCAATCTGCATCACTGGAGAGAATATTCACATTGGTGACACTCGTGATCATTGGAATAATTCAGTTCATCTCTGATCAAAACCTCTGTGAACTTCCTTTATAAATTCTCATTTGTAATGCATTGCAGTCAGATGATTATGTTATCCTTTGGGGTTGAAGAGAAGAAAGGTCATGTAGAAATGGATAATAAAAAAAGAAAGTGGGAAGAAAATAGATTTGGTTATTTCCAGTGAAAGAGGAGAGCCAGCAAATGAGTGCTGCCTGACCTGGCAGGATCAATGACCTCTTGTTTTAAGAACAGCCTCCAACGAGAATCAAAGGCAAGAGAAATGTGGCCATTTGCGTCTTAATGAGGACTTTAGAAACAGAGTTAAGATATAGAATTAAACCTGGAGTGACTTTCATCTCATTTAAGTTCCTCATTTTCCAAATGAGGAAAATGAGATTGAGCATTTCCCTGGACCCAAGTGAACTAACTGCCTCAACTCATACAGATAGGAAGAGGCAGGGCCAATATTTGAACCCCAGTCTTCTGACTCCAAATCCCAAATGCTTTCCACTGTACCATGATTGTAAATATTGGGAAATGCTGGAAATATCTTTGACTAGTCCTGTTCAAACTTTAAACCAGCATTGACCTGATCTAGGGATGTATGTTCTGTATCCTCGAGAAGACTGAAAGCTTCTTGAGGGTAAGTCAAACTTTATACTTTTTTCATATTACTCACACTGCCTGGCATAGTCCTAGGTGTATTCTTTGTTCTGAATAAATCTTATTGGGAGGTTTACACAGTTTATTAAGTCAAACAAAAAGCAGAAACTTTGGTTCAAATTAGCTATCCGCACCAATACATATGTGCATCTACATAAGAATAAATTTTCTTAACTATCCTGAAGGGAAAATCCACAACAACAACAAAGACACCCATAAGGTTCGATTTATATTGAAATGACAAATAGTGTCATATTAAAGCTTATTCAAATGAGATGGTCAGAAGACACATATTTCTATGCATTTTTTGCAAGCTACCCACCGGTCTTACCTGAAGCAATTAATTTTTGCTTAGCTCTCTGGATCATAAATTAGAGTGAAGAAATTGTGATGTTTTTCTATAGGTAGTTTTGAAAATTATACCTAGTTTTAATTTGGACTCTTAAGTACAATATTATGTGATCTCCCTCCGCGGTATGAGGCCCCACACCAGAATGGTGAGAAGAGGGGAGATCCAAATAGGGATGAGTTAAGACAATGGACATGGTTACTCTGGAGAAGAGATGGTTCAGGGGAAGCACGATGTCTATCTTCCTCTATTTAAATGGCTCCCATGGGGAAGAAGAAGCAGACTGGTTTTCTTTGGCCACAGAGAAAATAGCCGGGAATGAGGTGTAGAGAATTTGCAATGAAGTAAATTTAGGATTTATGGCAGAAAGAACTAATTTCAAACAATTCATTATCTCAAAAGGATTGGGTAGCCTCAATGGTCAAGGGTCTCTCCACTCCTCTTCACTAGAGGTCTTCAAGGAAAACCTCAATTACACAGGATCATAGGATCATACATTTCAAGGTGAAAAGGATCTTAGAAGTCAATGAGTTCAACTCCATAATTTTACAAATGAAGAAACCAAGGCTGAGAGTTCCAATGACTTATCTAGTGTCACACACTAATTGGTGTCTGAGGTAGTATTTGAACTCTGAACTTCCTGATATCTAGCACTCTATCTTCTGTCTAGCCACCTAACTGCAATGATCCCCATTTTACAGAAGAGTTAACTTAGGGTCAGATAAGATTTCCTTCAAGTCCTAGACTTGCCTAGGGACACTTAGCTAGTAAGTGTCTAGAGTAAGATTTTAACCCAAGTCTCTCAGACTCCAAGTCCAGAGTTCCATCCACCACACCATAAATCAGTCCGTGCCAAATACCAACCTGTAGTTTGCAGCAGACCTTTCTGTCAATTCTTTAATTAGGCTTATGTTACTTATGTTCCAGCAGTGATTAAGGCAAAGGTCCAATTGTTGGGTTGGCATCATTAGGACTAAAGAGGGAGGGAAAATTTGGGCTGTGTGACCCTGAGTATGGAAGAAAAGAAATGGTCTGGCCATATGTCAGTTTTCCTCCTTGATCAGTTGTTGTCTCTTACTTAAACAACTGTTGCCCTAAATTCTGTGGGACTTGTTTAGAAGCAGGTAGATTATTGGCAAGCTGTGAGAAGCCTTCTTATAGAATCCTCCTAAACTGGCTTCTAGTTTCATGAAGCTTTAAAGAGTGAAACAGCATACTGCACCCAGAAAGTGCTCCCAGGCTCCAGAAGTCACAGGATGTGAAATCGGTACATCTCACATTCATCAGTTACCAGAACTCAGAAGTTCTTTATATCCTTCCAGGCACTGATTTTAGGAAACCTGATGGGGTGATGCCATTACAGTTTCCTGCTCTTACTCTCATGAAAACATATAAGTTGGATAGTTGACTGGAAACATAAAAAGGTATAAGTACCATGGTACCATCATCATCATCGTCGTCATCATGAAAGGGAGATTTTATCAATTGATAAAGGACTCACTGGAGAAAGAAAACCCTCATGTGAGCATTTGAGACCTATCTTTGATTCACAAGAGGCATATGACTAGAGGTGGCTTACTCAACCTCTCAGTGCCTTGGAGAACCCTCTAAGACACTATTTTCCATAGGAGTTCAGTCAAGCAATTTACTAATCAGTCAAACTGAGCATTTATGAAAGGACTGTGTTGTGCAGTGGTGATAGAAAGGCCAAATCTGAATGGTGTCTGCTCTCCAGTAATTTATAGTTTAGTGTAACTTACGCTTACACTAACTTGCAGTGATTAGAGTACTGCAACTAGAGTCAGGGAGACCTGAGCTCAAATGCAGCCTTAAGCACTAGCTTTATGACCTTAGGCAAGTCACTTAATGTGCTTTGCCTCAGTTTCCTCACCTGCAAAATTGGAATAAAAATATCACCTCCATCCTAAGCTTGTTGTACAGATAAAATAACGTATTTTGTAATGCGCTTTGCCAGTATTTAAGTGCTACATAAATGCTAGTTACTATTTTGGGTTTTTTATTTTTTAATCAGGAAAATAATATGTCCACAAAAGAACAGATTTACAATATGATATGTAAAATCTATCGTATCAGTAGAGGGAGTTCCCTACATGTATGAAGTCATAGTTGAACTCAATGACCTCTAAGATCCCTTTCACTTCAAAATGTATGATCCCGTGATCCCATGTAATTGAGGTTTTGTTTGAAGAGCTCCACAATAACAATTATTATCAATGATTATGGTTATTATAAGTCTATGCCATAAATTATGAGTCTCTGCCCTTGCCATCCTGAATATACTAAGTCTCACCTGATGCCAGATGCTACTGTACAATCCAGTGATGCTGACCTCTTTGGTCAAGACATTCCATCACCGGGCTCTGAATTTTAACTGTTTTGAGTACATGGAATTCTCTCCCCACTCATCTCTGCCTCTTCATTTCCTTCAAGTACCAGCTAAAATCTCATCTTTGACAATAAAGCCTTTCCCAGTCCTCCTTCAACCTGGTGTCTTCCCTCTGTTGATTATCTCCAATTTATCCAGTGTATATCTTCTTTGTACATACTTACACATTGTCTTCCCCATTAGGCTATTCCCATCCCCCCCCTATGTATCTCTTAGCACAGTGCATGGCACGTAGTAGATGCTTAATAAATACTTGTTGACTTGACTTGCTAAGACAGGGTTGGCCCGAGTCTTGGACAGAAGAGCACCAAGGAATATTGAGTATTGCAGTTTAAAAGCAATGCATCCAGACAAAGTGAATGGAGGACCACTCTGGGAGGTGAGAAAACCTATTTTTATGTGTGCCTCTGGCACATCCTATCCGTGCGGTCCTGGGGAAGTCACTTTACCTTTTAGTTCTTCAGACAGCTCTTTATGACCTGTTGCTCCTCCCAGACACAGACATTATTTTCTCACTGGATCTTCTTAACAACCACTTCAGGTGGATACTATAGATAGTAAAAAGAGTGCTGGGGGAGTTGATTTACTTCTAAGAAAGAATCCTGCTAACATTTTACATGTCTATAGAAATACGTGATTATTTATTGAATATTAATTCAGCCTAATTCAATACAATATTTAAGTGTTTATTAAGTTGCTACTGTCTGCCTGGTCTCAGAGGCTCCAAAAACAAAACCAAACAATCCTAGCCTTCCAGAAGCTCACCTTCTACTGGAAAGACCCAATCTGAAGCAAATACAAGGTAAGAGCAACAACATCCCTGAGGTCTCTAGTGCTCATAGCAAGGGAGATCAGGAAAGGTCATCTATGGCAGGTGGGACTTGAGCTCTATTTTACAATGAGCTGGGAAGGGAGGCCTCTTCTGAATTCCAGAATGCATATTATGTACACCCATGCTACATCAGTGTGCCACAGATCATAGTCAAGCTTGTGGGAAATAAGACAAGATGACATTTGTTAAATTTTTGAGAAAATGGAGCTGTATGCAGATTTTTGGAGGCCTTGTAGTAATGAAGGTCAAACCAAGAGCCTTCTTTGGATTACTCGATAGGGGGAGGTGCCAAGACCCTCGGAGTAAGCATTCCCTGGTGTCCCATCCTTTGCTAATGGACTATCTGCTATAACCTGTCCCATGTTGCCCCAGTTATTCTCTCTAATTTTACACGTAAACTTTGCAGTGCTCCTTTTCCAAGGTATGTTTGGGCGGGGGCATGTTGACAAGGCTGGGTGGCAACTAGGTAGCTGCTTGGCCACATGTGATTGTCAGCCTATTTACAGACAAAATCACTGGCAGGCATTTAGTCAGCTCGACGTATCCATTTCAAGTAAACCTGTTGGGTAGTTCTGCACGTTTCTTTGTGTTTTTTTTGGAGAAGGCAGGCAATTGGAGTTAAGCGACTTGCCCAAGGTCAAACAGCTAGTGTGTCAAGTGTCTGAGGCCAGATTTGAACTCAGGTCCTCCTGACTCCAGGGCCGGCGCTCTACTCACTGCACCACCTAGCTGCCCCAGTGCTATCTACTGCAATCCTAGGTTGTTAAGAGGCTTAACTCCACTTAAGGCAACTGGAACCACCTTCAGGAGTGCACTGGTATCAGTGATTTTTGCATAGCCTTCTGAATTGCTCTTTTGGAAAACATGGGGTCTCTTCTTTCAATGAGAAAAGAACAAGCTCATCTCTTTAGAAGCGAGCCTTTCTAAGTCCTTGGATTTGTATTACTGTAAGGCTTATCATGCATTTTCCTCATAACCACCCCATAAGTTAGGGAGTGCCAGTATTATTCTTCCCATCTGACAGATGAAGAGAATTAAGTTTAAGATCAGTGCAGTGACTCAGATCTTTCAGATTCAGGATCTCTCTCTGTCTCTCTCTGTCTTTCTTTCTCTGTCTGTTGTCTCTCTCTCTCTCTCTCTCTCTCTCTCTCTCTCTCTCTCCCCTCTCTTCTCTCTCCATTGTGCTACTCTTTTTCCAGCATAAAGTAGTTTGAAAGAATTGATTTTTAATCAATTAAATTCGCCTTTTGATTTTTAAGAGACCCTAGGAATTACGCTAACTTATTTCTAGTCCAAGTTCTGTCACTAATCAACTGTGTGATCTTTGTGAGGTTGCCACACCTCTTTGGGTCTTACTTTCCCTATCTGTGAAATGCAAGGTCAAACTAGTTTGAGTTTCTTAACCTTTTTGGGTCTTGGACCTTTTGATAATCTGGAGAAGCCTTGGGAGCCCTTCTTAAAACATGTTTAAATGCATAAAATAAAATAGTAATGATTACAAACTATACTGAAATACAGTTATCAAAACATTTTTTTAAGATTCAGTTCATTGACCCCATGAAATCTATTCACAAACCCTGGTTAAGTATTCCTTGACAAGATGGTGTCTCTGGTTCCTTCTACTTTGGAAACTCACATGATGATGACTCGCTCTCTCTCTCTCTTAACTTTAACAGAGGATGAGGAAAGAGAAGCTCATGGGCTTCCTCCCTTGCTTTCACATTTTTTATCCTAAGGTGTCCTGTTGCATTTGCAAGATCAAAGTCTTTGATTTAACCTCTGAGTAAGCTGCTGTATATTTCATTTACCTCTGAGCCAATTAGATGTAATTTTTTTTATTCCTGAACAATTTAAGAAAGTCTCAAAGAAGTCAGAGCTAGCCAGGAGAGGAGAATAGTCTCAGCTGCATTGTACTTCATGTTTCCTTTGAAGCATTCAAAGGCCTTGCTTCCCTTCATTATCATCAGAAGGGGGTGGAGAGGGCTGGAGAGGCAGGCTCATCCGGTTGGGATGCCTTTAGAATTTTGCATCTCTTTAATCTTTCTAAGTGAAGATGCATGATGTCAAGGATATGTGGTGTTCATATTTTTATGCATCAAAAGAAGAGACACTCTTTTTTCCAAGGGTGTCTGTGATAGCAGCAGGCACTAGCGCTGTGTGATGTGTGTTGTTTCAGGTTGCAAATCACCCAGCTCAGAAGGAAAGTTCTGCAGGGCCTTGGAAGGGCATCCCCCAGCTCAGGTTGCTATAGATCCCAGTGACAGTTACTTTGCAGTAAACTTTTGATGTTTCAGCTGAGTGTCAGTTGGTAGTGAAAGTCATAAAGCATCAGAGATGTGGCCAAACCTGTGCTGGGTTTATCCTACCCGAGAGTCAGCTGCTTGGCTATGAACATAACCTCCAGACAGTAGCCCCTTGTGATTTCATGGGAAAACCATGACATTTTTATCTCCTAAAGAATTATTTCTTTAGATTTATGTGGTTTCTTAGAAAATTCTCTACCATCATTTTGCTTGATGAAAACAATTTCTTCGTAGTGTTGGTCCTCTATCTCTTGTTACATGAGTAATGGGAATCAAGGCTTTCAAGTGATTATGTTCGTGACCTTTGGCAATCACTGCCCCCCGCTGGGCTTGATTATTTCTATTTGTAGAAAGATGACCTCTCAGGTCCCTTCCAGGTCTGCCATCCTGTATTCTATCATTCTGTGTTACGAGACACCTTCTAGCCCTAGTGTTCTAGGTTCTAACATTCTGTATGCTGAGGTCACTTTCAGCTCTTCCCTTGTAAGTCCGTGATGTGTGAAATGAGCAAAATTAGCATCTCTCTTTCCTTGTGGCATTTGTCCTGTTTTCCCCAAAGTGGTCTTCTTAAACACACTTTAGACTAGATTATAAAGAGCAAGGTGATTTTTTAATGACAGCAAACATCTTTAAAGACTGCAGAATTCAAAGTTGGAAGGAGCCTTAGAAATGAACACCTGGTTTTTAAGGATAGCATCCTCATTTTTAAACGGACTAAGAAACCAAGACCCAGAGAGGGAAAGGGAATTATTTAATGTTACATGGATAGTATTAGAGACAGCATGTACTGATGGATAGAGAACCATCCTCAGAGCCAGGAAGACTTGACTCTTGGTCTGAGCTCTGATCCATAGTGGCTACATGACCTTGGCACATTCATGAACCTTTTAGTATTGTAGGTAACTCTAAGAATAGAAGTTGAAGAGATAGTGCTGACCTGAATTGGTAGAGTGAATTTCTTTGCCTGTAAGTTCCCTATCACAATAAAATCGGAGGTCCGGTCCCTGTCAGTATCCTCCTCAGGGATTTAATAGTATTTACTATATTCTAATGCTTGGACTATGCCTCTGAATTCAGTGCTGGAGTCCCAGGGATTCATATTCAAGGCTGTCTATCCAGTGTCATATAAAGCATTCGCTCTGGCCCATGAGCCAAGAAATTTACAAAGGGGAAAGGGGGTAATGCCATTCCATATTCTCAGTTTTGGGGAAGAGCTTAGAGGCCATCTAGTCCAATCCATACCTGAACAAGAAACCCCTTGACAATGTTCCAGTGGTAGCCTATTCCATTTGGAGACAGCTCTTATTAGGGAGGAAGTTGAAGTCACATGTCAAGGCAGTTGATGTAGTACATTCATGTTAAAAAAATTGGTTCTAATTTGGAAACCTTAGATTCAGATCTCTATTTTCTCTTTCCTTATTTTTTTTCCTCTTTCTTTTCTCTTTCCTTTCTTCTTTTTCTTTCCACCTTTCTTTCCTCTATTTTTTCTTTCTTTTCCATTTTTCTTTCCTTTCTTTTTTCTTCCCTTCACTTCTTTCCTTCTTCCTT
>CM053624.1:10452565-10474043 GCA_028646595.1 Phalanger gymnotis
TTTCTTTCTTTCTTCTCCCTTCTCTCCCTACTTCTCTTTCCCCCATTCTCCCTTGCTTCCTTTTTTCCTTTTCCATATACTTCAGTCAGCAGAAGATGTGCAATAATACAAATAATTCAGAGGCTCTTTTTTCCCCGAATTTGGATTTGGAACCAATTCAGTTAGAAATTCCTGAGTGTTCCAGAAGGAAGAAACATGCATGCAGAATGATTTTCACTGGTTACTCAGGATGAAGAGGGACTGATTATTTTATTTCTATAGATTTAAAAGATTGTGACATAAATAGTGGGAAGAGAAGAATTCTCATTCTTCTTGAAACCGATTGATAGGATGTAAAAGTTGGAAGGTTCCTCAGTGGTAATCTAGTCTGGTGCTTCTTAAAATGTGGGTTGTGACCCCATATGGGGTCATGAAAAATTTGGAAACAATAAAAGGTTTTTGAATGCACAATGACTAAAAAATAATTAAAAATCAAACACATAATGAATCTGAGGTATCTCAAGCAGTGCTTGCTCATATTGCATAGCACAACTTCACTGCAGGCTTGGTTCTGAACACAAAGCATACACACTTTGCCCTGCACATGACGATGCCAATGAATGCTGCCAAAATGCGAAAAGGAGTCATGAGAGGAAAAAAAAAAGTTTAAGAAGCCCCGTATCTAGTCCAGCCTGTGCTCCCCTAAAGAATCCTCACTCTAACATGCGTCGTAAGTGTCCGTGCCTCCTCGGCTTACGATGCTCTACAGAGGGGAATCGCACCACCTGCCGAAGTATCCCATTCTGTTTCAGGAGACTTTTTCTTTAGATGAAGCCAATAATTGAATCTTTTCACCTTCTGCCTGTTGTTCCTGGTTGTACCCTCTGAAGCCAAAGGAAATGTCCAATCCCTGTCCCCAGTGACAGCCTTTAAATACTTGAAGGCAACTCTTTTGTTCCATGAGTTTTACATGTATTCCATGAGTTCAACATTCCAAAGCTAATCTGCCTGTGACATCCTTTGGACCCTTTGGATGCTCTTTAGCTCATCAAAGACCTTCCTAAATTGTGACCCCGAGACCTGAACACAATCTCCTAATGTTGTGTCACTGGGACAAAAGTTAGAAGGTTTCTGATCTCCTTAAGCCAGGAGGGGGAGAGCGCCAATCAATGAATCAACACATATCTATTAACCATCTAAAATATTCAGTATATTGACCATAAGTGATGATGTCTATTTCATAAAGAAACAACTACATTATTGATGGGAGTGAAATAGCCCTTAATATCCACATAAGGCTTTATTTTGGAGGCAGTATGTAGTGGGAAGCATTGGGACGCTGAGCAGCCACAATACCTGGGCCACCTTGGAGCAGTCATTGAATCTCCATTTACCCTCTTTGTAAAATGAACATCAGAATGTCTGTATTGCCTACGGGTCAGCTTAGGTGGAACCATCAAAGGAAAAAAAATAACCATAGAATTTCCGAGATGGCCAACACCTCAAATGCCGTTGAGTCCACTTTAATCTTCAGTGAGAATATCCTCAGATAAACTGGTATAACAAATATGAGTGCTATGCTTGAGTCAGGAAGACCTAGGTTCAATTCTCTTATTGGTTAAACAACTCTGGACAATACACTTAACTTCTCCACTTTTGTTTCCTCCTTAACATAGGGAAAGTAAATAAAATAAGCTACAGGAAAATAAGGATGGTCACCCAAGTGGCAAGATGGATACAGTGCGAGGCCTGAAATTAGGAAGATGAATCTTCCTGAGTTCAAATCTCTCCTGAGAAATTAATTATTTGACCCTGGGCAAGTCACTTGATCCTATTTTCCTCACTTCTTTATCTGTAAAATGAGCTGGAAAAGGAAATGGCAAACTGCTCCTTTTCTCTTTGCCATGAAAACCCCAAATGGGGTCGCAAAGAGTCAGACATGATCAAAATGATTGGATAATGCCAAAACCAAAATTTGGACAGCACCTGCCTTACTGGGTTGATATGAGAATCAAATAGTGTTTTGGTAAAGTGTTATTTCAAACTTTAGAGTGCATCGACATGTTATTGATTAGTACTTTTCAGTAACGTAATTGCTTTGGTCTGGGTTAGTGTTTGGTGAGGGGCTGTTTAGGGGATATTCTCCTGGTGAAAATGAGGTAAAACAGAAGAGACTCACATTTGATGTAGGAGCCCTTTCGGCAATGAACTTTCATAGGAGAGCAATTCGGTGGGATTCTCAAAGTGAATCATCTATATTCACCATTAGTGACATAAAGAACCCCGCCCCCTCACCGCTTGCTGTATGATCCTTATAATGCATTTCTTTGGGCTACTTTAGACTTTGTTTTGTGATGCTCATCTGCAATTCCTCCAAGGCAGAAGCCTCCTGGAGCCCTCCCTTTCTGTAACAGGGTTTTGAGAAAGACCCTAGCTTTGAAGGTCCAAGCCCCTGGCCAGAGTCAACTAAAATTCCAATCCTAGCATTAAAAATGAACTATAATAGCTAACATTTCTACAGCCATTTAAGATTAGCCAGGTGCTTCCCACAGAATATTTGATCTTTAGCAATATAGATTGTCCAAAGGAGAAAAGCCCTTAGACCCTCCCCTCCTGCCTGGTCTGGGAAAGTACCAAAATGGGAACTGTTTTGGAGGAAAAGATAAATTAGATTATTTTTGTTTGTTTCTAGTCCTATGATTCCATTGATTTAGAGAACTCTGGGTATGGATCTTCCTCTACTCATGTACCTCAGCACCCATCCCATGACTTAGGACCTTTTATAGAGGTACCTGGCACACTGAGAGGTGACATCCTTGGCCAAGTCACACAGCAATGTATGTTAGAAGCAGTTCTTGCACAAAGCAGACTGTCCAGTTGGAGATGTTGGGCCATTGAGGTAGAGAGTGGAGATGGAGCCCTGTAGTCTTAGGTATGAGGACAGATTGAAGGTGCCCATTGGAAGGTTTTCAGTGTAGACATTAGTTAAACCCAGAAGAGTGGATACGATGTCCAAGTGAGAGAATTTGGGAGAAGAGCCAGAGAGCTGAGGACTGAAGCACGGGGTTTCTCCATATTTATGAAATGGGATAAGAACTGGGGTCTGTAGAGGAGACAGGCTGGCAATGGCAGGACATCAGATGGGAGATGCTAAGGGCTATCTTGCTAGCATGGTGGTCAGCTCCATTTCCTGATACCGAGCTTCTGGTCAAGGTTTTCTCAGGACACAGCTTCGAAATAGCATCCTCTTCTTTTTATAATGTAATCTAAGCAGATCTCATTCTTTCAAGTGACTCTTGGAAATGTAGCACAGGAATTCCGAAGTCCACGGGCTTGAGTGAAGGAGACTCTCTTAATACAGCTCCTATCAACCGGATTGAAAGCATGTGATTTGGGCATTTTAAGAAGAAAGGAGGTATAAGTGAGGTTATTCCACTTTAAAAAATAAAGTTTTCAAAGCTAAGTGCTGAAGCCTTCAGACTCACAAATTAATCATCCTTTAAAAATCTTCTCCCTTTCCTTTTTCCTCTCCTATCTTATTCCTTTCTCTTTCCCACTCTCTCTTTGGCTTTATCTTCCCCTTGCTCCCCCTTACTCCCTCCCTCCCCCTCTCTCTCCCCCTTCCCCTCTCTCTCCCTTCCCCCTTGCTCTCCCTTCCCCTTCCCCTCTCCCTTTCCCACCCTGACTCCCCTTCTGTCTTTTTCTCCTACCCCTCTTCTTCTTCCCTCTTCCTCTCTCTCTACTCTCCATCCCTTGCTCTTCCTCTTTTTTCTCTTCCTATCCCCCCAGTCTTCTATCTTCCTTTACTTTAAGCTCCTCTTGTCCAGTCTCAGCCAGGTTTTCTGTGCCCCCCTTTCTGTCTATCCCTCCTGCTGAAGTGTAGGCTCCAGGAAGGCCTGAGGAGCAGATTCCAGAGGAGCTGATTTATCGCTGCTTCTGTACCATGGCTCCCTACTGAGCACTGGGCTTATGGATGTTAGATTTCAGACCCTTAGTCAGTTTTGGGTTGTGCTTCTTTGTATTGACCTTCCATTTTAATTTCCCCTCACAAGGTTCTTCCTCGTGTTCCAAAGGTATGTGTCTCAACATTTCAGGACCTTCAGGGCACAGAGAGAATGATCAGCTGCAGAGCTGGAGGGTGCCTTAGAGGGTAGGTAGTCTAAATCCCCTTGTCCAGAATGAGGATAAATTGAAGACACACAAACAGACACACACACACACACACACACACACACACACACACACACACACAAGCGCACACACCTAATTATAATGACCAATCTTGTCCCTGGAAGAAAAGAAAAAAATATACTTTCCTCTATTCTTTACAGAGGTGAGGGGCTATAGCCGTGGGACACTGAATACAATGTCAGACTCAGATGAGATATTTCTTAATATGCCTGAGCAGCTTTTTTGCCTCATTCTTTTTGAGTCAGGAAGAAGAATAGGTTCAGAAATGAATATAAAAACAAAAGATAGTTTTCTAAAGGAACTATTTTATTGGGAATTTGGAGGCTAAGGAATTTCTTCAATAGAAGGCGGGAGAGACAGCATGGTGGATAGAGAAGTGGCCCCAGAGACAGGGAGCTGTGGGTTCAAGTCCTCCCACAGACACATTCTGGCTGTGTGACCTTGGGCAAATCAACACATCTCAGTGCTTTCTTTGTCTAGGAGACTCTCTAAGATGATAAGGTGCAGAGAAGGTGCTGACCTGCAGAGGGAAAGAACTCCTTCCCTGAGAGCTGCCTCTTAGTCATGAAATCCCAGCCCAGCCCTCTTATCTGAGCAGACTGAAGGATCTTTGAAACTTGGACCTATTTTATTCTTTTGTGTTCCCCTTCCACTTTATGTTTATGTGGAATGTGTGGGTGTGTATGAATGTACTGTGTTAGGCATACACATATTTGTATACTTTAGTATGTACTGTGTAGATTTGGCAAAATATGATTTCATTGGTTTAGGGAAGTTCTTGGTAAATAAACTCCCTCCACCTGTGCAGATTTTTGCCTGTTTTGTAATTGATCGCACCTCAGAGAATTTTCTGGGGCACTGAAAAGTTAGGTGAGGTGTCCAGCATTTGTCAGGGGGTGGCTTCCTGGCCATAGACCCCCTTCTGCACTGCCTGGCACATAGAGGATTCCTGCTAAGTGCCTGCTGAATTGACCAGCATCAAGGTGGGGGCACCGGTACTGAGGAAGTGAGATTCTTGATGTGTCGAAGGGAGCAAGATTGGAAAAGCCCAGTGATTTGTGCTGCTTCTTCTGGTGAGCTCTATTGATAACATCCATAGGGAATGGTGTCCAGAGAGTTTACTCTATAGTATTAATATCTGGAAAGGCTGGTGGCTTTGAAAACCTTCCTTATAAAACCCACAAGGTATTGACATGCAGATTGCTCAATTTTAGCTAAAAATCTCTCTCTGTATGGAGTTTAGCTTTTGAAAGATACGCTATCAGACATCAATTTTGCACATGAAGATTATTGAAGATTAGCCCCAAATGCCAGGGCCCCATAAAGGCAAGGTGATTATATTTATCGGCACAATTACATATTTTTTGGTCACCACAACAATTATGTGTTTTCAGGTTGTTAAGGTAGGAATCGCCCTATGAAAATGAGAAAATGAGCATGATGATTTTTTTGGTATGGCAGGATGTTTAAAAGTGAATTTCAACAACTCCCCACTGAAGTCCATGAAAAATAGGGGAACAGTTTGTGTCTGGTTTTTGTCTGATAAGGGCTGTGCCGTTCTGTCTTCTAAACTCAGCAGTTTACAAAATATGTCATAACTTACATTGGCATAGAGGAACAAGTTGTGGCCAAATTTTTTCAGCAAAAATTTTCAGGGGTTTGGAAAATTCGAAACCCATTTTTTTTGGAGAAGACAAGATGAAGCATTTTTCTTGCTGTCTCTGAGAGAAGGGTTTTATTAAACATACATGCATAGCATTTGGGATTTGTTGGCGTGCTCTTGTTTTCATTGGCTCTGTGGGTATATGTGCATGTGTGTGCATGACTGTGTACTTGTGTGTGTATGTGCATGAGTTTTTGTATACGTACGCATATATTCATTGCTTTCATCTGATCATCAGATTTCACTGATAATATAAGTTTGTAAGTTTCATGACACTTAAAACCACGACTTCTAACTTCTAACATGGCCCAGTGGAAGGCTGCCACTTCTTCCTGTAGCCAAGCCAACATGATTATTTTTATTAAGACTATTGTAAAATATGAACAATAGAAAAACAACCCCTTCTTTATACTGTTGTTTTCTTTTCTCAAGTCTTCTTTTTTTAGATAAGGGCTTGGGATTTAAGTGAATGGAGAGGCTGCCAAAGTTTTTCTTGTAAACAATTTTGAATTTATTTGTTGTAAAGAAGCTTATCTTCCTATAACGAGGCTGTACTCCCAAACACATTATTGTCATCAGACCTATCTAATCCTCTCTCATTCTTATTGATGAAATTCTCTTGGATTTTTTGTCCATTAGAAAGAATATCTCAGGCTCTAGAAAAGGCAGCTGGGTGGTATTGGGTCACAACTGGAATTTTGGGATGTTGTTGCTCAGTCATCTCAATCATGTCCAACTCTTTGTGACACCATTTGGGGTTTTCTTGGGAAGAATACTAAAGTGGTTTGCCATTTCCTTCTTCTGTTCATTTTATTGATGAGGAATGGAAGCAAACAGGGTTAAGCGACTTTCCCAGGGTTCCACAACTAGTAAGTATCTCAGGACAGATTTGAACTCAGGTCCTCCTTGACTCTAGGGCCAGTGTTCTATCCACTGTGCCACCTGGCTGCTTGAATTTTGAGATGAGGGGAAGGTATATTAAAAACCAGAGCTAGATGATCATCACCACCATCGTCACCATCATCATCATAGTCATCATCATCATCATCATCATCATCATCCAATCCGTGTCCTCAGACCCTGAAGATCCCTTCAAGATTGAGCTCAAATGCCACATCCTACACAAGGCCCCTGTCTGTTACTGCCTCCCTCTGCCATGTTAAATACTCTTGTCTCTCAGAATTGTCATGGCATGTAGTTTATATTTGTTCATCTGTTTATATGTTGTATCTACCCAGTAGGATGTGAGCTTTTTGGCAGGGATTATTGCATTTTTGACTTTATAACCCTAGTGACTTGCGTAGAGTCTCATAATTAGTAGGCTCTTAATTAATGCTTGGATGAATACATTGTGGCACCTGATTGTGATGGGATGCTACTGTGCTCTAAGAAATGATAAACTTGATGATTTTAGAAAAACGTGGAAAGATTTGCACAAAATAATGAAAAGTGAAATGAACAGAACCAAGAGAATGCTGTATACAGTAATGCCTTAAGAATAACTTTAAGCAAATAAGTCATTTTGACTCTTATCAATACCCAAATTAACTACGAAGAACCTATGAAGAAAGATGATATTTATGTCCAGAGAAAGAACAGATAAGCGAAAGTATGTATAGAATAATTTTACATACTCATACACACATATTTGTGTTTAATGGTGGCCATCTCTAGGGTGGGGGTAAGAAAAAAAGGAAAAAAATAGAAATTTGCATAACTTTATTATATATTTAAAAGCAATAGGAAGTTATACTTAATAGATGTGTAGTTTCATATGCAATCATCTTTTTTATAAAAATTAGACTATATTATGGAAATACTTGTTTTATTCCATAAATTAAAATTTTAAAAATTGCTTGGTGATTGGTTGATTGCATACAGATTGTATCCTTTGATAGAATATAAGCTATTTGAGGGAAGGGATTGTTCCATTTGGGGCTTCACAGCTCCAGTGATTACACCAGTGCCCAGCACATATTAGGCTTAACAAATTCTTATTCATTTGAACTGAATTAAGGATTCATATCACTTCACCACCATAAAACACTCAGTGACTCCCTACTATAACAAATGAAGTCTAAATTGCTCCTGGCTTTAGTTAGCTCAGGTGTTGCTGGTGATTTTATATTTGTCTTTGTTGACTTTGTGGAAAGGAGGAACTTATCGATGATATTTACTCTCTTTATCCTAGATCTTCTTCACCTCTTCATAAATAGCTATGAAGGTTTAGCACCTAAGCTTCACCTCTAACCCTGATCAAATCTCAGACTTTATTTGTGTTTTTAAGTTCTGACCAAGTATGCTGGATAATAAAAGAGAATGGTAAAGAGAGGTATGAACTGGCTGAGAGTGTAGTTAGAGTGATACTCATCTGCTTAAGTGGTCTTTGTTGGAGTAGATGGCCTCTGACGGTCTTCGATATCTGAGAATCTAATCTAAAGATATAAATAGTAAGCTAGGTAGTCAGTAGTCATCAGAGCATTGGACTTGGGGTTGAGAAGATGGATGGAAGTTAAACTAAACATTTGTATAGCACCAGTCACAGCACTTTACAAATATCATCTTCTTTGATCCTCACAACGACCCTGAGTGGAAGACATTATTATTATCCACGTTTTACTGTTGAGGGAACTGAGGAAAACTGTTTAAGTGACTTGACCAAGGTCACAAGCTAGTAAGTGTCTGAGGCTGGATTTGAACTTAAGCCTTCCTGATACCAGGCCTGGCTCTCTATCCACTGAGCCATCTAGCTCCCTTGTACCTTAGGTTCCTCCTCTATAAATAAGAAAGGTGGACTTGATGCCTGTAAAGTTCTCTTTAGTTCTAAGTTTATGATCCTGTGATTCTAAGTCCTACTAATAGCATAAACTGGTTGTGGGACCCTGGGCAAGTCAATTAAAGTCTCTGTGCCTCAGTTTCCTCCTCTGTAAAAAGCTCTCTGGCTTCTAAAGACATTTCCAGCTCTAAAGTTATAATCTTTTTCTTCTGTGATTATTGTCAATATGGGGGGATATTTCTAGGTAAAATGCCCAAGGGATCTGTCTTTGGTCCTGTGCTGTTGCTACTGCTGCACTCTCAACTAGACCACCAGAGACCAGGCTTAGGAGAAACTGAGACAATATGCGTATACTATGTTTTTAATATGCATGGCATCAATCGTTGATGGGAAAGGAAGACATATAGTGTCAGGACTAGCCACGAGCTCCTCTTGGCTCTGCTTATTCAGGACGGGCTTTTGGAAGAAAAATGGATATTTTCCTGGGCTTTGAGGAATGCCACAATGTGATTGTGTGGGAAAGAACAAGTGACAAAGTTTATAGATTAGAGGAGGAAGAGTGCATAAGGAAGGCCTGTCCGAATCTAAGAGAACCTTTTAAAAGCAAAAGGTCAGTATTTCTAGATTCTAGTAAGTGTTGTATCCTTCAAAGTAGTCACTCTGTGATGTTTCCCAATATTCCATCTCTAGGTTTTTTTTGGTAAGGCCCCTTTGGGTGTTGTCTTTTTATATCAAAGTGTGTCTTCATCTTTCTTCATGGTTATATTGGATTTTGGAAAAGAGAATCTAGTGGTTCATCACCAGAGCTGGTAAATATTGTGGATGGCCAGGCTATGGAAAGCCTGTCCTAATGGGAGCCATGATCCCAAAGTCATAAGATAATGCTTTCCGGCATGACTCATAAATTGGCCCTAAAGATGCTTCCCTGGGGAGTTAGGTCCTGAGCTGTTTGCAGGCACATTGTGAGGACAGAGCAGTGTGTAACCCCCTGTGGTGACAGCTTTGAAGGATAACCCTCATTTGGCTGTCTAAGCCCTGGAATGTTTGTTTAAAAGGCTGCCTCATAAATCATAGCAGTAGATCTCAAGCCTTTTACAGTGGGGGACCCTGCACCCTGAACAATGAATTGCCAGAACCTTAGGCGGTATTTTTTTTTCAAAATGCCTCCTATGAATATCATCATATAACTTACCAAATAAAGTAAAATTGTGTCTCTTCAAATATTTGCGCAACTTGGAGCAGCTTATATAAGTGAATGTAATCTAGAGGAGAGAGCATTCTTTTATCTCCTGCGGGCCCAAGCCTTTGATTTCAGAGTGATTTGAGGAGCAGATTAAAAGGAACCATGATGACTTTCCTCCCTACCAGGCCCCTCTTCCATAAGGCCAATGAATAAGAAAGGTCAGTCAATCAGTTAGTCAGTCAACAAGCATGCATTAATCACTTCCTAAGTATGATACAAAGAATGGCCAAAAAAAGAAAGGAAGGAAGGAAGGAAGAAAGAAAAAGAAACAAAGAAATGCTCCATCTTCAAAGAATTCACATTCTAATTGAAGAGATAACATACAAATAACTCTTTCCACATAAGCTAAATACAATGTAAATGGGTGGTGGGCAGGTATTCTTTGTCTGAACAGTAGCCCACAAGAAATGTAAATGTAGAGAAGATTCATCTTGTTCCTTAAAGGTACATGGCAAGGGGAGGAAATAATCAGCCCCAAATACTGATGGCCAGGCTACCTCCTGGAGGATATCTTCCTTCTAGATTCTTCTTTTCCACCTCATCCACTTTATAGTATCATAGTGACATCATTACATTACCATATTTTCCAAGCCAAAAAAAATGGACCCATGGTCTGGCTGAAGATTTGGTTCCAATTAGTGACTGGGACAGAACAATTAAGGGTATCTGTCAAGATATTCAGAATGTTTGGCTGTGAGAGTATTGTTGGACACTTCACTGGTCAGAATAAATCTTAAGTATCAGGTTCAAATATAGGCACCACTTTTTGAGAAGACCTTTCTGGGGATGTTAAGTCTGAAGAAGAGCAGACATAGAGAGAAAGGGGTGGTGGTCTTCAAGTACCTGAAGAATTATCATATGGAGCATTAGCCTTACTCTGTTTGGCCCCAAAGGACCAAACAAAGAGTCACGGGTGGAAGCAGAGCAGAGAGAGAATTAGAGTTGTTTTCAAGAAAACTTTCCTTGTGATGAGAGCTATTCTGATGTGAACTGGGCTGCCTCATGATGTATTGGTTTTCACCTCCCGGAAGATACTCAGGGGATAATTGGATGGCCATTTGTTGGGGGATGATAATGAGACATTTTGATAGCACTGAAAAATGTGCAAAACAATTCTCGTACATTAAATCATTCCACCCTCACAACAATCTTGTCAAGCAGACACTATGGATATTATCACGTCCCTTTTACAGGTGAGGAGACTGAGGTTCAGAGTGGTCATGGTTTGTGCCTGACCATACATTCCAGATGTTTCAGAAGTCAGATCTAAGTTCATGTCTTCCTGACTCTAACACTCTCTACGCTCCCCCGTGAAACCTCTGCAAATATGGGGAATTCTCTAGTAGGGATGAATGTGAAGGAGTTCTTGTGCATATTGTCAATCGGCAGGTTAATCAGTCAACAAGCATCGGTCATCCGATAAGTGCCAGGCACTGTCCCAGTCGACGAGGTTACACCTACCAAGAATTAGGTAATCTTTACTCAAAAGGCATTTACTTTCCAACGGGGGGTCAGGAAGTACACCTATAAATATATGCAGAATTGACACGGCGAGAATAAATACAAGCACACCTAGAGTCATTCAATCCCAAGTGGTTTGGGAGGGGAAGGACACTAGCAGTTGAGGGCACAGGAGATGGTACTGAGCTAGCCTCTTTACTGATTCTGTAATTGAAATCTATGTTGTCGTTGTCGTTGAGTTGTTTCAGTCATGTCTGATTCTCCATGACCCTGTTTGGAGTTTTCTTGGCAAGGATACTGGAGTGATTTGCCATTTTCTTTTCCAGCTCATTTTGCAGATGAAGAAACTGAGGCACAGGTTTAAATGACTTGCCTAGGGTCATGTAGCTTGTGTCTGAGGTCCTCTTGACTCCGGGGCCAGGTATCTATCCACTGTGCCACCTAGATGCCCTTAATTGAAATTGCTAATGCCCTGGGAAATTCTTCAGGTTTAGTCTCTGGCACTATGGGGCACCAGTGCCATTTCAGACATAGTGTGAAAATGGTACATTCAGTAGATCATTAGTTCTTAACCCACAGTTTATGAACTTATTTGAAAAATATTTTGTTAACTTCAGTTCAGCATAATTGGTTCCACTTGTAATCCCATGCACCTTATCTTATGTATTTAAAAATATTATTTTAATTATGGGTCACATAGGATTTTGATCTATGACCTAAAAAGCATGAAGATCTCTACTTTAATCAGTTACTAAAGTTTAGTTAATGACAGAATAGATTCAGAAGTAGAAAGAATCTTCAAGGTCTTTTGTTCCGATGACTTCACTCTGTTGTTGAGGAACCTTAGGCCTAGAGAGGTTGAGTCACTTGTGCTAGTAAGTGGCATGAAGAATGTCAGGAAGCCCAGCATTGCAGAGCCATGAACAGTTGAGTTAGATGGTCACAATGGCTCTTGAGTGATAAGCGGCTCTGAAGACACGGATGGAAACAACAAGTCTTCCAAGCCTTCATCCAAATTCTAACTGATTAAGAAACAGCATCTGATAGGAAGCCTGAGAAGCAGAGACAGAGTCTGAGATGGAAGAAGATGGCAGAAGCAGTTGCCAGTGTTGGATGGAGCTGGGAGCTGGCAGAGTACCCACAGTCTCACGCTCAGGACTTGAGGGCATCTTCTCCCAAAGCTTTGGTAAGTGCTTTCCCCACCTCATCTAAATGTGGGTCCCTTTAATCCTGGGGCACAGCTAGCCCAGAACACTGCCCTGTACATCTGCCTACCTGAATGTCTGCTTGAGAAGGATCATCAGAAGTCACCCTTTCTCTCCCAGCTTCCACTCAACTGCCGAGGGGATGTCTACAGTTAAATCCAACCATGTGACTCCCACCCATCCTCAAAGATCCATAGTGGCTCCCTATTACGTCCAGGATCAACCAGAATTTTTTTCTGCTTGGCATTTAAAGCTCTTTGTAAACACATCCCTTCTGACATTTTCACATTCTTCTCTCCCCCATATGCTCTATGATCTGGCTAACTGACCTACTTACAGGTCTTCAAACACAACACTCCATCTCCTGCCTCCGTGTCTTTTCATGGACTGTTCCCCAAGCCTGGAAAGCATTCTGTCCTCACCTCCACCTCTCCATCTTCTTTGCTTCTTTCAGGACTCAGTTCATATTCCACTTTCTACAGGTGACTTTTCTCAGTCACATCCACCCCTGCGTCTTCCCTTCTGAAATGACCTACCATCTGTTTGGTATACTCTTTGCATGTACCTAGTTATATATGTTCCTTAAAGGCAGGGATTTCCTCCCTTTTTCTTAGTGCACACTCATCACCGAATAAATACTTGTTGACTGACTTGACTAACGGAGTCGTAGAGCCAGAACAGACCTCAGAGATCACCCAGTGTCCAATTCTTTTGTTTTACACATTTGGAAAAAGACGCCTAAAAGAAGCCCCAAGTCCAGTCTAAAGACGTAAGGTCCTGGCTTCTTTTCTGCCTCTATGGCATCGAGACATGGTGTTGGCCTGGCCAAAGCAAGCTATGAGCCCCTCTTAAGCAGAGAGAGGAACTATCCTAGTTTGGATCTCTTCTGCCCTCCTGTTGTCACAACCCTGTGCTACCCTGGTTTCCTGAGCAAAGAGAGGAGGACCTGTGCTCTGAGAAGCCCCTAGAAGGGGCCAGTCTGCCCTTGCTTCTTCCCAGCATCCCATTGATTACTATTACTGGTCTTCTTACCAGTGGTTTTTGAGAACTGGTCATTAGGGTAAACATCATGGCATTTGCCATTCATCATCAGTGTTGGGCATCAACATCATCATGTGTTGGGCAAAAGTCAAATCAGCTGTGCTTAGGTTGGTGGAGTGTCAGTTTCTCAGAGGGTAGTGCCTTTTAGAAGTGGCTGTTTCTGAAAGAGAGACTCTCTCCCAAGGAACAAACATTAGCAAGTTATGGGAATCCTGTTCAGGGTGGAGAGGGAGGGAGTGTTTGCAGTAATTCTCCATTCCTGTGGTGTGCAAAATACGTCATCAGCTCTCCCTCTGTTTAGTGAAAGCAGCATTTTGACACCTGAAAGTAAACAGTTGAGAATGCGGCTACCCATAATTAAAATGGGTCCGAATAACTCTCAGGCAGCCAGAAAAGGCCTGCCAGTGTTTCGGGGCATTCCAAGGTCTGGAGGAATTGTGTATTTTAGCAAAACACTTGCGTACGAAAGAACAAGGCCTATGAAAACTATTTTAGCTCATAAGGACTTTGCTGTAAAGGTAGAGACATTTCTTCTTGTGGTATTTTGTTTTGGGGATGAATGGGTCTTTCAGCCAGTGTTGACTCAAGTTTTCAAATAGCTCCTGGCTTCAACTTTGTAAATTCCTTGTGGCAGGACATGGGTAGTGAAGAAAAAGAGATGTATTGGAAATTTGAGTACTCAATAATGAACTGCAGTCTCAGGTGATTGGGAATGAGGAGGCCATTTAGCAAATCTGTCAAAGGTCAGCACTCTTGGGATCTGAGAAGTGCTGGTCAGTATGGGACTGGAAGCTAAAGCTCCACTAAAGGAAGAAAGAAAGACACAGTTTTGAGGGAAAGAGGAAGAAGTAGAGAGGTTGACAGGGGAAGGGAGGAGAGAGATGGGGGAGGGGAGAGGGAGAGAGGATTAGCCAGCATATTAGGGAAATTTGTAGCTCAAGCTATGTAATAGTGATAATGATAAGTGGCTTTTATACAGTCTTTAAGGTTTGCAAAGCAGTTTATAAGTATCTCATTTTCTCCTCACAACAATCCTACCAAGTAAGTGTTAGCATCCTCATTTTTCAGAGGAAACTGAGGCACACTTAAGTGACTTGATCTTAAGTTGTGTCTGAGGCAAGATTTGAACTCAGCTGTTGCAGTGGATGAAGTGCTAGACCAAGAGTCAGGAAGATCTGAGTTCAAATGTGGCCTTAAACACTAGCTGTGTGACCCTGGGCAAGTCACTTAACTCTGTTTACCTCAGTTTCCTCATCTGTACAATGAGCCAGAGAACCGCTCCAATATTTTTGCCAAGAAAACCCAAATAGGATCCTGGAGAGTCAGACATAACCATAGCAACTCAAGAATGACAGCTTTCCCTTCTCCAGGTCCATTGATCCATCCACGGTGTCATCTATCTCTCACACACATACATGTGCATAATATATATTTATGACATACATATGCATTTATTTAGATTTAAAATCTGCTTTCTCTATGAACTTTTCTCTAACTCTCCCTCTACTTCTAGTCTCCCCACCAAATTTCTTTCTATCATTTAGTATATGTATATATTGTTGCCCTCTGATAGACCATGAGCTCCTTGAAGGCAATAATTGTTTTATTTTGTTTTTGTTTTTGTATCACTAGCACCCGGTATAACGCTTAGCACATTATGAATGCTGAATAAATGTTTGTAGGTAATTTGAGAGCTCAATGAAAAAAAAGCCTCTTGAAATCAAAAGTGATTCCTATGCAATGAAAATATAATTCTTAGAAATGACCCTAAAATATAAAATTGCCTTGATAGAGATGACAACAAGGAATTTCTCTCCTGGATCCAGTTGAGTTTCGACAGAGGCCATACGCATGACCCAACTCCTCTCAAGGAAATAAAAAAAAATAATGAAAGAAAAGAACAAATTGATTGGTAATTCCAATGCCTACATGAATAGTGACCTTTATCCACCGCTGCTGATAACATGGCATGATGCGGTGTGTTGTGTTGGGTTGTAATGGAGGCCACTGGGCTTGGAGTCAGGAAGACCTGAGTTTGAATGTCACCTCTTGGCCAGTCATTTCAACTCTCCGATCCTGTTTCATTGTCTTTAAAATGGATAAAAATATTCCAAAGAGTTGTTAAAAAATAATATCAGTCAATAAGCATTTATTAAGTGCCCACTGTGTGCCTAGCACTTCCTTTTTTGTATCCCCTCCTCAATCGTTCCCTTGTTTCCTGGTGGCTTGACCAGGACAGGCACATTCCTCTACCCCACTTTCCTTTGCCTTCTTTTCTGGCTTGGGACACCCATATACCATCTGGGATTCTTGACTGACTTGAATGAGAAGTGAGTCACCGACTCTATTCATTTTGGTAAGACAGGCATGATCATCTGCCCTGGATCTTTATATAACCATCAGCCTGTGAGCACTGTCATCTGAACTATCCTGAAGATGACTAGACTTTGGCTTGCAGCTGGGCCCTTCAGCCCTTCGGACCTTTCCAGCTGCCCTGCAGCTGCACTTTTTTTTGTGTGTTATCTCTCCTAATTATAGTGTAAGCTCTTTGAAAACTTAGATTGTCTGGCATTTTTATTTTCTTTTTCTATTTCTTCTTACCTGAGTTCAAATCAGGACTCAGACACTTTCTAGTTGTATGACCCTGAGCAAATCACTTAACCTTTCTCAGCCTCAGTTTCCTCATCTGCAAAATAGAAATACAATAGCACCCACCTGCCAGGGTTTTTTTGAGGTTCAAATTTGACAATATATGTAATGTATAAATGCCAGCTATCATTATTATCATCATCATCATCATCATCTTCGTAGTTATATTTCACTGCTATACTGTAAGGATATAAATGCAAAGAATGAAGTAATCCCTCCTCAAAAATGAGTTTATTTTTAATTATGATTACACACACACTGCCATAAAAATGTACAGCTATTATTGTTAAGGTTAGGGACAAGACTGACATTTCATTAATAGAAAGAACTCCCAGCTAAGGAAACTTCCTCCAATAGTGCAGATAGGCATTGTAGAGATGTCTAGGGCACAAAGGGGTTAACAGAGACTTGCTCAGGGTCATACAGCCAGTAAGTGGCAGAAGCGACACTTGAACCCAATTATTCCTGTTTTCCAGGCTAACTCTTGTTCCCTTTTCTTCCTCCTTCTTCCTTCCTCTAATTGTCGTCATTACGATGACTGTCATTGGCTTTTGTTGTTTTTTGTCTGTTTGTTATTGTCGTCTTTATTGTTGTTGTTGCTGCTAATTCTGGACTCACCTCCAGAGCATAAAGTCAGGCCAGAAGTGGAGCAAAGCTATGAGGCTTTATGGCCTTCTCAGTCAGGTCAAGTGAGCAGAGTCTCTGCTCATCTGCTCACCTGGAAGGAAAGGGAACTGAGCTGACTTCAAAGCACTCCACCTGTGGAAGTGGGTGCCACAGGTTAGAACCCAGTCTGCTCCTCAGCTTCCAGCCTTCATAGTAGGTGGCCACCCCTTCTCTTTTTCATTCTGAACTCCTCCAGATATATCAAGTAGGGAAAATGTCCCCATTATCCAAGTGTCCAGCCTACTCAAAATAGAAAGCCTTCTTCCCCCTCAATCCTTTTGAATGTATTGTGACCTAATGTATTTTCCTGGCTGGAATTGAATAAGAAGGAACAGGTTATTACCATTACAGGAAGCTAGATGGTCACTGGGTGTCAGCTATTAATTACAATACTGTCAAAGAAAGTTAAGTAACTGCTACCATGATGGTCAAAAAAAGTGAATACTCTGTATAAAATTAAAGAAAATATTTGTCCAGCTATTCCCACTTTTAAACTACTTTTGTTAATCACATTCACTCCACTTAAAATAGCAGGAGAGAATGGGTAAGTCTAGCAGTGCTAATATATATCTATAGATATGTATACATACATATGTGTAAATATATACACACACCTATCCAAATAGGTAGCTTATATATGTGTATATATATGTGTATATGTTTATATATATATATTTATATATATGTATATGTTTATGTATATATGTATATATGTATATATATATGTTTATATATATTTACATATATACATGTTTATATATATGTATATATAATATATACATACAGTATAAATCTTCCCAAATATATATGTATAAATGAACACAAGTATTTATATATATATATATTACATAAAAATGTTCTTTCTTTCTTCCTTTCTATTGTCCCAAATAGGTAGCTAAATATGCATATATAGACACATGCATTTGTATATATTATATATAATACAGTGTTCTAGCTATTCATCCACCCATCCATCCATCCATACATCTATCCATCATCTATCCATCATCTCTCTATCTGTCTCTCTATCTGCCTAGCTATCTCCCCAAATAGCTAGGTATATTAGGAGCCAAACGCCCTATCAAATGCAGAATGTCCTGTTGTGGCTTCCATCTTTATCTCTTGTCTGCTTGGAAGTGAAATGGATATCATAGCTACATTGGCAAGTATTCTTCATGCCTATAACAGACTGCATATTGAGCATCTCCTCCCAGGCTGGGAGTGAGAGTGTCTAGGGGTACTCAGATATTAGAGAGGTTCCAAAACGGTGGAGAAAGTTTGAGCTTGGTACCCTGAAATTAGGGATTGCTCAGGGGAGTCTCTTTTTGTGAATCTAAGGAATAGCCTGACTGGTGAGACCACTAGCAAAAGGCTTCAGGCCTGTTGCAGTCTCAGTAATAGGATCTTTAAGCTTTTCTGTGAGCCTGGAGGAATTCGTCCCAGGCCCTCTCTCTTATTCCATGACAACATTTGCAATCAAAAGCCTTGAATCTTAGCTCTTCTTACTACCTGTGACCTTGGGCAAATAACTTAATCTTTCTGGTCTTCAGCTTCCTCCTCCTTCCAGCCATCTCATTTGATCTTCATAACAACCCTGTGAAGCAGGCGCTATTATTCCCCCATTTTACAAGTGAAGAAACTGAAGCAGAGAAGTTAAGTGACTTGCCCAAGGTCACATAGCTAGTTACCTATTTAAGACATGATTCAAACTCAGGTCTTACTACCTATGACTACTAACTACTACTATTACTACTACTAACTAAGTACCCTATCTCCTTTGCCTCTTAGTTGCTTTCAGCTCTAAATCCATGGCTTAGAGATACTCTAAAGAGGCCTGGATTATCTGTGGGGGTGGTGAGTTTCTCCCACACTTGATGTCTTCAACAGAGGCTCTTTGCCAACTTGTTTGAGGTGTTTCTTGGGGATTCTTATGTAAAGTTTGCGTTGTCCTAGAAGGCTCCTTCTTAGAGATTTTGGAGATGCTCTTACACATGATACATGAAATTCCAATACAACAAAAGTATTTGGATGTTCTCATAGAATTAAGGGTAATGGAATCTGACCCATATTTGATATAGTTAACCCTAATTAATTGAGTAAACAATGGTCCCTGTGAAACATAGTCTTTTAATTTCACAGAACAAATTGACACTTCAAATAAAGGCAGAGATGTTGAAAACTGCGTTCATGTCCCCAACATACTGATAAGCCATAACAAGTGTGGCCACTTAGAAAGAGCTTCCTTTGGAAAAGCAGACATTCCTGATTTTGTAACTTAGTTTTAAAAATAAATTTTATTGCCTCCCTTTGTATTTATATCATCTTCATTTCCTAGTGTATACCTCCTCCTCCACAAAATGAGAATTTTTCTACATACAAAAGAATGACAAGAAATGAAGGAAAGAAAGAACAGAAGGAAGGAAAAATGGAAAAATGGGGGAAAAGAAGGAAGGAAAAAAGGAATGAAGGAGGGAGGTAAGGATGGAGTGAAGGAGGAAAACAAGGAAGGAAGGAAAGAAGGAAGAATGGAAGGAAGGAAAGAAGGAAGAAAGGAAGGAAGGAGGGAAAGAGAAAAGGAAGGAAAGAAAGAAGAATGAGAGGAAAGAAGGAAAAAAGGAAGGAAAGAAGGAAGAATGGAAAGAAGGAAGGAAGGAAAGAAGGAAGAATGGAAGGAAGGAAGCAAGGAAGGAAGGGAGGGAGGGAGGGAGGAAGGAAGAATGGAACAAAAGAAGGAAGAATGTAAAGAAAGAAAGAAGGAAGGGAAGAAAGAAGGAAGGAGGGAGGGAGGGAAGAAGGGAGGAAGGAAGAGAATGGAAGAAAAGAAAGGAAGGAAAGATCATTCTTTAAAATTAACCAAGCCATCAGCTGAGTATTACAGTATATGTCATATTGGACACCCAACTCCCTCCCCCAGACTCTGCAAAGAAGAGAGGGAAGTTTTCTATTCTCTGAGGCTAGGCTTGATCATTCCAATTGTGTAGCATTCTGTTTCATTATTTTTATTAGAAACTTTGTGCATATTGTTTTCATGACTCTGCTTACTTTACTTTGCATCCATTCATATGAGTCTCTCCATACTTCTCTGTAGTGCTCATAGTCAGTCATACATATTGGAATGGCTCTGTCATCAAAATATTACCAAATAGTAGCATGTAGGGTTCTCATTGACATTATGATAGGTCAAACTCAGAAGGAATCATTTAAAAGTGAAAAATCAAATGACATGAGCTTGGATCATCAAAACTGAGATAGCTTCTTTATGGTCAATAAAATCAGATATTCTTTGTTTGGCCTTCGCAATGAGACTTCTCATAGGATCATAGGATCACAGGCTTAGGAACTGGAAGGTCTTTAGAGAGACCTAGTCAATCGATTCTTCTCATTTTACAGATGAACTTGAGGTTTGGAGTGGTTCAGTGGTTCCTCTGAGCTCACACAGGTAGCCAGTAGCAAAACTGTGACTTTGCTTTGGGAATCCCTGGGCAGCATTGCATGTCTGTCACAGCTATTAAAGAATGATCATTGCTCAGGCCCATAATGGTTTGGGGATGAGTCACATCCTCTAATGTTTCCTATCATATTCCATCACAGCCCTGAGACATGTAATTTTGGTTTGCCTGGTTTGCTTCAAAACACAGTTCAAAGCATCACTTTCTTGAACATCTGCTTTTAAAACTTTGAATTCCAAACTCTCCTCTATTCCCTCCCCACCGACCCCCCCTAAGAAGGCAAGCAATTCAACATAGGTCACACATGCATCATTATGCAAAACCGTTGCATAATACTCATGTCGTGAAACACTAACTATATTTTGCTCCCTCCTATCCAGTCCCCCATATTCAATTTTTTCTCTTGACCCTGTCCCTGTGCAAGTGTTTGCTTTTGATTACCTCCTCCCCCTATCTGCCCTCCTTTCTAACATTCCTCCCTTTTTTATCCCCTTCCTCCTTTCCTGTGGGGTAAGATACCCAATTAAGTGTGTATGTTATTCCCTCCTCAAATCAAATCCAATGAGAGAAAGATTCACTCGTTCCCCCTCACCTGTCGCCTCTTCCCTTCCAATGAACTGCTTTTTCTTACCACTTTTATGTGAGATAATTTACCCCATTCTATCTCTCCCTTTCTCCCTCTCTCAATATATTCCTCTCTCATCCCTTAATTTGATTTTATTTTTTTAGATATCATCCCTTCATATGCAACACACCCTGTGTCCTCTGTCTACATGTATTTGTATATTCCCTTCAGCTACCCTAATACTGAGGTCTCATGAATTACACACATCATCTTTCCATGTAGGAATATAAACAAACAGTTCAACTTTAGTAAAGTCCTTTATGATTTCTCTTTCTTGATTAACTTTTCATGCTTCTCTTGTTTCTTGTGTTTGAAAGTCAAATTTTCTATTCATCTCTGGTCTTTTCATTGAGAAATCTTGAAAGTCCTCTATTTTATTGAAAATCCATATTTTGCCTTGGAGCATTACACTCCATTTTGCTGGGTAGGTGATTCTTGGTTTTAATCATAGCTCCATTGACCTCTGGAATATCATATTCCAAGCCCTTTGATCCATTAATGTAGAAGCTTCTAGATCTTGTGTTATCCTG
>CM053624.1:10474543-10495021 GCA_028646595.1 Phalanger gymnotis
TTGTCTTCCATTTTTTCATTCCTTTGGTTCTGTTTTATTCTATCTTGATTTCTCATACAGTCACTATCTTCCACTTGCTCCAATCTAATTTTTAAGCTAGTATTTTCTTCAGTGGTCTTTTGGACTTCCTTTTCCATTTGGCTAATTCTGCCTTTCAAGGAATTCTTCTTCTCATTGGTTTTTTGGATCTCTTTTGCCATTTGGGTTAGTCTATTTTTTAAGGCGTTATTTTCTTCAGTATTTTTTTGGGTCTCCTTTAGCAAGTCATTGACTTATTTTTCATGGTTTTCTTGCATCCTTCTCATTTCTCTTCCCAATTTTTCCTCTACTTCTCTAATTTGCTTTTCCAAATCCTTTTTGAGCTCTTCCATGGTTTGAGACCAATTTATATTTTTCTTGGAGGCTTTTGTTGTAGGCTCTTTGACTTTGTTGACTTCTTCTGGCTGTATGTTTATATCTTCTTTGTCAACAAAAAAAGATTCCAAAGTCTGAGTCTGAATCTGAGACTGTTTTCCCGCCTGGCCACGTTTCCAGCCAACTTGACCCTTGAGCTTTTTTGGGGGGTATGACTGCTTGTGGAGTAGATAGTACTTTATCGCAATCTTGAGGGGATGTGCTGCTGTTTTCAGAGCTACTCCTACACAGCAAGCTCTGCCACACCAGCACTCCTTCTCCCCCAAGAATGGCCAACTAGGATTGCAGCTCAGATGCAGGCGGAGCAGAGCAGGCTTTGCAGTCCCACTCCAATCCACTGCTTAATTCCTCCCAGTGGGTGGGCCTGGGGCTGGAAGCAACTGCAGCTGTAGCTCTGGTAGCAGCCTCAGAGCTGCACCACCTCTGCTGCTCCCAGGTCTGTGGCTGACCACTAACTCTTTTCACTCTGCCCCAGCAGCTTTTCCCACTAACCTTCTCAGTTGTCTTTGGTGTCTGTGGGTTGAGAAGTCTGGTAACTGCCACAGCTCAATGATTCAGGGCCCTGCTGCCTGTTCCACCCGGCCCTTGGTCTGGTTGGTCCTGGCGCGGCCCGTGCTGGGCTGTACTCTGCTCTGCTCCCAGCTCTGTGTGATAGTCCCTTCCCAGCGACCATCCAGGCTGTCCTGGGCTGGAGCCCTGCTTCCCTCTGCTATTTCATGGGTTCTGCAGCTCTAGAATTTGTTCAGAGCCATTTTTATAGGTGTTTGGAAGGACCTGGTGGAGAACTTAAGCAAGTCCCTGCTTTCCAGCCGCCATCTTGGCTCCAGCCCCCAAAGCATCACTTTCAACAAAGAAGCCTTTTCTGATGCCCAACCTGTTAGTGCTTTTTCCTCAAATTACCTTGTATTTATTTTGTATCTATCTCTGTTTGTACGTATCATCTCCCTCATTAGAGTGAAAGCTCACTGAGGGCAAGAAATCATTCAATTTCATCTTTGTTTCTCCAGCACCTAGCACTGTCTCAGTTACATAGCTAACCCTTAATAAAGATTCATTGATTATTCTTTGCTTCTGGTAGGTTATAAAATTATTTTCTTTGTCACTTGCTTTAGCTCATCATATTCACATATTAAAGTATGCGAGTCAATATATCGTTATGTGTGTCAAGGACTGTGGGGGGCTTTTTGCGAGCTGACTAATTTTTAAAGTTATGAGAAGAATTGTCAGGTTAATTACCATGGGTAATTGGATCATACACTCCTCCCGAAGATTTCCAAGCTCATAAATTACTTGGGAGCATCTCATAAAAAACAGTTTTCACTGTGGCTGAATCAATTTAGTGAGAAATTATATTTTAGATTTAAAAGGGAATATTAAGTTTGAAGCTGACGAGGAACAACAGGATAGCTGAAGACAAGTGGAGTTGACAGCAGCCTCCTCAATTCAGTATTCTTCCAGCTTCTTCAAAATCTCAATTACAAGGCGCAATTTAGTAGGAAGGACAGAAAACAGTCATTTTACTCAGCAGCCGCAAAATCCTGTCTCACCACAATTCAGAGTTGGCTTTCTCTAATTTTACTTTTTAGATACTGCCGAGGAACTGAGGTCTCATCAGTGTCGTGGCCACTACCCATACATGCCTGCCCATAATGGTGGACTCTTGCTCTTAACCTCTCATAAATCTGCCGTAGGGGGTTTCTTTCACCCAAGACTAGAGTGGCTATTTTGAGCTTCCCTTGCTTACTTGAGATGCTTCTTTGCCAGTTTATTCAAATATGGTCCTACTCTGTTCAGTAGTTGGATGTGGTTGGTTTTTTTTTTACTAACCAGTCATGGAGAGGAATCCTCCAAGTTTTTCTCATAATCACAGACAACTAGTATAGAGAAGAATCCCCAGAGTCCAAATCCAAGCCCTTTATTTATTCATTTTCAGAGTTTTATTGATTCCTTTTGACTTTCCATCATAATCATTATCATGCAGATCTCTCTCCCCACCCTTCTCCTTCTCTTGTGAATCAGTTAAGCAAACTCCAACTAATAAAGTGACCATGCCAGTACATGTATTTGTGTGTGCATATGTATTTATGTATGTATATGTGTGTATATCTGTATCTATCTATATATTTATGGAGGGAATTAGGTGGCTCAGTGGATAAAGTGCTAGTCTTGGAGTCAGGAAGATCTGAGTTCAATTGTGGCCTCAGACACTTATTAGTTGTGTGACCCTAGACAAGTCACTTAACCTCTGTTTACCTCAGTGCCCTGCAGAATGAAATGGCAAACTACTCCAATATCTTTGCCAGGAAAACATCATGGACAGTGTTGGCAGACTATGGTCCATGGGATCACAAAGAGTTGGATACAACTGAAGAACTGAATGATAACAATACATATACACATACAAATATATATATATGTAAATACACAAACATATATACATGCATATGTGTATATACACACATACATATGTATGTATATATATGCATATATATCCTTTTATTTTGCATTGATATAATTGCCACATGTACTAATCTCCAAGATGTTCCCTTCCAAGGGTGTCATTCCTTGCAACAAAAAAGAAAAAAAACAAAGAAAGAAAATGCAGGTCATCAAAATTAACCAACACATCAACTTAATCTGATAGTAGTTTGCAAAATATAATTTGTCTTCTCTTAGTACAGTGCAATAGGGACATAGAATAATTTGGAGAACCTAACTGTCTGTACTATCTTTCTGGATGCCTATCGTGTCTGAGTATTAAAAAAAGAAGAAATGTGCACTTTCATTCTCCTTTGTTTTTCAAGTGTGGATAGTTAGGGGAAAATATTTTTCACTTTCATGAGAACTTCATTAAGGAAACTTGGTAGTATGCTAGTGATCAAGGGTAATTAGTTCTATACTTGCCACCTGCCTCTGGAAAGAATAAAAGAAAGTTCTATTTTCTTATCTTTTCTTTGGAGATAAATGCTCTTCTGCCTTTACCTTCTGACTCTTGAGGCATACATATACAGTATATTTCATTAGAGAGGCATTCAAGGAATTTGTAGTTGTTATTCATTTGTTTTTTCAGTCATGTCCAACTTTTCATGATCCCATTTGGGGTTTTCTTGGCAAAGATACTGGAGTGATTTGTCATTTCCTTCTCCAGCTTTTTTTTTTACAGATGAAGAAACTAAGGCAAACAGGTTAAGGAATTTGCTTAGGGTCACACAGCTAGTCTGAGGCCAGATTTGAACTCCAGAAGATGAGTCTTTCTGACTCCAGGCCTGGCACTCTATCCACTGAACCCATTCAAGGAATGTTTCATTTTATATTTAGAGTGAGTATTTATTGGATATTCACTCATAAATTATATTATTTTATTCAACAGACAAGCGAAATAAACTAAAAACTAAACTTGTTTTAAAAAATTAACAACTAAACTTAAGAAAATCAAACAAAAAATGAGACACAAAATGCTATTTTTAAAAGACTGAAGGCTATACCTGATTGGAAGTTAGGACTTGGTGAAGAGGTGATGAGAAACCCTTAAAGGTGATGAAAAACCTTTATTATGGGATCCACATGTGATAGAACCAGTAAGCAATGGATAATTGGTCTGAGTGTCAATAAATATTTAATAAGCACCTACTATGTGCCAGTCTCTGTGCTAAATGTTGGGAATTCAAAAAAAAAAGACGAAAATAGTTTCTATTGTCAAGGAACTCACAATTTAAAGAGGGAGACAACACACAATCATATATATGTATGTATGTATGTATATATACACATATGTGTATGTATATATATGCATACACACATACATATGTGTATATATACATATATATATATATATATATATATATATACATACATATAAGAAGCAAGCTATCCATAGTATAAATAGGAAATGATTACCAGAGGGAAAGCACCAGTATTAAGACGAGTTTGGGAATGCTTCCAAAAAAAGAAATGAAATTAGTTGAGACTTAAAGGAAGCCAGGGAAAACATTAGATGGTGTTAGGGAGGGAGAACATTACACACACAGAAGTCAGTCAGAGAAAATGCCCTGAGTCAAGAGATTGAGTGTTTTGTTCATGGAACAGCCAGGAGCCATTATTATTGGATTGAAGAGCATGTGTTAGGCAGTAAGGTGGTAAGGTGTAAGAAAACTGGAAAGGTAGGAAGGGGTGAAGTTATGGAGGGCTTTGAATGTCAGAGTATTTTATATTTGAACCTGGTGGTGATAGAGAACCACTGGATTTTATTCGGTAGGAGGACAGATGAGCTTTGGGAAATAGCATATACCATAGGCAGAGCACTGTGCTAGGCACTTGGTAAATGCACAGTTTGTATAAGACATAATCCCTGCCCTCATGGAGTTTATAGTCTAGTAGAAGAATGTGTGGTACCCCAAACCTAGAGCAAGGCTTTTCAAGCTATGGGCTTCAGCCTCCTGGTGGCCAAGGCCACCTGGTGCATGAATAGGCTGGTTTCTTCCATCTTTCTTGAGCAAACGTCTCTACTTTGGGCTCATTAAACGTCGTGTTTTCCAAATGCACACATTTTTATTTTTCACATTTATGTATATGTTGTTGTGATGACTAAAAGTACACATTGACTTAAAAATATCCCTGGGTTTAGAGTAGCTTTTTGTTTTCCTGCATCTTCTTCAGTAACAGATGATGATGTTCATGCCATATTCAACTGACAAGTCTTTATTAAGCATTGACCACTGTACCAGCACTAGGCATTCAAAGACAAAGAGGAAATTGCCCCTTCATTTAAGTTGTTTGAATTCTATCATGTGGCTTTCTGCAAAATATTTGATGTTGAAAAGGGTCTTCCTACTTGAAAAGTGGGAAAGGCTTCATCCCTTTCATCTCTTCAGAACTCTGGGTTCCTTCTAGGTCCACCCCAGGGTCTACATCCTACGGAAGAGCTTGCCACCTCTTCTGATCCCCTCCCACTCTTGGGGCTCATTTTTCTTCCTTTACTTTGTATGTATTTCATATTTATTATTGACACACATATTATATTTTCCTTTTCCCAGTACAATCAGGAAAAGTTTCATTTCCCTCTTTTTATTCCTGGTACCTAGCAAATAGCAGGTATTTAATAACACTTACTGACATGAATTGGGGAGGGGCCAGTCAGGCAGGTTTAGTCAGAGTGTGAATAGAGATGATTGGTCCTGAAACGAAGCAAGTGTCCACAAGGGCCAAAAAAAGGTCTAATGTGAAAGCATTTGCCCAGGACGAAGCAGTGGGATCAGGCTAGTGATTGGCAACTGGGGACAAAGAACAGGAAGGAGCCTTTCATTGTAATCTTTTATTTTTCACTAAAGCACTTATTTGTCCTCCTGTAAAATGAAAACAGCATGGAAAATGATGTACGGCTTCCTCACAATACATCCCCAACTATGAATCATCCCTCTTCTCTTGGCCGGTTGCTAGCTCTCCACCTTTCACAATTTATCTTTTATTTATTTCTCATATCTTGGACTCTTTTTGCCTTCTTTCTGATGGTCTGTCTTGCCTCTATGAATTTCTTCCTCTCTCCGTTTCACTGATTTTTTTCCTATCCACTTTCTCTGAAACATTGGTAGATTTGGACAATTTATTTATTTTTACTTGGTTCTGAAAGTGACAGAATCACTAAAGATGGTTTGGGTTTAATTGAGTAACAGACAGAGTGTCCCAAGCACTGACTGAGCCTTTTAATCAAACCTCAAAAGGGGTTTGGACCTGGGGCCTCTTTATAGATTCTGGTGAGCAGTCCATATATCCAAGGAAAAGAGAGACAGTCAATATGTGCTCAGAATTTATCAGGGTAAAGTGATGGACCATGGCCCCTTTAACCTTACATCATTAGGAGCCACAGCCAATTGAATTCTGCGTCATCGGCCCCTGCTCATGCGCTACGTCTAGAGGGGCTTTGATGAAAGGTATTTATTCTCCATTCACTCTCCCATACAAGGACTGATACAATGAGACTTTCCAACATCCTCTCCCCAAGCAGTAAGAAAGGCAGCAAAGGAAACTGTCAATGAATAAAGGAAGCATTTATTAAGCACTTGTTGTGTGCGGTGGCCTTCAGTCAAGACTATTGTTTTCACATTGTGCCTTTGACACATAGAGCACCTTTATGACTGGAAAAATCCTTCAACTTCTGTGGGCCTCCGTTTCCCTTGTAAAATGAGAGGGTTGGGCTCCATGGTCCCTGAGGACCCCAGCTGATCTTATCATCTGTTACACCTATTTCATCTTAGAGATTTGATCCCATATGACCTAACTGCAAGCTCAGCATGCTTTCTGCTCAACTATGTTGCTAGTTTCCAGGGCAGGGACACTCCAGAGTCTCGCCCACCAAGGGGAAGGATTATCAGACTGCTGTTCAGGCTATGTAGTAGATGGTTATTGCTGTTATCCTTGTTATCCTTGCTGTTATCCTTGTTCCACCATGTCCAACTCTCCATGACCTCATTTGGGATTTTCTTGGCACAGATACTAGAGCGGTTTGCCATTTCTTTCTCTAGCTCATGTTACGGGTGTGGAAACTGAGGCAAACAGGGTTAAGTGGACTTCCCAAAGGCCTTACAACTGGGAAGTATCTGAGACTAGATTTGAATTCAGGAAGACAGCCTTTCTAACTTCAGGCTGGCTGCTCTATCCACTGCACCGCCTTGCTGGATGATCATTGCAACTAATCTGTCAAGGACTTGGAGCTCAATCACTGGCATTTAAGTCCTATTTTTTTCTCTTTACTAGCTGGATGACCTTCACCATGTCACCTGATCAAATTACTAGGAGGAAAGCGCTTACTCTATGTGTTACCCTGGGCAAGTTACTTCTCCTCCCTTGGCAGAAGTTTTCTTGTCTGTAAAATGGGCACAATAATTGTACCTGCCTCATAGGAAGCAAATGGTGTTACATACAGAAAGTGCTGGGCAAATCTTGACTGTTATAAACATATTTGCTGTCACTATTGTTTGTAAACTGTAGTATGATAGGTAAATGGAAACTTATTGGGACCATACCCTCTTCCAGTCCCTTGAGATAGAGGAAATTATACTGCATTTATAGTATTAAAGCTTACATTTCAATAATGGTTTTCAGGTTCATTTGTCTAGGGGCTCTTAGTAGATCAGTGGTGCTTTTTTTCTCCTTTTCTTAATTTGGCTCCTTTTATAAGTGAGCATAGCTCACAGGATTGTAGATTTAGAGCCAGAAAAGATCTCAGAGGTCATCTAGAGCAACTAATTTTACAAATAAGGAATCAAGGCCAAGGAAGGATAAAAGACTTGTCCAATACCTCCTAGGTAAGAATTTATAGACTTAGGATTTGAACCCAGGTCCTCTGATTGTGAACCTACCATGCTTCTGTGGAGGAATGATAGAAAGTTAAGGACACAAGTTGCACAAGGTGATAATGCTTGAATGTGTTATGATCTGCATGATTGTGGAGAGTATTCACCTCAATGAGCTCACAGATCCATTGATGTCCTAGGGTATAGCAAGACCAGCTCAGGATGAGAAGGTATAGGTGGTTTGCATTAGAAAGGAGCAACCTTTATGCACAGAAGACCATAGATCCATCAAAATATTGACGTATTAATTTAAGAAGTGGCCTGTTGTGATACTTTCTTTAATCCTGCTTCCCCATACTTTATATGACATCGATTAATGTACTATTACTAGAGAAGAAAGAACATTTGTCTCTGAAAAGCACTTTCTTTGTATTCATAGATAATAAAAACAACCTTTCATCAATTTTAGGTATTCTTGAGTTAGTCTTTATGTATCTGAGCTATGACATGATATTTCTGGAAAGCACTTTTCTTTTTTTCTCAGTGGCACAATTTTTCAAAAAAAAAAAGTTGATTATGATATATCACAAGCTTTGTGTCTATCAGCAAACCATGAAAACATCCACTATGGTCCTGTCCCAATGCCTCATCTTATCAAGAAAGTGACCCTAGGTTCTGGAAGACTGTGCCAATGAAGCGTAAACTTGGGCATGTCCTATACAGTTGAAATAGCTTCGGGTATGGTCAGAAAAATGGATTGGCTTCCTATTTTCTAAAGACCTCACCAATAGTCAAGGAACCTTCTTACCAAATTGACAATAGACCAGTGAGCTTTTCAGATCAATGGCTTTCTAATATGTAACAAAAAGTTGGCTGATGGCTGCCCTGGCATCCTTGAAAGCCAGTTCTAACCTAAGGCCTTTCTGAAGCTCCACATTGTGAGTGTCTTCTCCCTTTTAATTAGTTTATTTTGATGTCCTCTAAGGTACCTTGCTAATCTATGGTCTACAAATCTAAAAATTCATTTAAGTACAATTATCATTTTAATTACATCAGCAAGGTCTAGTCATGAACATTCAATATCTCTACAGTTTTCTAAGTATTCTTTATTTTTAAGACTTTTTTATTTTTTGGAATTTGTGTCTACAGAGTGTCCCTGAAGTCTGGATACATAGGATACCTCACTAACATCTCATTAACCATTTCACTGAAGGCTCTGTGTTGTTCAGTGACTATGCTAAAGGAGAAGGTGTACTCAATGAAAATCAAAGATGCAACATGCTTGATTGAATGCATAAAGAGTGAATGTGCTAAAATTGATGGCAGTGTGGAGTTATTGCATCGAGTTCACGTGAATCTTGCAAAGCACATCAACCTTTGCATCACAAATGATGGAAATCATATTGAAGATGCTATTTGTTAACATATCAATTAAATACAATGTTGTTGAAAACTTCATTTCTTTTCTTGAAAATATGCATTTTTGCCTATGTGTACAGATTTTAGAAACACCACGTATATAAGTCTTTATGTGTGCCTTGATAGATCTACTGCCGTGTATTTTATACATTTCATTGCTATTTTGAATGGGATTTTCTTTTTATGATTTCCTCCTTGAAATTAATTTTCATTATTTATTTCTCTGAATACAAGTCCCCACATCCTCCCAGCAGAATGCAAACTCCTTGAGGGCAGAGATTGTTTTGGTTTCTAAAACTGGCTTCCACCTTATTATGGGGCATTTAGTAGACAATCAATGTTGGACTGAAACAATTTGTTGTATGTGTCAGCATACTGAATCCAAATCACAACTCCACTATTCATTGTTAGTAAATGTCATCGTGTGGCAGCTTGAGTGTATTCATAACGAATCCTCACTTACCAGACCTTATTATTGAGGGTCCCAGAAGGTCTATAACCCATTTTTGGAATGAGATTAGTTACCAGCGTCCCAGTTACCCATCTCCCTGACCGTGAATTTGGAGGGAGAGATTATCAGCGGCGCTGTGCGTTTTGTAAGACGCTCGCTATTCGGCATCTCTGTGGGCCCACTGTTCTTCAATTTCTCCTCATTTAAGATTGTTCATCAGCAATGTTAGCTCAAGGAGATTCTGTGTGAGCAAAAAGATGAAGTCCTATTATTGTCTGGGTTTTGAATGGGAGGAGGTTTGACCAGAGAATATTTATCTGGTTAAAGATCTTGTGGAGCTCCCATGGACTAGAATTTTAATGAGTCCAGCAGAGTGATGAGATGGCCTGAGATAATAACATTGCTTGGGAACAGGCAACCTATGTGGCAGATGAGAAAGCAGAGCAAAACAAAACAGCATTAGCTCCCCTCCATTCACTGCTTCTCAGCCTGTCTAGTCAGGATCACAAATTTAACAACCCAAATGGGCGAAACGAACACTGAGCAGATGAACTTTGGACTTCAACACCATGTGAAGAAGCCATGGGCCACAACAGACAGAGAGCTGGACTTGGTGTCATGCAGGTTCAAATCCCATATCTGATACTAGCAATGTGATCGAGGCTCAGCTGTTCCATCTTTAAAATGGGGGAAAATAGCACCTATTTCATAGGTTTGTTGTGAGATTCAATTGGGATAATGGATGCAAAATAACTTACAAAATGTAAAGTCCTTGGTAAATGTAAACTGATATGTTACTATTCTTAGCCCATTCTTCTTATCTTTCTTTGTATTATTACTATCATTATGCTGTAGATTTAGACATAGAAGGACCCTTAATGGTCATATAGTCCAATACCTGCATCTTACAGATGAAGAAACTGAGGCTTACAAAACTTAAGTGAGTTTTTTATGAACACTTAATTATTAAGTAGCGGAAACAGATTTCAAATCCACATCTTTTGACCTTCTAACGTAGAACGTAAAGTATTACAGGGAGAAGGGACCTATGCAGGTTTTTTTTTAGGTAGTCTTGATTGTTAGTAGACCATCAAAACAAATTCTGGGGAGTAATCACTCCCATGTCTATAGTATCTTTTTGTTTACAAACCACTTTACTCTCATTGACCCAGGGAGGTCAGTAGTATCAGTATTATTATCATCATTTTATAGATATGGAAACAAAGAACTCGGGGATGTTGAGAGATTTGTTCAGAGTTTCATAACTGGACAATGTAGTAGAGAGGATGGAGAGATGGCCTCAGAGACAGGAATATCATGGCTCAGGTCTTACCTCTGATACATATTGGCTGTGTCACTCTGGACAAATCCCTTACCCTCTCAGTTTTCTAGGGTGGTGGATCAAACTCAAATTGAAAGACTAAATCCTACAGAATGGTCCCTGCCTCCCCATGTTGACTTAGGAAACCACATATTAACATCCTCTGTGTTTTATTGTTTTTTAATTTATTTTGTTAACTACTTCCAAATAACATTTTAATTTTGTTCTCAACGTACTGGAGAGTATTCCTGGCAATATGTCTGACCCCTCTGTTCTAGGAAACTTTCTAAGACTGTTAAGTTACAAAGAAGATGCCACCCTGATTTGGTAGAGGTGTTTCCTCACCTGGGAATTCCCTCTATCAATGAAATCACATGTCCTTATATTTCAAAGTTAATGTGCCTATGTTGTGATAACACACTGACAAATAATTTCTTGTTTCCTTGGCATTATAATAATTTCAAAATAATTCTCAATTATGAAGAACTATTGGACTTTCAAAGCTCTCATCTCACATTGTCCTCATAGGGAAGGTAGTACGAAGGTCACTGCCCGATTTCAGAGATGATGGTACCGCGACCAATAGAGGTTCAGTGACTCCTCCAAAGAGAATGTGACACAGCTGGGATTCTGAACCATGCCTCCCAGTTTGACACACTTCCTTTTATATAGCATTGCCCTTAACTGAGGTAGCAAGGCTATTACAGTGGAAAAAGGGTGGGACCTGCAGTCAGGAAGATGAGTTCACATTCTGCTTCAGACAAGTCACAACCTCCCAGGGCCTCAGTTTCTTCTTTTTAAAATTCGAATAGTGATAATAACATCTACCTCCCCTCCCCCACTGGTTGTTGTGAAGATAAAATGAGGTAACATATTTTGGAAACTACTAAGCACTGTATAAATGCTAGCTGTTATTACTGTTTCATTGATCAACATAAACTAGTTTCCAGGCATATGAAATTAGTTAATAAGTGATAAATCACCTGTGTGAGAGGCTTTGAAAAGTGGCAAAGAAGAACAAAGGAATGTATTACATCATGTTGGAATTTCTTCCATTGAACTCCATGAGCTATGAAGAAGACAAGAGAATGATCCCTTCATGGTGAGCTTCTGATAGGAAATCGATGGGAGTCTTCAGAATGAATGGCCGTCACAATTGAAGGTCTCGACATGCATGAGGTCACTGATCTATTGGAGTTTGGGAGGAGTAGGGGAAGCAAAGTTGCCATCCAATTAGACTTTCCCTAAATTTGGAAAGTTGTGATGACCAGCTTTTTAATGCCCTGAGGTGTGTGGAGATGAAATGTCCTACGTGAATATCCATGTGTGACATTTCACAATGATGAAGGAATTATTAAAAGGGAAACAAATGGAAGCCGCATCCAAACCTCTATACCTGAGCTATCATCTCAATGCCAGCTCCTTCCAGTGGGCATCCAGTTTCTGCTTGGCCACCATTGCTTAGGGAGGACCTGCCAGCCCATTCCACTTATATTTACATTTTAGGAAGTGTATCTCTGTCTGGTCTAATGTGCCTCTTGGCAACTTTGTCCTTTTGCTTCTCATTCTGGCCTCTGTAGCTAAGCAAGAAAATAATCAGTTACTGTGATGACTTGTATTCAAATCTCAGCTCTGCCACGTACTCCCAGTGTGGTATTGGCAAGTCACGTCTCTAGGTCTCAATTTCCTCTTCAGGACGTGGGGGCGAGGGAGTGATCGCTCTTGATGACTACTAATGTCCTTCCTAGCTCTGCATTTACGATCTTCAGTCTTTTTTCTCACAATGTGACAGCCCTTCAAAGAACTGTATACAGCTATTGCTTCCCCCGTGGGTCCGCTCTTTTCCAGGCTTCCGATTTACTTCCATCAGTCCTATATGGTATGAATTAATGGGCCAGGGGCAATTCTCAAGCATTTTTTCACGAGGTAATTTTCTTGACACAAAGTGGGAGTGGGGAAGTGAGGACTTGTCAGGGCAGAGAGCAAGGATGCTCTCTCCCATTGCTAGTCCTCAGTCTGGGTAAGCCTAGCAGTGGTGGCCTGGAAGATGAAGACACCCAAGTGGCATAATGAAGAGGCTGGATGACCACTTATTGAACCTACTATGATGGAGCTTCCTTTGGTGTATGGGATGCACTCGATAACTGCTTGGGTTCCTCCTAACTCCCCAACTCTATACAGGTTTGCTGAGGAATTCTTGGTACAGGCATCGTAAGTATTTGCTTCAGTGGCTTTCGTGAAGGACCCGGGTAGGGGGAAACCCGAGAGGGGTACCTATGCCCAGCTCAAATATTGACTCTCAGTCTGTATTGCAAATGGTAGCAGTAAGTAGAGAAAGCTGATCGGTCTGATCTTACAGATAATGAAGCCCGTCTCCCTGGAAGCCTCCTCCCTTGGGGTACCTTTGGCTGGGGTAGGTGTAGAGGATACCCAACTCTGTTGTACAGCAGAAAGGGTGCTGGGTTTGGAGTCAGAGGGCTTGAGTTCCAATGCCAGCTCTTTTACTTACTACCTATGTGACCTTAGGGAAATCACTTAACCTCTCTAAGCCCCAATTTCTGCACCTGTAAAACAAAGCCATTGGACAAGATGAGTGGGTTTCTTTCAGCTCTAGATTTATGATCCCATGCTTGACTTTGGGCAAGCCACTTACTTTCCAGGGGTCTCAGTTTCCTTATTGGTAAAATTCTGAGTTGGATTAGATGGTATCAGAGGTCCCTTCCAGATTTTGATCCACGATCCTCCTTCTACCAATGGTCTCTACTTTTGTGACTCATTTGGTTTCTATGAGCCACTATTCCAGACTGCTCAAATTTTTAGCTTTTAAAGATGCATAGCATTCCTCTACCCATAACAAAAAGTCAAAGGGGATTTAAGGCCATTCAAGGCTATTATATAGATGCCTTTTGGAAGACTTTTCAGTACACTGTAGAGATTTGACGTGGCAGTCTGTGAACAGTGACTGAAAGAGTGACATAGTAGAGTGAATGCTAAATTTTGAACCCAAGGATCTGGATTCAAATCTCAGTTACTTCCTAGCTGTATAACCTCATTTGAGTCTTTTCTTCATCTTCACGAGCCCTAGTATCTTCCTTGGTAAAATGAAGGGTTCAGCCAAGATGGTTACTCATGTCCCTTTTCCTCTGTGTTGCCTCAAGGGGACTGCTCTGGCACCAGTAATAAGGGGAGATTGAAGAAGGGAGAAGCAGGAAGACCACATGGGCCGCTATTGCAATAGTCCAGGTGAAAACCAAGGCAAGGCTGAGCTTGGGTGGTAGATGCAAGGCTGCATTGTAGGGTGGACAGAATGGGGTAAAGGTGAAAGAGTAGGAAGAGACAAAGGCAATTGGGAACCTCTGGGACTTGGAAGATGGCACTGATCATTAACTCAGATCAGATAAAGCATAGGTGAAGCCCAGGCACTGGGCTGAGGGCTGGGAATACAAATACAAGCGAAAAGAAAGACTAGGCCTGCCCTCAAGGAGTGTACATTCTAATGAATGAAAATAACACATTTCAGGGTCATAAAAGGTTAGGGGGAGAGGCACCCACTAGGGGAAAGGTAGAAAATTAGTCTGCAAAGTCAGAAGCTGAGAAGATTAGACAAGAACATGGCCGGTTTGTTTTTTTCCCCCAATTGAAGTTCTGAGGAGGAGTACAACATTTGGAGCAGGTGGGCACAAAGATGGATGAGTCTCCTTGATGACAAGATTTCTGGTTGGAAGCATAAAGACCAGAGAGTGAGGAGCTGAGTGTAGTAAGAAATTTGGTTGGCTGAGTTCACCTCCGAATGGTGAAGGTTAATTAACAGTGAGGTATGGTGGGAGGGTTACTGACTCTGTAGTCAAAGGAGCTGGATTCAAGTTATTCCTCTGACACTGACTAACTATGGGGACTCGGGCAGGTTGTTTCTTCCCCATATGGCTTAGTTTCTTAGTTTAAATAGAAAAGAAAGCCTCTGAGATCCTGTCCAGCTCTAGGCCTAGGATCGGTTATGGCCTCTAAGTGAGTGCAGTCGAGGTGATTTCTACAGCTAAGACATCATTGTTTTTGGAGGCAATCATTTAGTAGGATCAATAAATAACAAGCCAGCTTGGCTTCGCTGACATTGTTCCATTAGCTTCAGCATCTGTAGTGGTCACTAGGCTGAAGGTTTGTATAGAGACTACTTCTAAAGGTTTTCCAGGTAGGGTAGGCATGGGCAATGGAGTTTTTATAGTAATTAAACTTTATTTTAGTTTGTAATACTCTGAAGTATAGTTTATCTGGGAAATGGAAGACCCTCTTTTGGAGGACCTTTAAGATAGACATCAAACAATCAACTAGACTTATTAAATATCTACTATGTGGGGCTATGCTAAATGCTGAGCAAAAAATAAAAAGCAATGCGCTCTTCCTGCTCTCCAGGATCTTAGAGTCTAATGAGACAAATTCAAACAACTATGCACAAACAAGATATACACATGATAAGCTGGCAGTGGTTTCCCAGACAAATGACATGAGTGTTACTGAGAGTGACTGGGATGAGGATAACCAGCAACAGGGAAAGCTAAGTGGCTCGCTTCCTAGTGTGTAACCACTCACTCTTCAAAAGAGAATATCCTTTGGACCAGAAAGAAGAGGACAAGAGTGATGAATAGGGATATGATACCCCACATATGTAGACAGGTAGTCAGAAAGCACCTGGCTGCTCCTTGGTTGAGTTCAAAGCACCTCACATGGACAACTCCATCCAGGTGGCACTTAGAGAACCAGCTGGTGTGATTGTTGAGTCACTATCAGTGAGGTGGGAAAGGTCATGGAGAAATGGAGAGGGCCAAAGGACTGGACAAAGACTGATGGGAAGAGAATCGAGTCAGCAGCATCAAGGTCAGTGAGCTGGGTTCTAATTCTGGGACAAATTCTAGAATGATGTATTAAAATCTACTTTTTTAAACTCAGGGTTTAGTAGGCTGAGAACTTCCTGTAAGTATGATAGGGTAATTGGGAGATCCAGTGTGTCCTGAGGCTAATGGAGTAAGAAAGGTGAAGTGACTGTCCATGATAAGGGATATTAGACTAGCGTTGTTCTCTCACGTGGTCAGACCATGCTTGGATCATGCTGTTCAGTTCTAGGTGCCATATGTTAGAAACAACATTGATGTGCTGGAGAACTAGAGGAGAATCAGCCACTTCATCCATCAACAAGCTTTTATTAAGTACTTACTGTTTGCTTTTTGTTCTGTCTTGGCTGACCCTTAGTGATCTCATATAGGGTTTTCTTAGCAGAGATATCGGAGGGGTTTGACATTTCTTTCTCCAGCTCATTTTACAGATGAGGAAGCTGAGGTCAGCGAGGTTTAGTGACTTGCCCAGGGTCACACAGCTAGTAAGTACCTGAGGCCAGATTTGAACACAGGAAGATGAGTCTTCTTGCCTCTAGGCTTGGCACTCTAGCCACTGTGTCATGCTGTAAGGAGACCAAGAACCTAGGAAGGGACCAGCAACGAAGACTGTGAATGGCATTAAGTTTATGCCATAGGAGGATTTATTGAAGAGATGGAGGAGTCATGGTGGAGCAGGAGAAGGGAGTGTGTTATGAGAGGAACCTTCCAATGATGTTGTGGCAAGAGACACTAACAAAGAGTTTGGAGCCTTGGCATGTTTGAGCAGTTCTGCCTCTCACTGACCTTGTAGTCCTGGGCAGGTCATGGGATCCTCTCTGAGCCTCAATTTTATAAATGAGGAAGTTGGACTCACAAATGCTTTTTGCCTAGCTCTAGCATTTTTTCTGATTCTCTGGCCTTGGTGGGTCCTTCAGGATAAGGAGGATGCAGCCACTTGCTTCTTCCTGTATGAGAAGTAGGAGGTCCCTGCAAGCCGAGATTGCAATAAGGGAGTACCCTTCTGATCAGATTCTTGAGGGCCTTCTCCCATTGTTAGCGCCTTTCATCATTTTCAATCACTCACTTGACCTCAGAACACAAATGCCATTGCCACTGAGGTGCTAGAATTGCTTGCAGAAACTTTTTTTGATTGTTTTTACAGTGAAATCTCCACTTGGGGAGCCTGGAAAAGACACAGTCCTGATTTGGCAATGATTGAATTCTGTTTTAAATTATATTTTATATTTGAAACCGACAGAGAATTGAGCAAATTCCAACCCCCAACTCCATGTTGCCTTGAAAGCCTTCTCTGTGATTCTGACCTGAGAGTGTTTATAATTGGCTTTGTTTAGATGTGGGGCCTGCAGACTTGAGCCTGGCACCTCTTGGCTGCTTCCTCCCACCAGCAGGGCCTGTGTTGTTGGGAGGCTTCATCACCAACCTGCTGTGAATGATGTTATGCCTTCCTTGCTGGACTCAGGCTGTCTCCGTCTTTCTCACTAGATGTTAGGTCTATGATTGATGAATGCCCATAGAAAACAGGAGGCTGGCTTTTGAGTGTGAGGCTGAGAGAGTAACCAGCTATGGAAATCAAAGTTAGAGGACTGGTTTTGTTATCCTTCACAGCCTTGAATGGCCCTTCTTCTCTTTAGGGCCACCGACAGGACTGAGTTCAATGTTGCTTTGAATCAACACGCAAGGAGTATAGCAGAGTGGCTACAGTTCTGGACTCTGCTTTAGGAAGATATGAGTTCAAATCCCACTTGAAACACTCACTAAGTCTGGCCAAGAACCTTAACCTCTTTCAACCACTGTTTCCTTATCTGTAAAATGAAGGATGTTTACCTGGGTACCTCTAAGGCACCTGTGCCTATGATCCTCCATCTGTAATCAAGCTATCTCGAATATCCCACTGTTCCCCAACACAGTTTTAAGGTAGGCTCTTTATGTCCTTTGCCACATTGCTGCAGCATATGGGATTAACCTTATGTCATGACAGCCACCTTCAAGTAACTCATATCAATGAGGGGTTCAGCTTATTTTGAATGGCCCCAGGAGGCAGAATTAGGAGGAGGTGGTGGAAGTTAAGGGGGCAGATTTTGGTTTTATTTGTAGAAACACGTTCTCAGAATTAGTGCTATCCAGTGGTGGGATTCAGCTGGTTCGTGCCAGTTGGACATAACCATTATCTAATTTCAGGTTGATTTGGGTGAACTGGTTGTTAGCGGGGGCCCAGCCTGCGCCAGCCACTTCAGTGGTGGCAGTGGTGGCAGCACCACGGCTTGGTTCAGTGGAGAACCGGTTGTTAATTTATTTGAATCCCACCACTGGAGCTATCCCCAAAGTGAAATGGATTGCTCTGGCAAAGGGTGGATCCTCAGTCCCTGGAGGCTTTCAAGGAGACCCAGAATAACCACTCATCATGTATGTTGTGGAGGGGATGGGTTGGATGAGTTGACCTGGGAGACCCCTTCCCACTTTGACATTTGAGAATTCTCTGTACACATATCCATCTTCTGTGACCCCATCCCCAATTTTTCATGTTTTCTTTGCTGTACTTTGTTTTGTTAGGTTAAAAATAAGGAAAGAAATTCTTGATTCCCTCTCCCCCTCACACACATTGCTCCTTTTATCCACTCTGAGGCCCCCTCCTCCCCAGGGAACTTTCCATTCCTTGTTCCTTTCCCTATTCTGCTCTGTTCCTGAATCCTTTGTACACGATGTTGTCTTTCCCTTTTTTATTTTGTCTACTGTTACTCTTTCTCTCCTCAGTCACACATTCTGTCTCCTTCTTTCCTCTCCATTTCTTGGCCTGATCAAATATTAGAGGTCAATATTGAGGCTTGCCCTCTTCTTGGGAGAGGGGGCATGCTAATCCGTAGTCTAGCAGATCTTCTCAGCCTGAATTTCCATAATTCTCCAGGGAATGCAGGGGTGGCTTTGGGGAGAATGTTAAACAGTGGGGGCCTAGAGAAGAATAGCAATGACTCCCCTCCCCTGGAAACAGCATTATTTTAAGATTCAGTGCAACATTTCCTTCTGCCTTGCAAGCTGTGTTGGGTGCAGGCGGGTGTAATGAGAGGAACCAACGAAGGACCCGAGATTTACAGAACCTGTTGGAGAAATCGAGTGCTGTCCTTGTACTGAGGTCTGCTCTGAGCTCTAGGAATCCCTTTACTCTCTGGCAACAGGTGTTGCTCTGGATGGGAAGGTGAGCTGCTGCCTGCGGGGGGCGGGGGAAGTTTCATGCGTTTGCAGCCAATGGTGTGGGGGAGCTGACAGCCCAACAAGCCGGAGCACCATCCAAATGCTATTTACTTTACCAGCTGAGTTCCCATCTGTTACGAGTTCTAGTCACCTGATCTTGAGTTGAGTGGCTCCTCCCCCACCCCCAACCTTTACCAAAATCTGCCAGGCCACTGCCTATTTTTCTGTACTGTGAATTCCTGTCACATGGGAATTTGGACATTTATACTCTGCAGCCTCAGAAACAGCTGCAAATAGATTTAGAGACTCACAGAAAGTGTTAGCAAAACTTCAAAAACTGTCCGGTCCAATTGGAATCTGTCCAACAATCTTCACCACATGCCCACGATTGGTCATCCAGCCTCTGTTTGAAGACCTCCAAGGAAGGGAACTCATTACCTCCTAAGGCCACCCTGTGCACTCTTGGGCAGCTCTCATTGTTAGGAAGTTTGTCTCTTTTGACTCTTACCTCCCCAGTGGCCCTAGTTCTTTCTGTAAGGACAATCCCCACTCTGTGTGACAGGCCTTAAATATTGGAGTCTAGCTCCCATTAAACCTCTATACCAAGAAAAATCCCTTCCCCTTAAACAGCACGGCTTCACAGCCCTTCGGCATCTGGGTTGCCTGCCTCTGTTGCTCTCCATCTTATCAACGTATTTCCTAAAGGATGGTGTCCAGAATAGAACCTAATACTACAGATATGGTCTTACCAAAATACAGTACAAAGGATGCTTGAGTGGGTCGCTTGGTCAGTAAACATTTATTAAGCACCGTGTTAAGTTCTGAGGATACAAAGGAAGGCAAAGCCAGGCCCTGCTCTCAAGGAGATTACAGTCTAACTGGGGAGAGGACATACAAATAATTATATACAGACAAGATGCAGACATAATAAATGGGAGGTAATCACATAGGGAAGGTATCAGCATTAAGAGGGGTTGGGAAAGGCTTCTGGCAGATGAGACTATAGCCGAAGCTATAAGGAGGCCAGGAGGGATATCTCCACAGGCCTGGGTACCAGTCCTCTTTTAGTGAACCTTAATAACGTATAAAGTGCTTTGCAAACCTCAGTTTGCAAAGTAAACAGTGCTAGTTATTTATCATCCTCGTCATCATCATCGGTGGCAGCAGCAGCTTCTTGAATGACATAAGATTTTGTCTTCAGCCACATACTTTTTCACTTGCACAGGATCATCAATTTTTTTGAAGGTCTAGAACACACCGTTGCTTAAACTCCCTGACACACTCGATGAGGCACACACTGGATAGGAAATATGGCATAACTGATTCCCAAAGCTGCTGCCAGGAGGGCTATGTATCAAACCCATATCCCATACTTCTTACTTGGATGACTGTGAGCAAGTCCCCTTAATCCCACTGAGCCCCAAATTCCTTATTTTAAAATAGGAATAATGATTCTCATACTCCTTATCTTACAGTTGTTCTGAAGAAGGAACTTTGAACAGCTAAAGGTGT
>CM053624.1:10495521-10524872 GCA_028646595.1 Phalanger gymnotis
AGGGTGGGTGGGAAGGGAAGAGGGGAGAGAATTTGGAACTCAAAGTTTTAAAAACAGATGTTCAAAAACAAAAAAAAAAGTTTTTGCATGCAACTAGAAAATAAGATACACAGGCAATGGGGCATAGAAATTTATCTTGCCCTACAAGAAAGGAAGGGAAAAGGGGATGGGAGGGGAGTGGAGTGACAGAAGGGAGAGCTGACTGGGGAACAGGGCAACCAGAATATATGCCATCTTGGAGTGGGGGGAGGGTAGAAATGAGGAGAAAAGTTGTAATTCAAAGTCTTGTGAAAATCAATGCTGAAAACTAAATATATTAAATAAAATTAAAAAAAAGAATTTATACTCTCCAAGCCTCAATTTCTTCAACTATAAAATGGGTGTAATAATGTCCATAGCATTTATGACACAGAGTTATGCTAAGGACCAACTGTTGTATGAGGGCAGAATTTATGATTTCAAAGAGAATCATACATATGTCTGAATGGTTCAGAACTGCACGATATAAGGAGTTTCCTAAGTAGAAGGCAGAAGAATTAAAGCATTTATTCAAGCTTCAAAGTAGCAGACCCATGAACCCATGTCCCCATTTTGATATCTTGGTCAAAAGCTTCCAAGTTCAATAAGTCCGCCTCACAAGAGTAACCAGGAGGCCACAGAAAAACATGATGGCATTAAACCAGATCATATTCATGCTTCCCCCTCCGGTAAGAAGATCACCCACTGGCCTCAAGCCCTTGCTCAGCACTCCTCGGTCCACACACGTCAGCCCTGCTACCAGCAGCTCCTGCATCTTCGCTTCGGCTTTATCTTCAGCTTCTGCTGTAGCTGTCTCTGGCTCCAACAAAATCTCAATCTCCAAGCTGTCTTCTCTCCTCTTATAGAGTTTTTGACGTCATCAAGTGTGGTCTGAATGACCAGAGCTTAGGCTCTGGCTATTGGTTCTTGAGTTGGCCCCTCCCCTTAGGACCCTGGGAGGTTCACATCCACATAGATTAGGTTAACACCTAATGGGGGTTAGCCAGCCCCGCCTTGGGCCCCACCCCAGTCACCAATCCACACCCACATAGGTTCCACACCTAATAGGGGTTTGGGCCTGGGGCTTAGCACCTAGTAAGGCTCAATGAAATACACTCAAAGCAAACAAAAGCCAAACTCTTCAAGGGCACTAAGTGCTAAAGAGCCCATTTTGCTTACCAGCACACCAACTGAGATGTTTTCAGAGGGCCTTTCAAATCTTAAAATGCTAGCTATCTAAATGTCAGTATTTATCAACTATTATTAATTCCTACATGGTTTGGGGCATGTCAATTATTGCTTGGAGTACTCAAATTCCTCACCTTTAAAATGGGGTGTTTGGAGTATTTAAATACATCCTAATCCTTGAAAGATCTTTGGCTCCGGAGTCAGAGAACATGGGAATAAAATTCTGCCTCTTGTGATCATTACCACCTGGGTGACTTTGGACAAGCCACTTAACTGTCTTGGGTTTCAGTTTTCTTATCTGTAATTGGGTGCAGTGGAGTATATGCCTCTAAAATTCCTTCTTGATCAGAATCTGCAGTTCTGTAAATCTGTGAAATGTTACAGACCTTGACATGATAGTTGTAGTATTGACTTCTATTGACTGAGAATATATACGATGAAAAAAGTCTTGGGTGGGTGTTATGAGTTTGACAATTTCATGTAATAATTCTGCAGTCTCCCAAGAGTCCATGTAACAGAGACTGAAAATAATCACACTAGGTTGTCTCTAAGGTCCTGTCCAGATGGAATGCATGAGAGATGGAATGGATGGAAAAGGTGTTGATCATGGAAACCCTACAAACTTAGAGTAATTTTTAGGATTGTTTCATTCTGAGTATACTTTCAAGAAAGCAGATGATTAAAAAAGAAGATAGATTGGCAATACAAAGGGGAGAGATTAGCCACTGGAGAACTCATTTAGTCCGTTGCTATCCTCACAACATTAAGAGACCTTGAGAAAGGCTCTTGGGAGTTCTGATGAACCTCCTGTGGTATAGAGTTGGTATAGAGAGCAATGAGCAGGGAAGGATGGGTGGTGGCAGTCAGAATCACTGGAGGGAATAGGGACCCTGATGAGATCATAGATCCATGGAAGCGAGGTGGCAGAGTGGGGACAGCATTGGTCCTGGAGGATCAAATGGGATAATATTTGTAAAGTGTATAGCACAATACCAGATACATAGTAGGTGTCATATCAATGTTTATTCCCTCCCCCCTTCTCCTATGAGTATTTGAGGCCATATTGTGGCTAGTCGTTGTGTCTGCATTAAGGGAATTCCTTAGTGATCAGGAAACCTCATCATATGATCCTTTCGGATATTCTATTGAAATTCATAGAAACCACACTCAATCAATCAATATAAATGTATTAAACACCTGCTCTGTGCAAGTCCCTGTACTAGATGTTAAAGATAATGAAATTTCATTTCGCCAAAATAAAATGCTATCTGCCTTCACGCACCTTGCATTATATCTGTGGGGAGGAGACAACCTGTACACCTACACACGTATACAAATGATCTTCGAGAGCATAAAAGGCAATTCATGGGAAGGTCAGGAAAGCCTTCATTGAGGAGGTGAAAGTTGGAGCCCCAGTCCTAGAGATCCATGGCAGAATACCCTCAAAAGCTAATTGCCGAAGATCCCTGTTATTTTCTTCTTCGGTTCTATTGGCTATGTCTTTCCCTTGATAATTTACATGAGTGTGATTTAGCTCTAGAAGGAAAAGCACTGAGGTGTAGATCTGGGACCTTGCTGTGACACTTTTCTGTATGTCTTTGAAAGATATGGGAAGATATGTTAGGCGGCAAGCATCGTAGAATCTAGACTTGGAGGGGGCCATAGAAATAAGCTTACCCACTCCCTTCCTTTTAAGGTTGAGGAAGCTGAGGCTCAGAGAGGACGTGTGATTTGCTGAAGGTCGGATCAGTAGGAAGCAAGAGAGGAGAAGCTAAAACTTGGGTTTGGCCTCCTCTCTGCCACACAACTGAGTTGAGGTGGAAGTGAAGCCTCACTGCTCTATTTATGGGATCTGAACTTTAGACATTGTGTGGGTGGTATGGTGGGCCAGGAATGCTTACATGGCACTCCAGTTACCGAGAGGGCCTATGATAGCCTAGAATGTTAAAGTGTCAATTTCTCAGAGGCTTAAACTAATAAATTGGGATCCCCTTGATCTGCTGCAAAGTTTAGCACAGAATACACAAGCTTATTTTTAAAAGCTTATTTTAAAAACAAGACTGCTAGATGTTGTCATTTGAGTTTGAATCCTAGAACCTTAGGCAATAATTTGTAATGGGATGGTTTATCTGGTTTTTTCTTATCTTTTTTTCATTAAGTTCTGAACATAAACTCCAAATAAATGAGTATTTCCATGTGCAACAAACAACAGCAAAGCAGGACTGTATATGTAATGGTGGATCTCCATTAGGCATTGTTGCTTTTGATTTTAGGTTTATAATTGTTTCTATCAATAACTCGCAATGCCTTTGTCTATGATTTTTTCAGGCCTTCCTCCTGTTCCGTGTACATTTTTAACAGGTTAATGGACCTCTTTTCCTTGGTTGGTTATCCTATCCCCAGTTCCCTCTCTCTCCCATTGAAAACAAAAATAAAAACAAAACCCTTATAAGCATATGCATAAGCGCGCAGAACAGATTCTCACACTGCTATGTCTGAAAGCATGGCTACTGGAGTCGATAGCCCTACCATTAGGAGGTGAGTAACATTTCATCATTAGTTCTATGGAGTTGTGCTTGGTTATCAGCAATTAGAGTTTCAAGTTTTTCAAAGCTGTTATTGTTTGCAAATCTGTTGTTTCTTATCGTATAAGTTATTCTGATATTGCTCACATCATTCTGCATAAGTTCATAGAGGTTTTCCAAGATGTCTCTGAATCTATCCTTTACATAATTTCATAAGGAGCTAAATAATATTCCATTAGATTCATAGACCAGATTCCTGCACTTGTTTTCTCTTTCTTTGATCTTTTTGGGGTATAGGACTGGTATTGGGTCAAAGAATATATGGAGTTTATCGACTTTTGGGACGAGGTTCCAAATTCATTTCAAGACTTGCTGACCCAATTCATAGCTATGCGAATGGTGTGCTAGTGTGCCTAGATCCTTGTGGCTTTCCCAACAATTGTTATTCTCCTTTTTTGTCCTCTTTATCAATAGTATAAGGTAGAATCTCAGAGTTGTTCGATTTTGATTTTCTCCAACTATTAGTGATTTGAACCACTTAAAAATAATATGGCCACTGATAGCTTGGATTTCTTCCTTTGTAAACTGCTTTGTCATATCTTTCAGCCAATTATCTCTTAGGTCATATATCTTTTGGTCATTTATCATTAGCTCTTGTCTTTATAATTATGAATTCATTTCTTATACAATATGTCTTGGATGTAATCGGTCAACAAAATTATTATGTATTAATGTGGTAAGCACTGTGCTAAGCTCTAAGGAATCAAAGAACATAGAAAACATGGTTCTTACTCTCAGGGAGTTCACAACTGAATAGGAGAGTTTATCAATGAAAACTTACTGCAAAGGATGACATCCTCCAAAGACAAATGTCACTAGCCACTACTGCCTGCCTGTTCTAGCCCTATGACGTTCCTCTCCAGTGGCCAGCCTTCTTTGCCACCCCAAATGCCAAGTATACAAGGGCTAGGACTTTCTGAAGCATTATACAATGAATGGGCTTGTCCTAAGTGCTGTTGCAAACCCTCATAACCACAGTTTCTCTCAACTCTGAGTTAGATATTTTATATGGGGCAGGTCGGTGGCACAGTGGATAAAGTGCCAAGCCTGGAGTCAGAAAGAGTCATCTTCCTGTGTTCAAATCTGGCCTCAGACACTCACTATTTGTGTGACCCTGAGCAAGTCACTTAATCCCATTTGTCTCAGTTTCCTTATCTATAAAATGAGCTAGAGAAGGAAATGGCAAACCATTCCAATATCTCTGCCAAGAAAACTCCAAAAGGGATCGTGCAGAATTGAAATGACTGAAAAACGGCTAAACGACAACACCAAACACAAAATTATTGTGTCTGGCATTCCAAAGAAGACATTATTCATAACAGCTGGAAGGACTTATGGCTATATATTTACATGAGAGAACTCCAGTTCTGATCCAGAACCTCGGAACCTCCAAATTTTCAATTCATTTCTCTATTCACGTTTTAAATTAATTGATGATAAGTGTCAGTATATTTATCACTGTTCTTGGACCAATTTTCAAATTACGGTGTGTGTGTGTGTGTGTGTGTGTGTGTGCATGTGTGTGTGCATGTACACATGTGTATGTGTAGTTATAGGTACATATTTGTTGGAAAAATAAGTAAATGGTTTATTAACTGAGCTTGGGCTTGACAATTTGACATTCTGAGAAAAGCCCCAATCTCAGTAATCCGACATCAATTTTGGAGTATTATGAGAAGATTTAAATGGGTTTCTAGGACATGACTTCATCTGGGTTGATGTAAATATTCCTTTTTGATATCTTGCAAATGAGCAACTTAATAGGAATGAAATTTCCTCCGTCTTGTCTCAGGCCCAGCATTTTTGGCTCCACTCCTCGCTTGAGGAAGTGTCATTTATTACAAAGAGCCCCATCTTTGGAGTCAGGTAAGTCCTCCCTCTGACACTAATTCATTAAATATGCATTTATTATGCACTTTCTCTCTGTTAGCCTCCATGCTGGCATAGTTCTGTTGTTGCTGGCAAGTTATTCATCAGTTCTGAGCTCGATTCCCACAGTTCTCTCTGAGCCCATCATATAGCATGAGGGTGTGGACAGACCACTGGCTCTGCAGTCCAGGGAGTAGGGTCCAAATTCCACCTCTGCCACTCATTGTGTGACCTTGAGGAAATCACTTAGCCTTCAGGTGTCTCAGTTTTCCCAACCGTAGAATGAAGAGGTCAGAGTAGGTGGCCCGTAGGGTTGCCTTCGGCTCTAAATCCCCGGTGCTGGGGTCATTTCATTGAGGCCTCTGTGTCGTCAGTGCCTAGCTCAGCGCCTGACACATAGAAGGCATTTCATTAACAATTGCTATGGATCCTATGATCCTGTGACATTTGTGTCTCCCTCCTTGAGCTTGTTATTGGTGTCAGACGAGATCATTTGCGCAAAATCTGAAATCAATTACTTTTACTATGACCTTAATATTTCTAGGCTTCAGATTCTTCCTTTTGAAAGTGAGTTTTAAACTATTGGTACATTCCAATAATTTCGAATATAAAGGTTCCTTTTTTTCTACTTTAAAAATGTTGGACCTTAGTATCTCAGTATTAATAGCCGTTATGCCATTAATAGCCATCAATTGGGTGGGGGGGCAATATGTGACAAAATAGTAATGGTTGGCATGTTTACGCAATCACTCGTCTCTTGTGACAGTCCCACAGTTTTCAGGTTGTTCAGGGTCCACAAGTTTCAATATCACTTTGTTTATGACTCAAGATACAGGATAGGTCAATGACATTCCATGTGATTATCAAGCAGTGTGATGAGGGAGACTGGCAGGCTTGATTTTTACATGAATGGACAAGGTCGTATTGTCTTTATTTCAGGAGTTAGCCTAAGAGAAGTCTCAAGGTCACCCCAAAGTTCCATCTTTGATAATCATAAAATGTTGAACATGGTATTTGGCAATCTTTTTGAGTACTTTCTAACTTTGGCTCAAAAGATTTTACCTAGTGAGCCATGAAAATAAAGGCCTTAAGTAGTTGCTGCTTAATCATAAATCAAAGATGATGGTCATCTTTTAAAAAGCTACCTTGAGCACATCCACTTGTTAAGAGAAGGTGAGACTCAACCACAGGATTACATAATATCATAGTCAGAAGGGGCCTCAGTCGTCGTCTCACCCAACCTTATTCCTTAGCAAAAATCCTTCTGTACCATCCTCAACCAGTAGTATCCCACCTTTTCCTTGAAGGTCTCGAGTGATAGGAAAGCCACTTTCTCTTGAGGCAGCTGATTCTACTTAGGCTTTAATTTATAGAAAGTTTTCCCTGACATCCAGCCTAAACCTCCTTCTACACAACTGCTACTCATTTCTTTCAGTTTCACCCAAACAGGACAGGTTTAATATTTCTCCCGTGAGATGACACTTCAAATATTTGAAAATAGCCATTATGTCACATCTAACATTCACAGGCAACACTTGATGCGTCATTCTGTGATTTCCTTACCAACGACTTGGAACAACACACATTTACTGTAAAGTTACTGTCTCCTGTCCCAGGGAGCTTCCAAATACTTTGGTGGATCATCACTTTTTGGCGATCAGGGCACACTTTCCAATGGTGTGGCTCATAACCTGCCGGTTTTCTCATGCCTTTTGCTATCAAATACTCTTTGATCCAATGATGCCGGCCTCCTGGCTGTTTTATAAACAAGATACTCCATCTCTTGGCTCCAGGAATTTTCTCCGGCTGTTCCCTGTGCCTGGAATGTTTTTCCTCCTTATCTCCTTCTGATTTCCCTGGTTCTAAGTCCCAACTAAAATACCATCTTCTATAGAATATATTTGCCCTCTCCTCTTAATTCTAGTGCCTTCATCTGTTAATTATTTATGATTTATCCTATATGTAGCTTGTGCTTAAACATTTGTTTCCTATTAGGTTGTTAATTATTTGAGGGAAGGGACTCTCTTTTGCCTCTTTTTATGCCTAGCACTTGGCATAGTGACTGGCATGTAGTGAGTGCTTAATTAATGTCTATTGACTGACCAACTGACCCACTTGTGCCTGCCCATCTTCTGGACTCAGTGTCCTCACTGAGTTTACAGAGAATCAACTCAGTATGCATGAAAACATCCTCAGTTACTCCTGATATCACTATGTTACCAGGAAGGTATATGGTCAGTTAACTAGCATTTATGAAACACCTACTACGTGCCAGGCACTATGCTAAACTGTCCATCTGTGATCTTTCACCTTCACCACATGAAAAGCCCGACTGCTTTTTCTCTCAGACGTTTCCTCTATGTTATCTTTCAGTCCTTTTCTCCAGACACAGTATCAGTCCTAAAATGAAATAAGTTAATTTAACTATTACTTAATTGATCTAAAAATAAAACAAACTAAAGGTAGTGGAACTTCAAACAGGTTTGGAAGGAGATGCAAAGAAAAGAGCCTTTCTTGTTTAGATTTTCTATTTAGTTTGTTTGCTTCTGTCTTGCTGTATGCTGAGGTATTTGCCTAAAACTCTGTTCCTCTTTTTGTATTTTCTTAAATGGCTTGTCTTTGTTGATGTATATTATTTTTATACCAAACATTTTAAAGGGTTTGAGATTGTTATATATAATTCTAACCATGCACCAACATCTCCTCAACATGCACTGTGCACAAAATATTCTGTGAAGCCCTAAGGGATCCAAAAACACCCCTGGAAAGAACTATCCCAGCAAAGCCTATTTTTTTCAAATGAAATATTTATGAAGACAAAGGCTTTCATTGCAAAAATCGATTGATGTCCATTAAGCAGGAGAAAAATAGAAAAAAAAAGATATGGATGGAGTTAGGAACAGATATCAGAGTCACACAATTTCAATGTTAGAGAGGATCTCACCCTTGATATAGCTCAGCCCTGACCCTGAAAAAATTCTCCATTAATACACACACACACACACACACACACACACACACAGAGAGAGAGAGAGAGAGAGAGAGAGAGAGAGAGAGAGAGAGAGAGAGAACATTTTCCTATAACTTCTATTTGAAGACCTCAAGAGAGGAGGAAATCAACTACCTCTCAAGGCAGCACATGCCAGTTTTGGAGATCTATGAGTATTGGGAAGTTTCCTTTGACATCTGGACTAAATCTACCTTTCTGTATCTTCTACCTGATTCTGCCCTCGGGGACCAAAGAGACCAAGTCCAATCCCTCTTTCAGAGATTGCTCTTCAAAAACTTGGACTCAACTTCCATGTATTTTCTGATTCTTCTCATCTTTGGCTCATACCTCCCCACTTCCTTCAACCACCACTCATATGGCATGGAATTGAAGACATTCACCATTTTGGTTACCCTCCTCTAGATACTTACCAGCTTATTGGTGTCCCTCCTAAAATGTAAGGTTTAAATTTGGATACAGTGTTCCTAATTTGATTGCTATAAGGCAGCTTGAAATAGCTGTCATATCCTTTTCTGGTGCCTTGCTATTGTATATAGGTTGGTTAGGAATAAAAGGGGGCAGGGGAAGGAAGTGCTAAAACCTGTCTTTTTAAATTGTTGCCATCTAAAGATGGGTATACTTGTGGCCAGTGTTGAAGTCTTCACATACAATTATTTGGACTGGAAACCCCAATGATTGATGGGAAAAATGGATGCTAGAGCTCAGACTTTGTGATGAAAGATAGACATGTGAGATTGAGACTCAGGCTCAGGGTGAACAGGCAAATCAGGGGTTGTTTTTGGTCACCAGCAGAGAGAAGGAAGTAGAGATGCAAAGTACATTTTTCAGGGTCCTTATCAATACATTTTCCATACCACTGCATTATGAAATACTCCTTTCAGTCTGTTTGGGAATTATACTGATATTCTTTTTGAAGATTTTTTTAATGTAATTTATGTTTGGTACCATGTGAATCAGCAGTTTTCATCTTTTTGCTCTGTTTTAAGCATGGAACATAGCAAATGTTTAATATGTAATATGGAAAGCTCTCTGTATTTCTGTCTATCTTATCCATCTATCCATTTATCCATCTCTCTATCTCTCTATCTATCTATCTCTCTATCTGTCTATCTATCATCTATCTATCCATCCATCATCTATCATCTTTCTCTCTCTCTCTATCTATCACTATGAGCAAAGGATTTATTAAAGGCTGAGCTTGACTGCTACTGAGGTACTTTCTAACTCTTAAATTCTATGATTCTGTAAAGCCACCTTCTGCTGCCTCCTCATGGTGTAGAGGTCACCCTGGGCTTCCAAAAGTGATAGCCCCACAGTCCTCTTCCCTGGTCATATTGCATGGGGAGTACTACATTTGATTCATCAACTCTAAGATAAATTTGGAGAACTAGAGAATATTCAGGGGAGGATCAACTAGGTAGGGAAGGGCCTGCAGACCATGCCATATGAGGAATCAAGAGGAAGAGTGGAATGCCTGACTGTAGTAAGTTGTTCATCATTAGAAACCTTCAAAGAGACACTGGATGGGGTGTTGGTGATTTTCAGTCAGATACAGCTTTGCCTCGATGGCCTCTAAGATCTATTATGACTCTTTGGTTCCATAATTTTGTGATGATTTGGAAATAGAAAAGAAATTAGTAACGATAACTCAAACGTACATAAGAATTTATACTTTGTTGAGTGCTGTTTTTCACAACTCCATAGTTCAGTAGAGCTAGCTGTGTTCATTAATAAGCATTTATTCGGTGTTTATTGTTTTCTAGGCACTGCTCTAGGCACTAGAGATATAAATACAACCAATGAAACATTTCCTACCCACGAGCGGCTTATTAACCCATCTGTATTACATATAACGAATCAGAGTTTCAGAGAGATTAAGTGACTCACCCACGGTCCCTCAGCTCATATTGCCCAACCAAGTCTCCTGCCTTGGAGTCTACTGCTTTTTCCTCTAGCCAGCCAGTCCATGACTCACAAATGAGCTGTGATGCCAAAGTCCATTTCTGCCGTTTACTTGGAACTCAAAAGGCTTTGGGCTGTAGATACAAGTTTATAAATAAAAGTTATGTCCACGTCAGCCCAGCAAAGCTGCTTTAACCCATGATTTAGCAGAGGAGTAGGAGGAAACTGGGCATTTTGTTGCATTTGAGAAATTGTGCAGCACTTTCAATGATCCCAAGCTGCTCACTGAGGTAGAAATCCATCCCAATAGCAACATTATTTCTCTAGCAATGCTGTAGAGCCCGCAATCATGGAACACTATAATCCCAGAATAGCAAAAATATAACTAACCAAATGGCTGCAGAAAGATACATGGTGGGCTGCAGCAAGTTATAAAGAAGGACTGCCCCAAAAGCAGTAGTGAAGAAGCTGTTGCTAGTGATTTGTTTGCCTGGAATAGGACGGGGGGGGGGAGGGAGAAGTATATAGTAAGAATAAGAAACAACAGATTAATAGCTTAATGCAATAGTTCTCAAACTTTTTGGTCATAGGATCCCCTTATACTCTTAAAAATAATTGTGGACCCCAAAGAGTTTTTCTGTATGTGGGTTATAGCTATCAATATTTGCAATATTAGAAATTAAAACTGATAAAATTTTAAAATATTTAATTCATTTAAAATAACATTATTAAACCTGTTTCATCTTAATATAAATAACATTTCCTACAAGAAATCAATATTTTCTAAACGTGACATCGTTTTATGTAGTTTTATAAGCCTCTTTAATGTCTAGCATATTAGAAGGCAGCTGGATTCTCACATCTGCTTCTGCATTCAATCTTTTGCAATATGTCGTTTTGGTTGAAGTATATGAAGAAAATTCAGCCTCACTTGGATATCCAATTGGAAAAAAGAGGACTATTTTAACAGACAAATAATATATTAATATTATTATTAAAATAGTTTTGACTTGTCAGACCTTTTGAAAAGGTCTTCCCAACCTCCGGAGGTACTTCGATCACACTCAAATATCATTGACTTAAGTGGCTTAGGAGAGGGAATTTGCTGGAGATTTTACACCAAAGGTAAAGAATAGGGTCTCTCTTGCGTTTTGTCTTCTAGACAGTCGGAACATAACAGTGGAACTTTTCACAATACCTACATTTGCAAGTGTGACCACTACTTGAGTCTATCCAGTGGAATTCCCTTTGCTGTATGTAACATCTAAAGTGGAGAACCATTGGTTACTCTGTGCCCAACTGCTAAGCTCCCTACGCAATTGTTTATGAGACCTATGGGGCTCTTTAGGTAGCATGAGTATCGATGGTCTATAATTCAAAGGTTCCCAAACTTATTTGGTCTATCCCCTTTTAAAAGATTACTCAGTGTTCCCCTGGAAATCTTATGAACTAGGAAGTCTCAGATTAAGTGGACAATTGTACCTGAGACTACTATCCCCCCCAACCCTGATCATCCCAGCTCTCTCAGGGGGCGGTATCACCCACTTGGGGAACCACTGGTCTTTTAAAAAAGGCACTATGGCACACCTCCAAAATCACTGAGCCAGCTATGCAAGAAGTTTCCTGCAGCAGCCTTGCAGGCATTCTTGCCAATTTACCTTGATGCTAAAGTAATGAGTTATCTCATTTACTCTTTGTTTTTCTATAATCATCAACAAAAGTTCTTTTGTTACTGTTTTTTTTTTCACACCAACCCTGTAGTTACTCTTGTGTTTTTCTTTTGTTACTGTTTTTTTTTCACACCAACCCTGTAGTTACTTTTTTTTTCTTTTGTTACTGCATGGCTTTTCTCATTTTCCTGATACTCCCATAGTTTGAACCCAGTTTCTTTGCGGGTGACAAGTGCTATGACTGATTTCTCAGATTTGTCAAAAGAGGGAGAAAAGAATAAGCATTTACATAGCACCTACTGTGTGCCAGGCACTATGGTACTTCCACAAATATCTCATTTGATCCTCACAACAACCCTATGATATAGGAGCTATTATTGATCCATTTTATAGTTGAGGAAACTGAGGCAAGCAGAGGATAAATGACTTCCCCAAGGTAATAGAGCCAGTGCGTGTTTGAGGTCAGATTTAAACTCAGGTTTTCCTGATTCCAGGCCCAGCGCTCTATTCACTGCTCCACCCAGCTGTCTCTGAGAACCTGGAGAAGACTTCCTCCATTGAGGGAGAGTGTCTATAAAGTGTTTATGGAAGGGGATAGATCTGAATCTTCCAGGATGAGTATACGTGGAGATATGCAGCTGCATAAGCATTTCAGGATCTGCAATAACAGAAGGAGTACCCATGCCAAGTATCTACAATTGTAAAGGGAATCTGGAACAGCAGAGAGGATATCGATGGCAAAGAATTCTTGGATCTATAAAAGTAGCTGGACAATATTTTCAATGAAAATATTAAGGAAAATACAATTTCAGTATTAATAATAAAATAAGAGAAAAAGTTAATAAATAATATCTTGAATTCTACCCTAAGCTAAAGGTTGACCAGATGGCCTGTTATGACAGAAGAAAGTTGATGGCCTATTAGGCTAAAGATTCCATTTATTTTATGTGATGTAAAAGAATAATCATTATTCATAGTGTATATATGTGCAAACACATATGCACACAGATATATGTATATATATAAAAGACATTATCATAGACATGTTATGAGAAAAGGTAGTTGGTCAGCAATGCATCATGGGTGAAACTAATCTGCTTAGATAGCAAGTTAGGATAATAGGTTCAGAGTTTTTGATCAGTAAGCCCAGTGTCTGGCAATTAGTAAATGCGGCTTGCCTGACTGAAAGGGACCACAGAAGTAACCTTGTCTAATGCTCTCATTTCAATTTCCTCTAGATGTTAAAATGAGCAGATCTCTAATGTAATGAATGGACATTTTAAGGAGGTGTGTAATAGAAAGACATTGACAAGTAGCACTAATTGTTGCAAACTGCATCATTGGAAGGCCCTCCTTCACCATTCAGATCATAATTCCATACAATCAAGATCTTACTGCACAACTAGTGTGCATTTGGTGTGTGTGTGTGTGTGTGTGTGTGTGTGTGTGATGTCAGAAGACTGTAGAGAATTGAGAGTCTTAATGGCCATGAGTCATAAGGCATAAGTTAGAGAGTGAGCAAAGTCTAATTCAAAAATGCTCTTGGTGCTGGCCAGTGAGTAGACTAACCGGGAGATTAGATGCCCCACTAGGTGAGAAGAAGATGGAGTGTGGCTAAACCCAGTGTCATTTTCAGAGAAAAGGGAGAGCTGGCCGTAGGATAATGGGCCTAAAGCTTGGCAGGCCAGTTCACTGCACTCTTTGGCATAGAATAACAACTCACATTCTATAAGACCTTGATGTTTACAAAGTATTTCCTTTCAACATCCCAATGAGGAAGATACTGTCTGTAGCATTATTCCCATTTTCCTTTCATTCTAGTTCCCTCTAGGTGAAATACCTCACTCGGTCTCAATGGGGATCAGGGCAATTAAGCCCAAAGTATTCTGGTCACAAGTCTAGTGCTTGTCTCCTCAACCCCCTCAACTAGACCAAATGAAGCACAATATGTATGGGAGGTGTTCCTCATATATTGGTCCTTGGAATCCTGTCCCAGATAGAAATGCTATCATGAACAATGAGATGAGATGTTCTCACAGAATTTGGGCTCTCTAGATCTCTGGGGAGTGAAATCTTAGCTCTTACACTAAGGAGAATTCATCATTAGCTTCTCATCTTGGTTGTCATGGACAATTCTAGGGCAGTTTTCAAATTTTGGCTGAATCAGGCTCTGCATAAGATAAAATGTGCACCTAGGTACTGTCAGTCACAATCACTTTATTAGGTAGTTTTACTTAATTCCCTCCCTCCTCTCTCTCTCTCTCTCTCTCTCTCTCTCTCTCTCTCTCTCTCTCTCTCTCTCTCTCTCTCTCTCTCTGTCTCTCTCTCTCTCTCTCTCTCTCTCTCTCTCTCTCTCTCTCTGTCTCTCTCTGTCTCTCTCTCTATCTCTCTCCCCCCTCCCTCCTTCCCTCCATCTCTTTCTCTCTTTTTCTCTCTCTCTCTCCCCCGCCTCTCTCTCAGTACCATGAGCCAAAGGTGATTTATTCAATGGAAAATGACCAATGCATCAAAACATAAATATATCAACAAAGAGTTCTGGTACTCTTGTCCTTGGCAACTTTCAATAAAATGATTGCCTTTTATTTTTAATTTTTAGAAATAAAGTATGCCATGTCAAATGTGGCCTGAGGTGAAAATATTTAATAGAGTACAGAAGTTGGTAGCTGCTTGCCTGACTTTAAAACAGTTCCCATAAAGCTTTTCTACAAAGCTTATCTGTGGAAAAGAAAAAGTTTTGCACATTACCTTTTTTTAAAAAAACTTTCTATAAAGTTGATAAGACAAATGTCAGTCTGTCTTTTGCAAGCTTCAGAAGCCATATTGGAATGGTTTGTTGCAGAAAATAGATAGCTCATGAAATTGTAAGAATATTTATGCTATAAATCCCCAAGCTCCCTTAATCTGCTTCGGTTTAGTTTTTAAGCAATTTCATGTTTTTCTATAAGATATTTTTAAGATGAAAGCATTTTGGATGAAATTTAATTGATATGGTACTCGAGGAGAAGTAGCATTGTCTTTGGAGTCAGAAGACTTGGGTTCAAATCCCGCCTCTGGCATTTACTACCAGTATGACCTTGGGCAAGTTAAGTATTCTCATCTTTGATTTGTTCATTTTTAAAATGAATAGCTTGGATTAGATTACCTGTAAAGTCCATTCCAGCCCTAATTCTATGACAATATGTTCTGCCACTTGTAAAATGGCTACCTGAATCTGACTCAAGTCTATGATGTCCCTCACTGACTCTAGAACTGGAGGCTTCCTATTTTAATCCTATCTCTTCTCCTTGCTCCCTGGGTAACTGCAGCAAGACTTTTCTGAGCTTCTTGTTCCTCCTCTGGAAACTGAGGCTTGGCACTAGACTATATGTAAGGGCCCATGCAGCTTGAAGTCTAGGAGTCAAACTGGATGGATTTGGGGCCACACCTCATGCTGAGCTGTGAGCTGTATAGCGAAGAGTACTGATATTAGGTAAAGCTGGACAGGTAGGATAATGCCAGATTCTGGGGACCTTAGATATTAGGTAGAGGTATTTACATTTTTCTTAAGAGGCAATAGGGAGCCGCAGACAGCTTTGAGCTGAAGAGCAACCTGCCTGGATCCAAGCATGAGAAGGATTGAAGTCACTCAGTGTATGACCTATTTTCTGGTGGATCTCCTGGTCATGGAGGCTCATGCAACAAACTCCCGAAGAGTTGTGTGTTTCTATGTGTCCTCTAAATATTCAGCAAGAGAGTGGTGCTTCATTTAAGGGTAAGAGGAGATGAAATAGAGTCACTCATCTTTACAATTTGGTTTGAGGTGCAAATCAATGAGCTCTGGAATTGAATGTCAGAGGACTTGGGTTCAAATCTTACCTGCTACTGTACTGTGACAATGGGCATATTATATAACCTCTGTGCCCTAATATCTTCATCCTAAAGTGAAGGGAATAGATTGGATGATGTCTACGGTCTCTTCCAGCTCCCAACCAAGACAAGAAAAAGCATTTATTAAGCAGTTGCTCTATACCAGGCACAGCGTTAAGTTCCAGGGATACCAAAATTTTATAAATCTAAGATAATTTATTATCTTTTCTATTTCCCATTGCCAACATTCCTTTATTTAATCTTCTGTGGTCATGTTTCTAATTCTTCAAAGCAGCATCATTGCTGGTACTTGGAGACCCATGGTTTTAGCAACTGTGAAGAAACCAACTCAACATTTAAGCCTTTGATTTACTATCATGATTTCCCTATTTTTGTCATCTTCATTGTCTTTTATCTCCATATTCTTCTGTCCTTCGACATCCCCAAGGTGGACCAAGTTTAACGCATACCTGGATACTGAGGGATGCTCTTGAGATGCTGCCACACCACCAGCAAAACCTGGCTGTCTATGACTCCCCCTTTGGGGCTTGCTTGTAGTCTAACATAATACATTCTCTTTGTTTCATCTTCTAATCTCTTCACTTGGTATTTTAAAGAAGGAGATGCACTTCACTAGAGAGAAAGGATTTGAAAAGTTTCTTTAGCTGTTTGCCAATCTCATTTCTAATCACTGGCTCTTGCAGCTAAGCCTTCCCAGTTCCATTTCAGCCTGTTCTAGGATTATCCATTTCAATCTTGATTTGTGTGTTCCCAGTTTTCCCAGCCCCCTTGCTTTTCAGAGGACTTGTTGCTGTAAGAATATATGATAAACATACACTAATAGAAAAAGCTCAGGTTCCTTTGATTTGGGTTGAGTCATAATCATAACTCACATTTAAATGTCCTTGAACATTTCTTGTCACACATCATTCCTTTGATTGTCGGAAGAGCTTTGGAAAGGAGATACTTCAATTGTTATTGTGTTCATTTTGCCAATAAGGAAGGAGCACCTTAGAGAGGTTAAGTGATTTGCTCAAGTTCACACAGCAGGTAACATGTCAAAGGGGAGATTCAAACATGGCTCCATGCCAACTCCAGATCCAGCCCCCTCTCCACTATCTCACAGCAGCTGGAGATCATCAGCTGTGCTTGGGAAAGATGCTCATGTGGGGCAAAGCAGGATGTGGTGGCAGATAGAGTGCTGGCCTTGGGGTTATAAAGACACTGGTTTCAAATCCTATCCCTGACCTTTCTTACTCATGTGGTCATATATAAGCCAAGTCACTTCTGTGAGCCTTGGTGTCCTCATCTTTAAAGTGGTGTTCATTATTACTTGCCTGACCATGGGCAAGCCACTTAATTTCAATGTCCTCCTCTGTAAGATGATCACTGGAGAACCAGTCTTAAAGGGTTTGGTCAAAGTTAATGAGATTATATCTGTAAAGAACTCTGTGAACACCAGTGCTAGATCATTTTAACTAGATAGAAAAATGGATAGATAGATAAATGGATGGGTAGATGGATAGATGAATAGAAAGAAAGATGGCTAGATGGGTATCTGGATAGATAGCAGGGACTTCCAGGGCAGTCAGGCAACCAGCCTCTGACACAGAGTCACATGTGTTATCTGAGCAAATCACTTTATTTCATCGTGTGCTAGACAAATCTATAAGAGTATGAATTGGTGACGAGTTGCCAATATGTACTGGTAGAAGGAATTTCCACCCTGATCATCCCTTGCTCCCATGGATTACAGCCCCGGACTTCTCTCCAAATGCCGTAATAACAGCTCCCATTTGTAGCTGGCAGCTGGCTAGAAGGTTTACGAATGCTTCACACATGCCGTCTCATTTGATCATCATAGCCCTGAGTCCTAGATAGCCCCAGAGAAATTATGACCATTTTACAGTGAAGGAAACTGAGGCACAGAGAGGTTAAGGGAGATCCTTGAAAGTAGGGATTATTTTTCTTTTTTGTCTGTTTTCCCCCAGTGCTTTACATACTGCCTGATACAATCTGTATTTAATAAGTGCTTATGGGGAGATTAAATGATTTAGTGATTGCCAAATGTTATATATATTTCACACCACACACAATTCGTTAGATACACATACATATGAGATGATGACAATACACCCAATCATGTCTTTTCTAATTTCATTAAAGTGACCAAGATTTGGCATGAGCCTCAAAGGTCTTGCACACATGAGAATAGGCCTAAGAGGCCCAGAATAACATCTCCATGCCAGTTCTCAGTCTGCGAACAAGGCAGGCTAGAGTCTATTCTCACCTCTATGCCTGAGTGACCATGGGATGGACATGTAAGTCCTCTGCCTTTAGCTTCTTTCCAACTCAAATTGCAACCACAAATCCAGAACTCTCTGTAATCCCAGGGAATGTGCTGAAGGAAGGGTGTGCTAATGCTTCCAAGGAAGAGTGTGAAGGAATGTGAGTCAATAAAGAATCTGGAGAGTCCAGGAAGCCAATGAAACTGTCAAAGGCCAGAGTCGGTGAAGGGAGGGGAAATCCTGCTGGAAGGAGCCCTTATGAAAGCCTCCAAGACCCATAATATTTGGTTCTCAGAAATAATGTATTTTAGAAGCTACTTCTGGGGATGGAGAAAAGCCTTATTTTCTCCCCATAGCTAATTGAGAAGTGTCCATTTATTAACATCTCAGTTTTACAAATCTGGTAAGGAGGCCAATTTCCGTCAGATCTTCGTATTTCTTTACAACAGAATCTACCCTCAGAAAAACCTTTCCAATGTTTAAATTGCCTTAGAGTCAATTAGAGGAGAGAGGAGGATTAGGAAAAGACTCCAAAAGAGGAGTCTCATTTCAAACAACTTCTGGACATTTAGTTTAGTTAGCAGCATTTAGTTTGAGGGAAAAAAAACTCTGGTGATTTCATATTTTATTGATTAATCTCAGTGTTTTATATTCACCTTTAAAAAGAAAATCTCTGAGAAATGAAGCAAAGCAGGGGGGATGAAGATAGGGCCCTGAATTCGGGATTCCCCAGATTGAGGTCATCTCTACTGGCTCAGATGAGAACATGCATGAAGCACCCTGCACACCTTAAAACACCATCGGAATGTGTTACTTGATGTTTACAAAGTGCTTTTCTTATGTTATCCCATCTGATCCTCATAGCACCCTCGGAAATAAGCGCTTTTACTATCCTAATTTTATCGAGAAGGAAAATAAGGGAGACAGGGTAATTGACTTGCCCAGCACGACACAGCTCCAAATTGTCTGAAGTGAGATTTGAACTTAGGTCTTCCTGACTCAAAGTCCAGTGCTCTAGGTGCTGAGCCACTTAATTGGCTATTATTCTCCTCTCAAGACTCAGGACAGCCTCTGAATCTGTACGTGATCAAGGATTTGTGATCTGATTCATAATACACAACACATCTTCATATCTACTGTCTAAGAGAATATTCATCCAAAGAATGTCATCACACCAGAGAAACTAAGCAATCTAATGCCAAGAGATTAAGAAGCTTGGGCTGTTTCCTGAATCGAGTATACTGTCCTAAAGCTCAGTGGAAAGGTATATTCCTTGGCTAATGCACATCTGCTCCCATCCACCAACAAACTAGGGTGAAATGATCAACTAACAAAAGCATATTATATTCAGAGAGAGGAAAATGATCTGAGGAGAGCAAGACCCTGAACTCACTCTGTGACACGGCATCTAATAATGTAAATTTTGGCTGAGGCTGCATTGAGAGGGATAGCATCCAGGGCCAGAGAAAGGGTGGTCCTGCCCTGCTTGCTCTGGCCAGATCACAGCTGTAACACTGTTTCCTAGTTCTTAGCACTGCTGTGTAATAAACATTGCTAAGCTGGAGAGCATTCAGAGGAGATTAACCAGGATAGTGAAGGTCTAGGCTATCTGGAGATTGGTCGAAAGAAATGGGAATGCTTAGATTGGAGAAGAAGGAGTGAAGACATGGGAGCTGTCTTCAAGTATCTGAAGAGCTGCCGTGGGGAAGAAGGACTGGACTTGCTCTGCTTTGCCCCAGGGGATAAAACTAGCAGTATGGGGTGGAAGTTCCTTAGTTTGTGGCCTTGTGCAAAGCAAAAGTCTGAGTAGTTAGATTTGCCCCAGAGTTGAATGGGCTGCTTTGAGAAGTAATGGATTCCCCTTAATGGAGGGCTTTAAGTGAAGGCTGGATAACCACACATCAAAGATATGGTAGAGTGGCTCCTTGATCTGGTATGGACCCATGGACACTTCCAACTCCAAAATTCTGGGTGAAAGTACGCTGGACAGCTGGACAAATTGAATGAGGGTATTTTCCAATTTTCCTTTGTAAAGAGTGGCTTGGCTTAAGGTTTATATAGTAATTACCCTAATTTCTTTGGTATTGGTGTTAATGCCCCATTTGTAACAATGGGAGTTAACCAGTGGAGATATCTTAAAGATTAATGAGATAGCTTTGCCCAGATCTTTTAAAATTAGAAAACATCACAGCCTGGGAGATAAATCTTACCAAAAGGTAGAGTTTTGACCTTCTTTGTACTCATTGAGCCTCCTAGTGAATCTGTATGGGTGGAAGTACCTTCAATGGCTTCATGATGACTGAATCCAGTCCCTTGGAGAGAAGGATGAGCACTGTGATGTCTTGGCCATCTCCATGTATGAGTCTTCGGAAACTGTCTTTGGGGAAGTAATGACCTCCCCAAATGTCAACTTCTAATGGAAGGGATGCTTTCAACACATTCAGTTGAAGACAGTATCATTTGAATAGCAATCTGCAAGATGGTTTTGGAGTTGATGTCAGGCTGGGAAGAGAACGATCTTGTGAATGATGCTGGGACAAGCTGTTCCAGCATTTGCCATTCCGGAATTGGAGCTGAAATGGCTTGTAAAAGGCTTCTGTGGTTAACCATAACCTAAATCTAAGCTTAGGTATTTGAAGACAAGGCCCTTGATATTACTATCTATACTATCTCCCTCTGGCAAATAGATGCTTCCATCCCACTGCGAAGCAGCCGCATTCACTATGGCTGCTTTAATGTAAAATGCAAAATTAACAAGTCAAGATAATTTCATGCTCCCTTTGCCCCTGACGAATTAGTGCAAATTACATTTCATAGTCGTTAGGCCACACAGTGTAGGCACATCCCAGAACACTGGGGTTTTCCTTAGATTACGGGTAAAAAAAAAAAATTTCGTGCACAAATAATTCACATGCTTCTGTTTTTTAATGGTTTGCCACACACTCATCAGTGCCCTTTGGTCTCCAAGGATGCATTTCAACAGCTTGTGAAAATAACAATAAGTTGCATGTATATGTGTGTGTGTGTGTGTATGTGTGTGTGTGTGTGTATGTGTAAGATGAGGAAAAAATGGTGTCAGAAGCACATCAGGAAGCACAGATTTTAAAATTAGAGAAACTCGGTGAAAACTTGTTTAGTATTAAATGAGACCACAATGTACCCTGTCATGTCTACTTTTCCCGCTGACTCCCGAGTTGTTTACTAAGTTAGTTTCATTTGAAAGCAGCAGCCAGCCATGGTCCTAGGATCAATGAGTTCCTTTATCAGTCTTTCTACTACCACGGTATCTCAATTTCCTGTCCACCTCAACCTGGGCTTCCCTGCCTGGCTCTTCAGGGGAAGAGACTCTGTCCTGTTAACTTTGTTTGCCTAGTGTTATCTTCATTACGTAAATGAATGAAAAATAATTTATTAAGTACTTCCTAAGTGGCTAATAGAATACTAAGCCCTGGAGATAGAAAGACAAAAGCGACTGAATCCTGCCCTTGTGGACCTCATATTCCATAGAAGGAAGCATTACCTGTAGGGAATAATGGATGGGAGGTTTTTTGGTCTGAAAATTCACAGGGATGGTTTTTGAATCAGAGGACCTGGGTTCAAATCCTGTCACTACCTTGTTACCTTTGACAAATCATTTCAACTCTGGGCTTCAGTTTCCTCGGTTGTACCATTAAAGGGCTGGACTCAATGTCCTCAGAGGGCCCTTTTAGCTTGAAATCAACGAGCCTATGCCACGTGCTTTGCTGATCTCAATGTTCTCTACATGGCAGCAATTTTAATTGAGAAGCAGCCAGCCTGAAAACAAAAAGACCTGAGTTTGAGTATAGTGTCTGACACATTCTGGCTGTAACCCTGGGGAAGTTACTTAATCTCTCTATCTGCTACCAAGGGTGGAGAACCTATGGCCTCCAGGCCACATGTGGCCTTCCAGGTCCTTGAATATGACCTTTGACTGAGTTCAAGTTTTGTAGAACAAATCCTTTTATTAAAGGGATTTGTTCTATGAAGTTTAGATTCAGTCGAAGGGCCACACTTGAGGACCTAGAGGGCCACATGTGGCCTCGAGGCCACAGGTTCCCCACCTCTGCATTTCTGAGGCTATAAACTGTGATATCTAGGAGTCACCTGTGCCTATGAAATGACAACTCTAGTCTCTATTCCCATTTCTACTTTTATTATTATTTGGCAAAGTGATTTAAGAACAGATGTAGGGGCTTCTGAAAGTTTTCATTGCTGGCAGTCTTCAACAACTGGTTGGATGGGCAGCTGTCGAGGGCCATTGTAGGGGAGCCGCATCTTCCCTGGAGGGCTGAACTCCAAGCCTGCCTCGTGAGGTTGGGCCTGGCCTCGATGTTGGATGTAACATAGGTAGGGATATATGCTTACTACTTTGGGGATGCAACGAGGATCTCAGAATTGATCAGAAAAGCCAGAGGGAATCGCCTGAGGCTCAGGATTGGGCCGCACATTGCCTTGGGTTATCCAGTGGGTAAGCGTCACCTGCTCTCCCTAACTGCAATCCCAGACGCACCCCACCTTTTCTATAATACTGCCTTTTTCATGTCTGTGATATTCTCTTTTTTATCCTGGAAAATGTATTTATGTGGATTTATTTTTAAAATGCAGTCAGCCCTTACTAAGCAACCAGAGCTGATTAGAGATGTTCCCAGTCTCTCTGGCATTTTGGGGAGATTTTTTTTGAGAGCTGCTCTTCTCCCCCTTATTAATGTGGCTAATTAACAGAACTGAGACTCGATTTGCCCAATATAAAATATCTGGTGCAAAGGATTTTATTTTAATGGTCAGAGAAGTTCTGGCTGAATCTCAAAGATTTGGCTTTTGTTTTTGGTTTGGTGAGATAGGATAGGGAGGAGTGGTCTGGCTTGGTGATTTCATTCATGTAGTTATCTAAGGCCCAGCTAGGTGACGTAATTTATCCTTCGTCACGTGGATAGTGTGGCAGGAGATGGAATAGGTATTTCTGCCTCCAGGGAGGCCAGCTCTCTATGGATAATAGCACGATTAACTCTCCCCGATCTCAAACAAATGAAATACACCTCAATTAGAGGGAGCAGCCTGTAGGCAGTCTTTGGAATTTCCAACAGAGCAGTTCTTAGGACTGTGCTCATGACCCCCTCCTTAGTAAACTTTTTGTGAAAAGAGCCCTCTTTATACTTTAAGAATTAGTAAAATAATTTCTCCTTTATTTTTGGGACTTTGAGATTTACTTTGAACACCACTTCCATTATACAACTTTTCCTGATCTTTGATCTGCCGGTGCCCCCTCTCTCCCATGACTGTCTTATACTTATTATATATGTATATATATATATATATATATATATATATACATATATATACACACACACATACGATATATATATATTATATGTATATATAATAGATATATCTATATATATAGATATATATATATATATTACATTGCATGCATATTAGGTCTCATGCTATATATGGATATCTTCTCTCCCTCAGTAGAATGTAATTCCTCGAGGATGGGAATCAAGTGCTTAGCCCTTTCCTAGCACATGATAAGCGTTTAATAAGTGCTTGTTGGAGGATTGAACTGCTTAGCTCATCCATGTGGTAATTCTCAAACTAGAAACATTAGGTAACATACCAAGTGTTACATTATGCTTTCAGTGTCCCCACATTTATGAAGTTTCTACAAGAAGCACCATGGCACAGCCAATATAACAGTCAATTGGCACAGCCAATATGAAGCTGGCCTTAAAACCAGGAAGACCTGGCTTCAAGTCTAGCCTCTGACACATCCTGCTGGGCTGAGCCCGACAAGTCACTTAGCCTCTTAGTGGTCTAGACAATTCTCCAAGACTCTAGGTTAGAGAGGAGGCATAAATATATGTTAGTGGAAGGACTTTCACCGGTCCTGGCCCAATCCTCATTAAGTGCCTGCCACATTCAAAGCCCCACTGTTAGCCAAAGACAAACCGCAACAGTGATTGCCCTCATGGAAATTGCATTTAAAATGTCTTCAGTCAGAAGAAAAATAGACCTTTTTTTGGAGAGGTTGCCTTTTTCCCTTATAGCTCAGATCACAGATCCGATCAACCATGAAACCACCCTCTCAAGTACATAGGGCCATCACCATTACCCTAGTCTGAAAGATAGCATGAATCATGTCCCTCTGGGACCTGATACATGGAAGCTCAGTTACAGAAGACTCCAGGGGCCCATTTTATCATATACTGTCCCTTATGACATCATCCTCCTCCTGGTTTCCAAAGATGACTAATTATAGTGAAGCTCCAAGATGTTCCAGGGAAACACATGACCTTACTCTTTTTGTTTGCTCTATTTAGATTCAACTGAGCTCATTCCCAAATTTCACCTTACTGCTAGAAAGTACCATTGGTATGAATAACCATATGGAGAATATTGTACCCATCTTTCAATGTGACTAAACTGTCAAAATAGTCAAATTTACTTGATTTGTGTAGGTGTTTCTTTAGCACTTTCTTCAAGATCCCACCCCCCTGCTCCCACTTTTCTTCCTAGGTAGTACAATTTGGACTAGTCCGTTTAGATCCATTCCCCAACCCCAGTGGTGAAAGATAGTTCCACCTGGCAGTATTGTCCTGGGCCTCAACAATTTATCATTTTCCATAAATTCAGGGTTATAGTGATAGTTAGGAAGATTGGGAACAGGAGGGGAGGAATTTATATTTGTAATAAGGATGTGCTGAATCTTAGGATGGCTCTTTTGTTTTCATAGAACTAATAACTGAACTAAGGATTTAAACCACATAGACATGCTAAAAGTAAAGGCAATTTAATTCCAAATCTGCATATGAGCAAGTGGGAGCTACTGTAATTTGAGCTCAAATCCATTAATGCTATAGTGTTCTGCCTCCACTAACCTGTATGAGTGCCCAGGTGTATTCAAAATGCCTTCCATGTAATTCACTATTTTAATTAACAACATGCCAAAGTAAATCCTACCATCTTTTTTCTTGTAACTTTTTATTTTGGCCTAGGGAACACAGTGAACATGAATTTAAAAATGCTTAGAGAATCTCAGTGGTGTAGCATGAGAAATGTCACAATTGACATGAGCTCTTAATGTTAGCAAAAAAGGCAAGACCTGATTATCCAATGACATCATTTCTAACTTAATTAGAATTATTTTTCCTTTTCACCTTTCATACATTGTTTCCAGGTGAGCCAATAAATAAGTAAAGCAAATCCAAAGTGTCTTGTGACTACAACTCCAAAATGTCTATGTTAAGTAAACTAAAACGTAGAGACATTGCCTAGGTCTATAAATGGGAAGCAGCTGGATGTAATGGATGGAGTCCTAGACTTGGAGTCAGCAAGTCCTTGATTAAAATATCACCTCTGACGTTTTCCAGATATGTGGCTCTGAGAAACTCACCTAATTTAACTGAACCTCAACTTTAAAATGGGCTGATAATCTCCATAGTACCTCCTTCATAGAGCTGTTCTAAGGCCTAAATGAGATAATATATTTAAGTACTTTATGATACTTTAAAGTGGCACAGGAATGCCATTTTCATTAGATTTCACAAGGAAGATGTTATTTCAAATCCCTCTAGTACATAATATTGAACACATCTGTTTTGGGGATTGAAATGACCTAGCTTAGCTCTCCATATTGAGAAAACGGTGGCAATGAGGACAGAAAAGAAATAAATGACTGCCCAAACACACTTCTGGAAAGGGCGTGTAGATGTTATTTCTGAGAACTCTTTGTGAATCGATCAACCAATAAATGACAAGCATTAAGTACTTATAGTGTTCAGGGCATTGGGCTAAGCACAGGGGACACAAAGAAAGACAAAATGGTCCCTGATTTCCAGAAACTGACTTTCTATTGGGGTAGACATGTAAAATAAACAAAAACACGTAAGATACAGAGCAAACATGGAAGGGATCCTTCCTCTGTCATGCATAATCCAAGGGAAAATCAGAGACCCAGCTCATGTGACCCGTTGATCTCTGAGCTTGTGCATGGTTGCTTTATAATTAGTTGTTCATCTGCATAATGAAGGTGTTGGACTTCAGGGCCATGAAGGTCCCATTCAGCTATGGACTTGTGATCTGTTTTCCATGATCATAACATTCAACTTCTAGTGTTATCAACAATGAAAGATAAAAACGGAATTCATTCCAGTCCTTCCATCTTCAAGGGTACCTTAGAAATCCACCATGCTTCTGATGCTCAGATGGCTTCATGACCTCATCAACATCGGTATTCCTACCAGTGATGGAGATAGCCACTCATCTGCAGGGCTTTACGGCATCTTAAAAATTAATGCTTCCTTCCAAGCCTCCTGAAGACCAGTTTCCCATTTGGCAGATGAAAAATCTCTGTCACTGAATGGGTGACTTTTCTAAAGCCCCGCAGAGTATCATTGATGGAAATGTCCCTTGTGTTCATCCATCACACTGTGCTCCTTTTCCAAGACACCAGAATTGAATCAATGGTAAGGTATTCATCAGAGAGAGACATTTACTCTTTTTTATTTTGAATAAGGAACTGATAAGGTCAGTTAAGAGAGATAGCCAGTCCAATAATGTAGCTCATTTGACAGAGTCTATGATAGAATTCTTCCCTTCATTTGATATATGGAAGGGTGGAAACTAGACCTTAGAAACTAGGCTTAAAATATAAAACTCTCTGATTAGCTAAAAAGTGCAAAAGAGTTTCTCATGGGATTTTGGATATAATTCACTGTTCTATGGAAGACTCTCTTTGCATTGAACACATGACTCCCATAACCATGATAATAGTATTAGAGCCGAGGGTTACAGTCATGAACACTTCCTTTAGGGACATGAAATTTTCTCTTCACCTTTATTTTCAGAAAGAATGAGGGAGTGGTAGATTCATTCTTCTGGGTAACAAAGGAGGTGGGAAAACAGGAAAGATACAGAGATGGCAATGTGAACTCTTCTTTATACAAACACACCACAACACCAGAGCATTTTCTCACTATCTTCAGCAAGTTGAGAATGCATCCCCCAGCCCTCCTCTTACATTCCCTGCCATTAATAGAATTGGGCTTGTTAAGAAAGGTTGCCAGACCTTTATCTGAGAGTTCTGCTATGATTTTGGTATCATATGGTAGGGGCAGGGGAGCAGTGTTGGGTAGTGAAAAGAGGTCTGGCTTTGGGGTCACAGAACTTGATTTCAAATCATGGCTCTGTTACTAAACTACTCATGTGACCAGGTACAAGATACAGAAACAGCTTTGGTCTCAGCTTTCTCATCTATAGAATAAGGAAGTTAGACTAGATGATCTCTAAGCTTCCTTCCAGTTCAAAATCAACTATCTTATTAAAGGGAAAGGGTAAAGCTGTCCAAGAATGTCAGATTTCTTAAGGCATCTAAAAATTTAATTTTTACCACCAATACTCTTAATGCATGATTTCTGTTTCATGACTAACAATTGGCATACTGTTGGAGAGACCAAACCACACCAATGGTGACATTCTTGTCATAAATAAAACCGAAAGGCATAAACTATCCCTAAATTGAATACAAGTTTATATGTTCTCCATAGAGAGTTGAATGAAAGTGGAAGACTCAGTTGTATCATGGGCCTAAAAGAGACAGGAAGTATAATTTCATGCATTAATTAGTCATTTTGCCTTGCTGTGTTTATTATGGTCTCCTTACTAAACATCCTACTAAGAAAATAATTTCAATACACACACCAACATTTGTCACAGAGAATCAAAGAGAAAAACTATATGGCAGCTAGGTGGTACAGTAGAGTGGTAGACTTGGAATCAAGAGGACCTACATTGAATCCTGCCTCAGACACCTATTAGGTGAACCTGGAAAAGTCACTTAACCTCTCTCAGCCTCAGTTGTCCTCATCGGTGAAATAGGAATAATTATAGCGCCTACCTCCTGAGGATTGTTATAAGTATCAAATGAGATAATATATAGAAGGTGCTTTGAAAACTTAAAGTGCTATATAAAAGTTAATTTCCTGAAATCCTCCAATCTACATAATTTCCTCTTGAGAAATTATCTGCCAGCAGAGTTGGTAAACGACACATCTGTTCGATTGTTGTTTGTCTTCAGGTTTTCCGACATGATTATAAGTCCTCTGAGTGAGAGAGATCTGTCCCCATAGTTAGGGGATGGGGCCATAGGGAGAAAAAGATGCTGAGAGAAAAGCTTGTTGTTTGTATCCTGGCAGCTTCTGGCGGTGAGTTTTTCTATTTCCTGGGGTGACAGAGCACATTCTCTAGCAGCCTGTGTCATTTCCTGGGGAAACCGTTAGGCATAAGTTGATGATGAGGCATGGGTACTAACATTGGAGAGCTCAAATTTAGTTTGGAAAAGGGGGCCACACATGCCTGAGAGGGGCAATACTGGTCTGACTGTTGGCCTCCCCAGAGCCAAGTGGATGAACATCCACAGCTGTAGTATCTGCTTACCTGGAAGAAGAAAACTGGTTTTCATGTGTGAAGCAGGTTGTAACCATATTCTGGTTCTACTTTTCAGGTGCTTGGTGTTACTGAGTACTTTCCAGACCAAGCTGGAAGGCCTGTAAGTGGATGATCTTAGAGTGACAAATGACCTTTTCTGTTGAGTCTGGCCTTATATTAGTAATCATGATAAAAGATGAAGGATTTGGATATTTGTTTTCTGAGGAATAGGATCTCAGAATCATTGGATCGTAGAGTTAGAAAGCAGCTTATGAGACATCTAATCTATTCACCTCACCCCCTTTTTGATATAGGTAAAGGATGGCGAAGAAGCCAAAGAAAGTCATTTCGGTATTGGGGCCTCATTTTTCTCATCTAGAAAATGTGGGGGTTAGACTTGACCTGCAAAGTCATCTGTAGCTTTAACTGTATGACCCTATGTTTCACACAGAGCTGAAGTGACCTGACCAAAGTCACACGGGTTATCCGTGGCAGAACCAGGACCAGGTCCTCTGTCTCTAAGTCTAGT
>CM053624.1:10525372-10541740 GCA_028646595.1 Phalanger gymnotis
ACGCTCTGCTCCACTCAGCGCCGCTCCCCTCTGCTCCCAGCTCCATGAGGGATAGACCTTACCCAGAGACTATCCGGGCTGTCCTGGGCTAGAGCCCTGCTTCCCTATGCTATTTTGTGGGTTCTGCAGTTCTAGAATTTGTTCAGAGCCATTTTTTGTAGGTTTTTGGAGGGGCTTGGTGGGGAGCTCACACTAGTCTCTGCTTTCCAGCCACCATCTTGGCTCCACCCCCCAGTTCATACATTTTTTGATTGAAATACCCAAGGATTCAAAATTACATTGTGGAAGCATTAAACGACCATTGGCATATTCCACTGCCATCCTTTTGAGCTATGTGTCCTTAAAAAAAAGAATTTATGGTTTGAAAGTGTTACAGAATGTCTATAAATTTAGGCTTATGACAAATTCTAGGATATTATGGAAATATTTTTCTCTCTCTACAAAATGTCGATATGCTATGCCATTTTGCCTCATGGAAAAACAGGAAGAGGGCACCAACCTAGAGTGATAGTGATATGTTGTACTGGCCCAATCAACTGAAATTTCAGTAGGAAGAAAAAAGGAGGACTAAATTGCCTTTGTGGTGGTTTTATTGCACTGAAACCAAGACCCATCTCTTCCCAAAAATGCCATATGGATTTGATTCAAGCACTATTACAGTCTCTGAAGAACTGAAGCAGGTACTGAGAAGGTTTGTGGTGGGCCTGAGTAGGGTGCAGTATATTTAAATTACTCAAACCAAGGCAGAGGCAGTGTAATGTTGTCTTTAGAGAGCTATCTTCGCATTAAAGAATTCTTGCCTTTGTGTTCCACCTATGCTCCATCCTCGCTCAGTGACTATGGGCAAGTTATTTAAACTCTCGGTGTATCAAGCAATTTTCTAAGGTTAAGATTTGCAGATTAGCTGATGATCTGCAGTGGCCAAAAGAGTCTCTTCCCTGGGAAAATCTTACACTAATGAAATCAAACTCAGGTCCAGGTTTAAAAATATCTTTATCTATCTATCTATCTATCTATCTATCTATCTATCTATCTATCTATCTATCTATCTATCTATCCATCTCACCCTCTCTGTCTACATTCTCTGCTCAGCTCTGTGGGAATAAATACACATTTAGTCCCTAAACCTTATCCTTTTTACTTTCTGACAGTGCCTAAATACTTTGAGGAGAGCAGCCATCTAGATTCTAACCTTAACCCTAATTCTGTTTCAAACCATCACCTTCATACTTTTAAAATTCCTGCAAATAAAAGTATAAGCAGAAGCACAGTGAAAAAAAATTGCTAATGAATTATGCAGATTTAGCATTAGGCTTGGCATTTATGTTTGAAAAGATCTTAATCTTTCAATTTCCTATGCTTTTTATTTTTTTATCCAAAAGATTGCTTTCAATGTGTTTCTCACTTTTTTCTGTTTGTTTTTTGGCCTCTTAAGTTTTCATGCTGGCTGTTTTCTCTCCAAAAGCATAAATATTATTAAAAGTCTTAGACCTATTTTAAGAACAGAGTTTATACTTGGTGGTTTTCTGTTTACTGAGCAAGAGGAAGCTATTAACCAAATACACACTTTGGAATGAAAATGAATGAATACAGTGATTGCCTAGGCTGTCAGCTTCTCAGGTCTGTGATATGCAGTGTCCCAGCAGCACACTGACCTGATGTACAGCAGAGGACATTTGAGACATACCACAGTGCGCAAATGGGATGATTCCCAAATGTTCATAAATGCACACATCATAACTGAGAAACCACATTGGCCTTCATTACCTAGAGTGGCTTGCTTGTTTCCCATAATTCTTTAAATGAACTTTTTCAGAGGACAAACTTTAGATTGAATCACAGCCAGTACTAAGAAAGTTGTCTGAAACACAGGATCCAAAGAAAAAGTTTAGTGCTCTTGAAACCAGCATGGAATAAAGCTGATGAAACTTTAATGCATTCTTTCCTCAAAAAGGTCTACCCACATGTGCTTGGATCAGATGGCAGGCTTTAGAATCATCATCATCATCATCATCATCATCATCATCAACCCCCAGCCATAGCTGGTTTGTTAATATATTGTCAGATGAATTCATAAAGATGATACCCATTGAGAACCTTTTGATTTTCTTCTTGGATCTTAGCTAGTCAATCAGCTCCATTGAGAGATAAATCGGTTGCAGTTACATCTGACAAAGCCAAAGCCATGGACTTCTTAGCAGACTTAATATTGCTCATTTAAGTGATGACTGTCCACTCCAAACATGTTTCTCTTGGAATTATACCTGCTTATCAATCAAGAAGATGTATTAAGTGCCTATTGTGGGTAGGCCTTGTACTTAGTATTGGGTATTCAAAAAGAGGTAAAAGACAGTGCCTTCCCTCAGGAGCTTACATTCCCCAATCATCTTCTCAATCTCTCAATCATCTTCCTTCTTTTTGGTGAAGATGCTAATATTTCTGTCGCTGCCTTGGAGACAAATATAGGTTATGAAAGGAAAAAGGTAAAAAGTGTACAGCATGCCACTTCAGTCTGCAGACATTTAGCACCTACTGAACACACTGCAAGCCATTACCTACTGACTAGAAGTATACTTCAGAATCTTGCTATCTCTCATGGACTACCAAATGACAAATCTCCATACTGTGGATAATGCAATAGGATCTTCTAGATAAGGCATCAAATTCCAGATCAGGAGACCTGAGTTCAAATCCCGCCATACGGGTCCCGGGGAAGTCGCTTCACTTATCGTTATCTAATATCTTTATCTGGTAAGTGAAGAGGTTAGACTAAATGGCCTCTAAATTCCTTTCTGGCTCTCTATTTATGATCAAATGATCCTATGAAATACAGACCTCCAAATAGTCTAGAAGGAGCTAGATGGTACCGTAATATGAGTGCTGGGCCCAGAGCCAGGAAGACCTGAGTCACATTTGGCATCAGACTCTTCATGGTTGTTCAACCCTACGCAAGTCATGTAAACTCTGCCCACCTCAGTTTCCTCATCTATAAAATGGGAGTAGTAATAGCAATTAGCTCCCAGGGTTGTTGTGAGGCTCAAATGAGATAGTTTTTATAAAACCCTTTTTAAGCTTAAAATGATTTTATTCTTATTTTGGAGAATTCAACCATTAATGAAAACTGAACTGTTGCCCACAATTGTCTGGACATGACATTCATTCATTAAAAAATGAAGAACCCGATTTTAATATATGTTGCTGTATCAAGTGTCCCTAATGTCCAAGCTACGTGGAATGACAAGCTCTCAAAACTTAAAGATTTGACTGAGAAGAACAAGATCTTGTGACAATGGGACAAAGTGCTCGGTGCCTCCTTGTTGTCCTATCACTGGAATAGTATGAAGAATGTTTTCAGGAAGTTGACAGAAGGTGAGCTCATATCTGCCTACTTCTATTCAATTGTCAAAAGTCATGATTTTACCCATAAGGGCAAGAGTCTATAGAACATTTAATGTAAAAAGAATAATCACAGGAGAGGGATTCATTCTAAAAAGATTAAATGAAAGAGAAGATATCAGCTTACTTTATGAAGCTCTGTAAAGGCTGTAAAATATTGTACATGCATTATCTCATTTGAGCCTGACGGTAGCTCTAAAGGTGTCACTGTTCTCATTGTACATATGAGTAACTGGCACTCACACCACTGAAGTGCTTTATACAGGCTAGTGTATGCGATTCATTCACTGTTCTTCCTGGCTAGACTCTTGTTTGATGGAGGAGAACTAAAGAGCCAAGTAGGAGAAACGGAAGTCATGTGAACTTGGTAGAATTTGATAAGTCTATGAATACTGGGGAATAAGGCATAGTCTCTGTTGTCCTCTGATGAAGGGCTTAGTGAATATCTTGTTGGGTATCTACTGATGTACACTCTTGGTTGATTACATCTTTCACAGAACACAAGCTCCTTTGAGGGAGCCTCTTGCAGGTTCTAGGACTTGGCTTCACACCTAATGCTTTTAGAAAGTCTCAAGTCATGAGAGTTCTATGAGTGTGCAGTTGTCAGTGCAGCATGGCAAACCCCAGTCTCCTCCACCCTAGCAACCTGTACAAGGTCATAGGATCATGGAATTTAAAGCTGGGGGTGGGGCTTAGGGCTTATCTCCTCTGACTCTTTCATTCCACAGACCTGGAAACTGAGCTAAGAGAGATGAGATGGCTTGCCCATTGGAACAGAGGAAACTAGAATCAAAGCCAAAGGAACCTCAATCTCTGGCTCTCCGTTCACTATTCTTGCTACTCTACCAAATATCTTCTCAGATCTTTTCTAAGGATAGAGAAAAGGAACTGAGAATTGTACAAGGATAGTTACAGTTACTGATGCTTCTAGTGTTCTCTGAGTCATGTCAATCCCTTTATGTAGAGTATCTCATGTGAGCCACAGGGAGCATCATTCTGCCCATTTTGCAGATGGGGGGACTAAGGCTCAGAAAAGCCTAAAAAAGAAAGCTCAGAAAAGTTCTGGGGCCCCACTGTTTATGAGTATCAGAGGTGGGATTGAATCTCAGATTCTTCCTGATTCCAAGGTTGGGGCTCCTTCCACCATTCCAGCCTAGCTCTCATTTACAACCTAGCCTCTCACAGCTCTTATTCAATAAATGAGCCTTGGTCTCATCACCCACAAAATGAATACACACTTCTGAGCTCCCTTCCAGCTCTCAAGCTATGATCTTTGAATATTCATTGTAGTGCAATGTGCCTAAACTGATTGGAGAGATTTGGAAAGGTTTTATTCAAGTCTTAGATAAAAGGATTGGTCAGAATAAAGCCAATGAGAAAATACAGCACAGCTTAGGATCTGGAGCTGGGAAACATCTTAGAGATCATCTGGTCCAAGCTCCCCCTTGTGAAGATGAAGTAACAGAAACAGAGACTTGTCCAAAGTTACTGAGCCGTCAAATTGAGTCAAAAAGCATTTATAAACACCTATTATGTGACAGGCACAGCACTGGGGATGCAAAAGTAAAAGGGAGTCCCTGCTGCCAAGCATGCCACAGATTCCTTCATGGCAGAGTCAATAAGCAAACAATTATGAGGAAACAGGATATATACAAGAGAACTTGGAACTAATCTACAGAAGGACAGCACTATCACGTTGTGTGAAAAAAGTTTCCTTCTTGACCATGTCTATCTCGTCCCTCTGGAGCCAACATCCTGTAGAGAATCTTAGCTCCTGTGAGAGGATTTCTGCTTTCCGTGAACTTCAATCTAATCTGAAATCTCCATAGGCTCTCCTCAGCCAACATATGGCCCCAGCCCAAGCCCCAATTGGTTATTATTTGGCTCCTGATTGCTCAGAGTGAATGTAAATAGCAATTGTATCTGTTTTGGTTAGAAACTCTGAGGTCTTCCCCTCCCAGATTGAATTTTTGTGACTAGGTAAAAGAGGTCATTCTTTGCCTCATTTCTTACCAATCTTCAATCATTGAATGGACGTTGCCTCAGTCAAACCGAGACCTGGGAAAGACCTTAGCTTAAAAAGGCCAAGGTCTCTCACTGAATCTGGGGCCATCTCCGGTCGTCCTGATCTATATCTTTCCACTGGACTCACTGTTCTGGAGGAGAAAGTGAGGCTGGTGACTTTGCACAGCACTCCCTCACTTAAATCCAATTCAATTGCAAGTCATAGAATTACCTTCTTGATGTCATGGTCCTCTTCAAGAAAGAAGGACAGAGAACAACAACAGCAAACAGCTTTAGGCTAGCTTGGTTGCTTCTTTCTAAGATTCCAATCATGTCTGTACCAACCGCCAACGTCCAGAGATTATGTTTCGCCAAACTTGGCTTCCAACGATGTTTTTTCTCACTTTCTATCATTATGTAATGGCTTTCACTTATTATCTTCTTTCTCCACTATGCATTCTCACTCAGTGCAATTGAAAAAAAGCTTCAAGTCATTCTGACCCTGGTGGGCAAGAGGGTGGCCATTTTCCTTCAAAAATATCTGGATTTCAAAACAATGCATGGATTTCCTTCTAGAATCTTTTGTGTATATATTTAAAGTTAGGACTCTAGGTGCTCAATAAGCAATCAGTATTGATTTAAGTAAAACTTGTGCCTTAAATATATGTTGGAATTTTAGCTTTATGAAGGTAGATAGCTCTTTATAATTGAAATCTACAACGAATTAGTATTTAGAAAAAAGTGACCTTGTCAAAAATCTTGTTTCCAAACTTCTGAGCCACCCAGGGAGATGACAGTTTTATTCAGATAGTCTGTACAAAGTCCCTCCAAGATTTTTTTGTCCTTTATTCTCTTAGAATGAGTACATCTGGAAAAACACCCGAAAAAACCAGTCAACTCATTCAGACATCTCTGCCTCTGGCTCTGGCCTCAGCCAGAGTGTAAAATTCAGAGTTGGACATTGACACAAACAACATGAGGATCCTTTGTGGTCAGAGGTTTCGAAGGTCCAGAGGAAGAATTATTACTAGTAGGTGATACTTTCCACCATATAAAAAGACTCTTATAGATTTTTGAATGCTTCAAGTGGCTTAGAATTTGGAAATACTAGATTCTATAAAGGCATGATAACTGACTTCGATGTGTCACATTTGGCAAATGGGTCTCTTGATAATAGCATTTGCTACCTAATTACCTTATTGATTGGGAGAGAGACTAGAAACTTAATCATGTACGTATATGAAGATAAATGGGAAGATTGGGGATGGTTATTTTGGAAACATGAACACTTCTAAAATTGAACTCATTGTCTCCAAGTTCTTGAAGAGTTGTCATCTGGAAGCGGGGTCAGCTGTGTCCTTCTTGGCTCAAAATAGATTAGTTGGAAGTTGTGTAAAGGTAGATACAGGCATAATGAAGGAAAACTTTTCTAACAACGAGAACTATATATCCATTAGTGGAAAGGGCTGCTTCGACTGGTGGTGGGTGCCCTTTCTCTGGAGGTTTTCAAGCAAAGGCTGGATGATAATCCATGCATATCTCATGCATGATATATGCAGGATATTCAATCTGGAGACATGTTGGTTTGGACAGCTTACAAGGTTCCTTCTACCTCTGAGATTCCATGAGTACATGATTCCCTAAAGAAAGAATCTTCTATTCACATGACACATTCCTTTAATAACATCACATATTTAGAGTTGGAACTGACATAATCTAATCCTTTCATTCTATAGGTGAGGGAACTGAGGTTTGGTGAGTAGCTCGCTGATTGTCACACGTATACTAAGGGGTAAAATCAATATTTGAACTCAGGTTCTATGACTACAAGCCTAGCAGACGCCACAATACCTTGCTGCTGTCCAAATCTCTCCGATCAGCTTAGACAGGCTGGAATGGGATATTTATATACATCATTGATCACAGATTGATAGCTGGTGGGTATCTTAGAGACCATGAAGTCCTCCTCATTTTGCGTGTAGGGAAACTGAGGCCAAGTAGGTGAAATGAGTAGCCTAAGATCACATAGGTAGCAAGTAAAAGAGAGGGTATTTGAATCCAGGACCTCTAATTCCAAAACCAGTGTTTTCTCCAATATTTCATGGAGACAACATTCATTAGTCTACCCTCTAAGAAACCCAGAAGTTCCAGGAGGCTGATGCATTTGTTTAAGGTCACAGTGACCAGGCCAAGAGAAAAATTCGAGCATGCGTATTTCCAATTTAGTTAATACAGGCTTGGCCAAGTCTTCGTCCAGTTATAGCGCTCTCTGATTCACTGATTCTCTTGGAATGAGTTGCTCTTAGATGGCTCACGATGATGCGTGATGTATCTCCAGTTTGTTGGAAACCTCTGCCTAGGGAGCAGAAACTCAGGAAGACCCTACCAAGTTGGAAAGTATCAGAGCACAGGCACTGCTACGGGCTTTCTGGGTGCCGTCACTGGACCAGGTTAGCTCGATCTAGAGAGGCTCAGCACCAGGTTAGAGGCAGAGGGGTGGATTGTTTGGCAACAATGTTTCTCATAAAACGTCACCTTGAAAGGAGGGATTGTGAGTGATCAGTGGAGGCTGTACTTCTGCTGGACCCGGTCTACCTGAAACAAAACAGGAGTGGAGTCATGAATATGCTGGGCTAGACCTAGGCTTCCCTTTTAGCAGCTCGTTTTAGTGATTATGTTTCCTTTTTTCAGGCTAAAAAAATTTTCTTTCCACGAGGGAAGTGGAGCTGAGCTCATCTGCTTGCATTCAATTAGCTTGTGAAATCTTATCTCTCCCACCAGTAAAAGGGGCTCAAAGAGACGGCATTAAAACTTAGCAACGACAACATGAAAAGGGGAGGAGGAGTGGGATGTTTTGAAGCAAATGATGACTCAGTTGAAAAGAACCCCCAAATGATCTTTTTGCTATTTTGTTTTCCTTTGAAATGTTTTTGTTTTTTTCTGAAAAAGTGAATAGAACCATAGACAAAGATTTTACATGGGGCTGGAGCTGAGGAAGGAGCCTCTCTTTGCTTTCCTTAATTTGCATTGTTCTCCTATTTCTTACTCAGAGCCCACACTACTCATTGTTGTGCCCTAGGGAAATACCAGAGACTCTGCCTGAAGCAGGCAGCCCAAAGTGTGCACACAGTTAGAAAAGGGAGACCCGCTGAGAAGGAGCCAGAGCTGCCAATCTAGGAGTACTTCTTTTTTATGTTTTTAAAAAATTGATTAGTATTTTATTTTTCCCCAGTTACATGTCATTTTTTTGACATGTAACTTTTAACAAATAACTTTTTGACATGTAACTTTTAACAAATAACAATTATTTGACAATAATTGACATGTCAATTATTTATTTATTTATTTAATGTTTTTAGTTTTAAGCATTGATTTCCACAAAAGTTCGAATTACAAATTTTCTCCCCATTTCTACCCTCCCCCCACTCCAAGATGGTATATATTCTGGTTGCCCTGTTCCCCAGTCAGCCCTCCCTTCTGTCACCCCACTCCCCCACATCTCCTTTTCCCTTACTTTCTTGTAGGGCGAGATAGATTTCAATGCCCCATTGCCTGTATATCTTATTTCCTAGTCACATGTAAAAGCTTTCTTTTTGAAAATCTGCTTTTAAAACTTTGAGTTCCACATTCTCTCCCCTCTTCCCTCCCCAGTCACCCTCCCTAAGAAGGCAAGAAATTCAACATAGGCCACATGTGTATCATTATGCAAAACCCTTCCATAATACTCGTGTTGTGAAAGACTAACTATATTTTGCTCCTTCCTGTCCTATCCCCTTTATTCAATTTTCTCCCTTGACTCTGTCCCTTTTTGAAAGTGTTTGCTTTTGAGTACCCCCTCATCTGCCCTCCCTTGTATCATCCTCCCTTTTTATCTCTGTCCTCCTTCTTTCCTGTGGGGTAAGATACCCATTTGAGTGTGTCTAGGAGTACTTCTTAAGTGCATTTCCTATGTGCTATGCTAGTCCTATGACTATGCTAGTCACAAAGACAAAGGCCAGACAGTTTCTGCCTTCAAGGAATTGACGTTCTAGCTGGGTGGGTAGTGTGTAGAAAAACAAAAACCAAAACAAAACTCATAAGATCATAGTTTTGGAATGGGGGCTATCTAGTCAAACTTCTTCCCTTTACACATAAGGAAACAGGCTCAAGAGGTTAAGTGATTTACCAAAGGCCAAAAGTATAGTAAGCATTAGAGAAAGATTTGCACCCAAGGCACCTAGATGGGACTGGATTCGGGAAGACCTGAGTTCAAATTTGACCTCAGATACTAGCTGGGTGAATCTGGGCAAGCCACTTAACCTTCATTTACTTTAATCCACTGGGGAAGGAAATGGCAAAGCACTCCAGTATTTTTGCCAAGAAAACCTCAGGGACAGTATTGGTATGCTATGATCCACGGGGTCACGAAGAGTTGAATACTACTCAACAACTAAATAATAACCTCTGACTGCACAAATATTTTTTTTCCTCAGTTCTAAGATAAAAACCACTGTTGGCAATGCCTCCTCAGTGGTGGGAGGTGGGAAACAGGTCTTGGCAGAGCAGGAGGTCACTCCAAACTACCCTTTGTTAGCTTCTTTTTAAAATTAATTATTTGTGGTCTGAGTGGGATAAAGAGCTAGCCCCTGCATCAGGAAGCTCTAGACCCAAGACACATCTCAGACACATACCGGCTGTTTGACTCCAGGTTAGTCACAGCCTCTTTTTGTCTTAAAAGAATCAAGTCAAGAATATAAATTTGATTCAGTGACTCTTCTTTGCTGTTCCGTGAACAAAAGCCTTCTCTTAATTCAGGACATTTTCTCTAGCTGTCCCATATGCCTGGAATACTCTCCCTCCTCCTCTCTGACTACTGCCCTGGCTTCCTTTGATTCTCAACTAAAACCCCACTTTCCATAGGAAGTTTTCTCCAATCCTTCTTCATTCTAGTGCCCGCCCTCTCTTAATTATTTCTTACTTATCCTGCATCTAGCTTGTTTGTATATATTTAGGTGTTTTCTCTCCTTGAGTCATTGTGATATTGTGAGCGTGAAGAAAGGGACTGTCTTTGTGGGTCTTCAGGTCTTAGCTAAATGTCTGGTACACAGTAGGTGCTTAACAAACGTTTACTGAGGACTGAAATATGCAAGATAGTTACTATCTGCATTGATAAAGAAAATTCCTTCACTTAGAGTTTCCTCAAAAATAGCTAATTCTCCAAGTAGAAATCTTCCATGCTAATCTGTTTTTCTTTCTCTATTGAAGTCTTCCAAATACTGTCAGCAAGTTCAATCATCACCAAATTCAGCACCTTGGTTAATGTTTTGCTCACTTTGCTGAATATCCCTCAAGATGAATTCAATACATCCGTAAGACACTTGTTGTTCTATCATCCAGTCATGTTTGACTTTTTGTGACCCCGTGGATGCCAGCCAGGGCCTTCTACCCTCCATCTCTGAAAGTCAGTCCAATAAGACTCTACCTGTCTTATCTTAACAAACTTTGGATTTCACAAAGTCTCAGGTACACATCCAACGATCCCCATCATTCCTCTCTTTAATGACCACAAACTCCAAGATGGCACAGTTGTCTCTTCTCAGAGTCCCAGACATTTCTATTGAGCCAGCTTGTCCCGTGCTATGCTGAGGAGCTCTCACCACCAGTGTTTGTTCTTTTCCCAATCCTCTGTTTCCACTCCCCCCCACCCATTTTGCTTGCTATGAAACCACCCATTAGACAATTAACAAATCTGTAAATTGCTGGATGTTCTCTAAGGTTCAGAGGACTTACAGAGGTCCCAGCTTGGTGTTTAGTGACAGACATGACAGAAAGACAGGAGAGGAGAACATTTTCTTTGTCCCAATCTCCCATCCCTCAAAAAGTGACTTTTTGTAGTGAGTCTCTTGGTTTATTCAAACCAAAAAACAAACAAACAAGTGAGGTGGCGACTGGCTGTGTGAGCCACATAGTGATAGGCTGCTCAACACTGCCGCTTCCTTGGATTTGAAGCTGGACTACTGTGGATATATTGGCTTTTCCTGCTTGCATGGACTGCTAGATATAGGATATTGGAATGATCTAGAGATATGATATCCAAAATTGGGTTCGCTCCTAGCTCTTGTGGTGATGTGTGGTACTTCGGATAAGTCATTTCACCTCTCTGTGAGCTTGCAACAGAAATGAGGGGATCAGACTAATTTCTCTTTCTTTTCTTTACTATTTTCTTTTCATCATTCTTTCTCCATCTTTCCTTTGTTTTCCTCTCCCTGTCCTCTGTCTATTCCTGTTGCTCCCTGCCTTCTTTCCCTTTCCCCTCTCTTCCTCCTCCTTCTTCCCTCTTTACTTCCCTCTTTCCCATTATTCCATCCAGCTTGAAGGGAAGAGACCATATATTCTCCAATATTCCAAATCCGTGGTCATCCAGCATTTGCTTGCAGATCTCCCAGGGAAGTTAGTTCCTATTTTAAAAGATTATTATTTATTTTTAGCATTCTTTTCATTTCAAATTTCACATTCTCTCTCTCCCTCTTCCCTACCCACTGAGAAGGCAAGCCATATAATATCGATAATACATGAAAATCTTGCAAAGCATTTTTCCATATTAGCCGTATAAAAAAATAAAAATGAGAAAATTATACTTCAATTTGCATTCAGTTCATAAGTTTTCTCTCTGGAGGGGGATAGAATTTCTTCATCGTGCATCCTTTGGAATTGTCTTGGATCATTGTATTGATCAGAGTAGTCAAGTCTTTCACAGTTGCTTATCATTACAGCATTGCTGTAATTGTGCACAATGATGTCCTGTTTTTTCCCAGTTCATTTCATAACAATTCTTATGGACCTTGCCATGTTTTTTTTTTCTGAAACCACCCCGTCATCCTTTCTTATAGCATGATAGCACTCCATCACAATCATATGTGACAACTTGTTCAGTCATTCCCCAATTGATGAGCATCCCCTTGATTTCCAAATCACACAAAGAATTAATAAAAAGATTTTTACATATAAATCTCCTTTTCCTTTTTCTTTGATCTCTTTGGGATACAGACCTAGTATTGATATTTCTGGGTCAAAGGGTATGCAGAATTTTATAGCTCTTTAGGCCTAGATCCAAACTGTTTTCCAGAATAGTGGAACCAGTTCACTTTTCCACCTACAATTCGTTCATGTACATATTTTCCCTCATCCCCTCCAGGATTTGTTATTTCTGATAGGTGTGAAGTGGTGGCTGAGAGTTGTTTTAATTTCCATTTCTCTAATCAATAGTGATTTAAAGCAATTTTTCATATGGCTATAGGTTGCTTTGATTTCTTTTTCCGAAAATTTCCTGTTCATATCCTTTGACCATTTATCAATTGGGGAATGACTCATAATCTTGTAAATTCAACTAAGTTCTCTATATGTTTGAGACACAAGGCCTTCATCAGAGAAACTTGCTGTAAATTTCCCCCAATTTTCTTCTTTCCTTCTCATCTTGACTGCATTGGTTTTATTTGTGCAAAAACTTTTTAAATTCAGTATAAACAAAATTATCCATTTTATGTCCGATAATGCTTTCTGTCTTTTGTTCATTCATAAATTCTTCTCTTATCTATAGATCTGACAGGTACACTATTCAATACTACCCTAATTTACTTATATTATCACTTTTATGTCTAAATCATGTACCCATTTTGACTTTATCTAGGCATGTGGTGTGAGATGTTGGTCTATACATAGTTTCTGCCAAATTGCTTTGCAGTTTTCTTAGCAGTTTTTGGCAAAGAGTGAGTTCTTGTCCCCAAAACCGGAATCTTTATGTTTATTAAACACTAGATAGTCATTACCTACTATGTATTTTGTACCTAATCTATTCCACAGATCCATCACTCTATCTCTTAGCCAGTATCAGATTGTTTTGATGATTATTACTTTGTAATATATTTTGAGATCTGGTATGGCTAGGCCAACTTCACATTGTTTTTGCATTAATTCTCTTCATGTTCTTGACCTTTTGGTCCTTCAGATGAATTTTGTTATTTTTTCTAGTTCTATAAAATAATATTTGGTAGTTTGATTTTATGACACCAAACAAGTAAATGAATTTAGGTAAAATTGTAATTTTATTATATTGGCTTAGGCCTACCCATGAGTAATATTTTTTTTTCTAATTGTTCAGATCTGACTTTATTTGTGTGAAAGGTATTTTGTAATTGTGTTCATAGCATGTAGATTCCCAAGTATTTTATATTGTTTACAGTTCTTTTAAATAAAATTTCTTTTTTAAATCTTTTGCTGTTGGGCTTTGTAGGTAATATGTAGAAATGCTGATGATTTATGTTGGTTTATTTTAGATTCTGCAACTTTGCTAAAATTTTTAATTATTTCAATCAATTTTTAGTTGATTCTCCAGGATTCTCCAAGTATACCATAATATTATCTGCAAAGAGTGATAGTTTTGTTTCCCCATGGCCTATTATATTCCTTAGATTTCTTTTTCTTTTATTGCCATAGCTAACATTTCTAGTACAAAATTGAATAATTGAAATGATAATGGGCACCTTTGCTTCACCCATGATCTTATTGGGAAGGCTTCTAGCTTATCCCCATTATAGATAATGCTTATTGATGATTTTAGATAGATACTGTTTATCATTTTGAGGAATGTTCCATTTATTCCTATGCTTCCTAGTGTTTTAAAATAGGAATGACTGTTGTATTTTGTCAAAAGTTTTTCCTACATCTATTGAGATAATCATGATTTTTGATATGGTCAATGATGCTGATAGTTTTCCTAATATTGGACAAGCCTACATTCCTGGTATAAATCTGACCTGGTGATAGTTTATGATCTTTATGACAGATTGATATAAGCTCCTCACTAATATTTTATTTAAAACTTTTGCATCAATATTCATCAGGGAAATTGGTCTATACTTTTCTTTGTTTTTGCTCTTCTTGATTTGAGTATCAGCACCATATTTATGCCACAAAAGACATTTGATAGGACTCCTTCTGTGCCCATTTTTTCCAAGTGCTTTATCTAGCATTGGGATTAATTGTTCTTTAAACCCAGGTAGAATTCAGTAGTAAATCCATCTGACCCTGGTGATTTTTTTCTTAGGAAATTCCTTGATTGCTTGTTCAATTTCTTTTTCTAAGATGGGCTTCCTTAAGTAATCTACTTCCTCTTCTATTAATCTGAGCGAGTTATATTTTTGTAAATAGTCATCTAGTTTTCTTAGATTTTAAGGTTTATTGGCATATAATTGGGCAAAATAGCTTCTAATAATTATTTTAATTTCCTCTGCATTGGTGATGAATTCATCCTTTTCCTTTTTGATGCTGGTACTTTTGTTTTCTTTCTTTTCTAAAAATTAAATTATCTAATGGCTTGTCTATTTTATTTTTTCATAAAACAAACTCCCAGTTTCATTTATTACTTCAATGGCTTTCTTAGTTTCAATTTTATTAATCTCTTCTTTGATTTACAGGACTTCCAATTTGGTGTTTAATTGGAGATTTTTAATTTGTTTTTTTTCTGTTTTTATTTTATTTGTATACCTAATTTGTTGACCTGCTCTTTCTCTATTTTATTGATGTGAGCAGTTAGAGATATAAATTCCCCCCTAAGTACTGCTCTCCCTGAATTCTATAAATTTTGGCATGTTGTCTCATTATTGTCACTGTTTTTAATGAAACTATTGATTGTTTCTATTTTATCCACTCATTCTTTAGGATTAGGTTATTTAGTTTCCAATTAATTTTTAACCTATCTTTCCATGGCCTTTTACTTCTGAATGTAATTTTATTGCATTATGATTTAAAAAGGAAGCACTTAATATTTCTGGTTTTCTGCATTTGGTTGTGAGGTTTTTATGCCCTAATACATGATCAATTTTTGTATAGGTCCCATTTACCACTGAGGAAAAGGTACTTTTCTCTCTATTCCCATTCAGTTTTCTGCAGAAGTCAATCATATCTAACATTTCTAAAATTCTATTCATCTCCTTAATTTCTTTTTTATTTTATGGTTAGATTGATCTAGTTCTGGGAGGAAAAAGTTGAGGACCCTCACTAGTACCGTTTTACTGTCTATTTCCTCCTGTAACTCATTTAATTTTTCCTTTAAGTATTTGGATACTATAGCATTTGATTTATGTAGTTTTAGGCTTGATATTACTTCATTTTCTATGGTACCTTTTAACAAGTGTAGTGTCCACCTTAGCTCATTTTTTTTTGAATTTTATCATTTTTATTTAATCTTAGTTTTCAACATTGATTTCCACAAGATTTTGAGTTAGAAATTTTCTCCATATTTCTCCCCTCCTCCCCATTCCAAGATGGCATATATTCTGATTTCCTCATTCCACAGTCAGCCCTCCATTCTGTCACCCCACTCACCCCTGTCCCCTTTCCCTTTACTATTTTGTAGGGCAGGATAGATTTCTGTGCTCCATTCTCAATATATCTGGTTTCCCACCTGCATGCAAAAACAACTTTTTGGGGGGCATCTGTTTTTTAAAACTTTGAGTTCCAATTTCTCCCTTCTCTTCCCTTCCCACCCACACTCCCTAGGAAGGCAAGCTATTCAACATAGGTCGCACATGTGTCATTATGTAAGACACTTCCACAGTACTCATGTTGTGAAAGGCTAACTATATTTCCTCCCATCCTATCCTGTCCCCCTTTATTCAATTTTCTCTCTTGACCCTGTCCCTTTTCAAATGTATTTGCTTTTGATTACCTTCTCCCCCATCTGCCCTCCTTTCTATCATCCCCCCTTTTTTATCCCCTTCCCATTACTTTCCTGTGGAGTAAAATACCCAATTGAGTGTGTATATTATTCTCTCCTCTAGTTGAATCCGATGAGACCAAGATTCACTCATCCCCCCCCCACCTGCCCCCTCTTCCCTTCTCACAGAACTGCATTTTCTTGCCACTTTTATGTGAGATAATTTACCCCATTCTATTTCTCCCTTTCTCCCTCTCTCAGTATATTCCTCTCTC
>CM053624.1:10542240-10559964 GCA_028646595.1 Phalanger gymnotis
AAAAAAAATAGATGTTCAAAAGTAAAAAAGTTTTTTTTTTTCATGCAACTAGAAAATAAGATGCACAGGCAATGAGGCATAGAGATTTATCTTGCCCTACAAGAAAGGAAGGGAAAAGGGAGGGGAATGGGGGGACGGAGGGGAGGGCAGACTGGGGAACAGGGCAACCAGAGTGTACGCCATCTTGGAGTGGGGAGGGGTGGAAATGGGGAGAAAATCTGTAATTCAAACGCATGTGAAAATCAATGCTGAAAACTAAACATATTAAAAATAAATTTGAAAAAAAAAGAAAAAAAAAACATCCTAACAGGTGGACATTTCCTAAAGTGGAACAAGCTGTCTACCAAATTCATTTGTTGAGTCATTTTCAGCTGTATCCAACTCTTCATGACCCCATTTGGGGTTTTCTTGTCAAAGATACTGGAGGGGTTTGCCATTTCCTTCTCCAGCTCATTTTACAGATGAGGAAACTGAGATAAACAGGGTTAAATGACCTGCCCAGGGTCACAGAGCTAGTGAGTGTCTGAAACAGGATATGAACTCAGGAAGATGAGTCTTACCAACTCCAGGCCCAGCAGTCTGTGCACTTCACTATACCATCATAGATTTTGCACTGGAAAGGATCTCAAAGGCCAGCCAGTCCAATCCCCTCATTTTACAGTTGAGGAAACTGAGGCTTATGTATGGTAAGTGACTTGCCCAAGGGGACCAAAAGCATCAAGTGGTTTCTGCCTCAGTAGAGGTCCTGAAGGGAGGGTGTTGTTGGCATACCATTTTAGATAAGATTTGTGCCAGAAGGTTACTGAGAGCTCTTCCAGCTCTATAATCTGTGATCCTGTGTATTCCATTGCTTAATCTATAGAAGGGGAATAGCCTAAGGTACCACATGGGCTGGTTGGGAGGAGCAGATGAGATAGTGCACAGGAAACATTCTGTAAATCTGAAGGTGATGAACAAATGGAGGCTATTCTCCCAATGGAGGGGAATCTCCCCTCCTTCTCTTCCACAGTATTTTGTAAATAAGCCTGCACTCCAGCCACCATTATCCTTGGCTGTCCCATCTCTCCACTTAGCAAAGAGATCAAGTGTTTGTTGCTTAGAACATTTTCTGGCTTCTTTAGACTTCTTGTTCTGGCAACTGTTTAGCATCAGTTACACCTCTGTGGAAAGGAGTCCCAGGTAAAGGAGAGAGCATCTTCACTTTCATCCACTTCTGTTGGGTCAGTTACAGCCAGATGTTTAAAGAGGTCAGGCCAAAGCTGTGGATGCCCTAAGAAGCTCTTGTTCATCATGACCCTTTTGTCTTAGTTGGTGTTCACTTGGCCTTCTGTTCTCACCAGCCAAGGTCCTGGCTGTGCACACACACATGCGTACACACATGCACACACAGACATACATTCCCACTCACACACAGACACACATGCACACTCATATTTACTCACACACATTCATACTCATACAGATACACAGTCCACTTATATACACACTCACATGTATACACACAGTCCCACTCCCACACAAACATGCTAACATATATATGTACTCTCTCTCTCTTTCTCTGTCTCTATCTCTGTCTCTCTCTTTCACACACACACACACACACACACACACACACACACACACCACACATTCCCCCTGCCACACACACCCCAGGTTCTACTGTGCCTGCTTCTGGCATGGTTCTTTTACCATCAACAAGCATTCACCGTTCCTTATTTATTAAATGCTTCCGATTTCAAGGATTGCAATAAGAAGAACTTCTCTACCTCTGCTCTGAGAGAGCAATCACAGTATATGTGGGCAGGCCATAAGTCTTAGGACTCTTTCATTTCTCCTCCCTCAGTCATATTTGTTTCTTCTCTCCTCCCCACATGCACTTTGCATTGACATCACCAAATCATTTACCACGTGGGATCTTAGTTTGGAAGCTCTTGCTGACTTCTTCATTGAACTGCTCAGCTCCTTTGTCCTCTGAAGCAGTGATTGATGTAGGCTGCAGTTCCCTTCACGGTGGTGTTCACTAATGCTCATTAAGAACACCACAAGGAGAAAGGAGCATACAGATTCAAATAATCCCGTAGTTCTTCCACCATCTGCAAGCCTTCATTTACCTGCGGGGAGATCCACTTGAGCATTTGAATATTCTTTCTATGGAGAAGCAGGTTGGCATGGGGGATAGAGAGAGGACTGCCCTTAGAGTCAGGAAGACTTTGGCTCAAGTGACCATGGACAGGTCTTTCCCCTCTCGGTGTTACCAGGAAACTCTCTAAGTGCATTGCAGAGGAATTCTCAATCTGCATGGTGGAGGGAGTTTTGACACTTGGAGGTCCCTACATCAATGAAATGACTAGTCAGGCAAAAACAAATCAAACAGCGCTTCTTAGAAGGTCTTTTGTCATCGATCAATAAATTGACAAATTAGTAGACAATTACACTCTATAAATTCTTGGTATTCTTGCTAAAATCCAAAGCCTACAGAGATCAAATAGTTGCAGCTGAAATCAAAGGCTGGTTTGCAGGGGCACTTGGGAAAAGGTGGCTTTTCGGGGCTCACCAAGGAGAAGTCAGCGACTAGAATACTTAGTTATCTCTTCTTGCAGTGCTCAGTGAAAGGTGTGAGGCAGAGCCCTAACTAGGGTGGGGACAGCTGCAGCTTTGTCTGGGGTCAGGGCCAACACTTACTGTCCTTTAACATTGAGAAATGAAAGAGTACTAAGCCTAGTTAGCAAGAATAAGAGGCTAAAGTAGGAAGATATGGTAATTGCTTACTTTTGTAGTTATGAAAATGCTTGATTTATATAGTAGCTTATGTGCCAAGCATTGTGCTACGTGCTTTGCAATTATCATCTCATTTGATCCTCATAACAACACTGAAAATAGATGCCATTATAATCCCAATTTTACAGATGAGGAAACTGAGACAAATTTGAGGCTGGATTAAAACTCAGGTCTTCCTGACTTTAAGCCCAGAACTCTAACCCCTGTACCACCTAGCTGCCCTGATCAGATGGTGAGGCGAATGAATTGTCTGGTATGTTATAGCAGGGGTTCATTTCTTGTATGGGTTGGCCTAGGTGGCTGCTGAGCTTCCTCCCAACTCTCAAATTCCATGATCCTGTGAGTTCTTCCCCTTCCCGACTAGCTACATATCCTAGAGGAGCCTTGGGCTTGGGTTCCTAGGCTGTCTCCCTCTCCTCAAGTTTTGAAGGAGTTTCCTTTTTGACCCTTGACACAGGCCTGGCTTCTGGGGCTTGGCCCAAATATAGAAGTTCCTTGTCAGAGTGGTGGTACACATAGCTAGAAGGAAAACAAGCAAACAACTTAATATGACTTTTATAACCTACTGAATCCTCAAACTGAAGAATGGAAGGTGTCATGAGTTAATATTTCCATTGGTTTAATTCACAGCACAATTGTTATGCCTGCCATTTGCCACACTAAAATTCACTGCCCCAGCAAAGTGCAGACTCCAATACACTCCTGAAAATTACAAAGCGTAAGTTGCATGCAAATTAGACCTCCTCTTTGAGACCCTGTTTCCTGCTGTTCTTTTATTCTGATATTCAATCCTTCTAATCCTGCTAGGAACAGAGAGGAACAAAAAATTGTTTACTGTTCTCCCTTACTTGAGGAAAAACTTTTTTGTGGCCCTTTGGAAAAATTGGCCCATAATGCTCATTTGTTTCAGGAGCCCCTTTTGTGTTCTTGGAGTTCATCTCCTGCAAAGCCTTTGACAGAAATCCAATAAGCATCATAATGAAGGCAGTCTGATAAGGATTTTACTTCGAAGGTTGTTTTGGGGACAACTCTCTCACCTGGCATTTTGAAAGACTGGGGCAGCCCCCTTAGTGGGGAAAAAACACTTCAGCTTAACTAGAAATTTCTTTCTGGAGCCTTGGTGAGTTCTGTTAGAGATTCAGCTCATTTGTCAAGTAAATGGACACTTTTTCTGTACTTCAGTGATTCAGTGATCTGTGTCTTTATGAAGGTAGGAACTCTCTCCACCAACACAGATTGCCATCCCTCAATGACTTAGTCACTTTTTTTTGAGGATTGCCATGGCTTGATATTGGGGATCATTTTTCAGCCAAGTTGATAATAAGCCTCCTTAGGAGCACTTTGTTAGATGATTCCTTGAACTTTCCTTGGCATACCAAGCCACATCTGAAGCCTTTGCCCTTTGGTATATCTTGCTAGAACAGCTGCCCACTCTAGACATTTGAGCCTTGATGAACCTCCTCATCCCACACAACATGCTTTGGTGGGCAGGCTTTAAGCATTTCAGTGTCCTGCAAGCAGCCTGCAGACCTTGACTACTTGGTATTCCAGTTCTGGATAGCTCCCACTGGACGTGCGTTCAAATCCTCTCCAGCTTGCTAGAGCCCCCAAGAATCCACTTACCTTTTCACCAAAATAAAGCACGTGAGAAAGATTGGTTTTTGTTTTAATGATATCCTTGGTTTTTTTATACCACAATCACTTCCCAAACAAATAAAAGCCTAAAAACAAACAAAACAAAGCTGAGTCAGTAGCTAGATTTGATAAGGCATACAACATGCTGCATTCATAGACCGCTGCCTTTCTCCAGACAGGAGGAAAGTGTATCATCAATGTTCTTCAAGAAACAAGATGCATCTTTGCATTTAATCTGAATTCCGATGTCTTCTTAGTATTGTATTCACTAATATTATTGGTCTCCTGATCCTACTATAAGTATTTTGTATTAATTCATATATATTTCTATGTTTTTTCTGAATTTCTAATATATCCATATTTTACAAAATAATATTTTTAAAAATTCCTTTTTGAGACTAGTTCTCCCTATTTCTCCTAGTTCAAAATGCAGAGGCCACTCACGAGGCCTAATCTTACCGCTACTTGGCACAGGGGCTTTGACCCAATCCACTGTGAACCTGGTTTATTTCTCCCCTCCCTAAGGAGCTTGGTGGTCCTTGGTCCCAAAGGCTCAACATATTGGAGCAGGATGTAGAAGGGATGCTCAATCGGCTCTAGCCTGCTGCAGCTCAGAACTCCAGAGTTCAGTTGATCCACTAGCCTCTTCCTCCCTCAGCAGCAGGAATTCCAGGCAGTTGTACATCACCTGGCAGCAATATTCAACAATCTGGTCATTTTTCCAACCAAATTGCTACAGAAGTACTGCTATGAAGATTTTGGTCTATTTGGCATTTTTTTGGTTGCTGTGGATCTCCTTGGAGTATATGTTCTGGAGTGATATTGATTGCTCAAAGAATATTGATGCTTTAGAACCTTTCTTGCACAATTCGTAGTTGATTTCTGAATAAGTATAGTTCACTGGTATGTTAATATGCTTATTTTCCTATGGTCATTCCAACTATTTTGGTATTTTATTATCTTTGTCAGTTTGGTTAGTAAAGGGCAATATCCTGAAGTTATTTTCTTCTCATTTCAAGAGATATGTATATATATATATATATATATATATATATATATATATATATGTATACACATATACATATACATACACACATATAGATAGATATGTATTTGTGTATGTATATATTTGTGTGTGATATATGTGTATGAATGATGGACAGTGTGATAAATTTATACATAAATATATAAATATTTATTTTCATCTTGTTTTGCATTTCATCTTTTAAAAATTTTTATTCATATCCCTCAACTATTTGTCTATTTGAGTATGTCTCTTAGTCTTATATATTTGCTTCAATCCCCTATATATCTTGGATAGCAGACTTTTACCAGAGAAGTTCAACATTTTTTCCAACCTAGATTTTTTTCTTTGTCTAATTTCATTAATTTTGATAATTGAAAAGCTTTTCAGTTTTAGGTACATGATTACATTTGCTTTTTTTGTTTGTTTGTTGTTTTTGTCTTTGAGTTCTGTTCTGCCTCTTTCTTGGTTATCACCCAAAGCATAGTTAGAAACAGAACTCGCTTCCTTCTCCTCTAACTTTGTTTTATGATGTGATCTTTTACTCTTAGTCGACATGTATTGGGCACTTACTGCAGTGTTTGTTTGCTGGTGGGTGGCATAAAATGCTGCTCAAATCCTATTTTGTACTATCTAGATTCCTCAAATATTCTTGTTGAGTAGGGGAGAGTCCTTCCTTCCATAAGTGGTTTTTGTTACTAGGCTTGTCAAATACTGAGCCATTCTAGGGCTTTCTCATCTGGGATGATACACAGACCTATTCTTCTGTTTCTTAAACCAGTACAAAATGTTGTGGTGATTATTGCTTTATAATATAGTGTGAGGCCTAGTAAAGCTAGTTTACCTTTAAAATGATCATCTTCATTGATTCCCTTGAAATGCTTGAAATATTGTTGTTCCAAGTGAATTTTATTTATGTTTTTCTTGATTCAATAAAATGGTGTCTTGTTTGTTTGACATCGCCATGTCTTTATATTGATTCAGTTAATGTCTTTTTAAATAAATACATATGTTGGTATAGCTCAACCACCAGCAGTGAATGAATCTCATTTAAATCATTTAAATCTTCTTTTATTTCTCCTGTTATGTACCCGGGGTATGCCTTGGCAGATTGATTCACATGCATTTTATCTAATTTATAGTGATTTGGATTGGAGGTTTTGTTTTTGTCTTTTTCTCCTGGATTCTGTACTTCTATAAAGAAGCGATAATGGTCTTGATGGATAGGAGTTTTTTTTTTTATTCTATTACTTCACTGAAAGTATTCATTATTTTAATTAGTTTGTTCACTGGTTCTCTGGGGTTTTTCAGTAAAGCATTTTATCAACTACAAGTAGAGATGATTTTGTGTTGATAGTTATATAGTTATATTGTGATTTCTCTCTCTCATCTTGCTACTACAGCTAGCATTTCCAGTATCATATCAAAAAATAGTAGAAAAAGAAAGAATCTTTGTTTTATCCCTGTACTTGCTAGGAAAGCTTTTAGTTCTTTTCTGGCAAAAATGAGGATAGCTCTGGGTTTTAAGTATCTACTTTATATAATAAGTATGTGAGGTGATTCACCCACACTCTGTAAGCACCTCCCACTTTCCACATGGGCATCTGGATGCATAATAATTATCTGTACTAGATTGTTCTTTTCAGTTTACTCTCTCAATTGTAGGACTACATTCCTAGAGAATTACCACCATATGGTCATATTCAAATTATCTGGGGGTGCTAGGGACAGCTAGGTGGTCCAGTGGATAGAGCACCTGCTCTGAAGTCAGGAGGACCTGAGTTCAAATCCAGCCTCAGACACTTACTGGCTGTGGGACACTAGGGAAGTTACTTCACTCCCTTACCTGTGAAATGAGCTAGGAAGGAAATGGCAAACCACTCCAGTATCTTGGCCAACACAATCCTAAATGGAGTCATGAGGAGTTGGACATGACAGAAGTGTTGGAACAGCAACAACTAGGGGTAACTTTGTTGAGCGGAAATACTTTTCTACTCTCCACCCTAGCTCTTGAGGTCCCAAGATGTGTTCTAATAGCCAACTATTCTCAATAAAAATGTTCAAGGTTTAAAATATATCTACTTATTTAATAATAAGGCCAAAGAAGTAATAACCACATCACAGATACTCATATATAAAAGCAGATCCATAAAAAGTGGATCACAATCTACACATACATTTGGGTCACATTCATACATTTCATATTAGTAGAAAGAGTGAGCTCACACTTATCAAAGCCTGCCAATGAATGAAGGAATAAACATTTTAGACCTATTTGCAAGGTAATACACAGCTTTGGATCTACCAAATTTCATGTCCTTTTTTTCTCTGTTTCTACCTTCCTGAGCTTGCATATCAGGACTAGAGTTGTCATATAAAAGATTATTCTTTCTGAATCTTTGCAAATGAACTAAGACTTAAGTGGAAATTAGACTTAGAAAAAAGTTAATGTTTACTTTAAAAATGTAACCAATATTCAATAATAGCCTAAAATTATCTTATTCATTGTCCAACATAGCATAGAGAATTTTTGAACCCAAAAGGACCTTTGAGATCATTTTGTTTTATATATTGGTAAACCGAGGGCCATTGAGATTAAATTGCAGGATCATGCTACTTTCCAATTGAATGGTTCTTTAGAGACCTATGAGATCAGCACCTTCATTTTTCAGATGAAGAAAATGAGGAGAGGAGGGAGAAAATATTTTGTCCCCTAAAGATACTTCCTTTGTCTTGGGAATCTCAGTCTTTGGCCTCCCAGTCCTGTGCTGCTTCCACAACACCGTGAAAATCCTCTTTAATACCTACAAGTCTCAAGATTTCCTTTTTTTAATTTTCTGAACATGATCCATATTTATTCAGCCCTGAGCCTCAAGTTAGAGTTTAGCTTACCAGGACCAGAATATGAAAATCACAAGTCTGGAGGGAAATGTTTGCTTTCTTGGCGAAAGGGCAACAGTGTTTTTGAAATAGTATATGTCAAGTCAGGGGGGATTTTTGCCCCCAATTAAATTATTCTAGCAAACAACAATGACTCTGGATGATTTGGGCAATTTTATAACCCAGTAACAACTTTTATAAAGACAAATGAGTTTTGCAAAAGGTGTTGGCAAAGTCATGTCCAATTTAAAACTGTGGACATAATGAGAGGCCATGATGTAGTATCTAATAAGGACATATTAGCCAGAAACTGTTTCTCACTGGGATGCAGAGTTTTGGATTGCTAGAGAAAGAATTAAACACAGCTGCAATAGATGGAAATTGGGAATTATAGGCAGCAAAGCCCAGGCTCGTCATGATCTTTGGAAACAACATGATTATTCTAAACAAGTTTGGTTCATTTGCCATTAATTTTTAATAACCAGAAGTCTTTATACATGGAGCTTAAGGGAAGTGATGTTAAAGGTAGAATATATTTCTTTACAAGGCCATTTGACAACATGGAAGGCAGCAACTGACCTGGGGCGGGAGGAGAGGGGCTGAACTTGTAGTCTTAAGTCCTGAGTTCAAATCCTGTCTCTGTCATTTATTACCTATTTGACCTTGGGCAAAGTACTTAATAATCACCCAGGGAATTAGTTTCCTCATGTGCAAAATGAGTAGGTTGGATCAAATGAGCTTTCCATCTTGAAAGGGCAGATTTATAGTCCTCTACTCCCTGACCCACAGAATAGCATTATATCACATTTAGAAGGAAACTTAGTGGTCATATAGTTAAAATCTCTTGGGCAGCCAGGTGGTACAGTGGATAGAGTCCTGGGTGTGGAGTCAGGAAGACTCATCTTCAGGAGTTCAAATATGGCCTCAGACACTTAGTACCTATGTGATCCTGGCAAGTCACCCTGTTTGCCTCAGTTTCCTCATCTGAAAAATTAGAGAATAAAATGACAAACAACTTCAACATCTCTGCTAAGAAAACCCCAAGTGGGGTCATAGAGAGTTAGCCATGACTGAAACAACCCAACAACAAGTCAAAAATCTTACCACTGTCCTACCCAAAAATGTCTAATTTTTTTTCTAGAATTGTAGTATCTTTCCCCAGTAACATTTACTGAGTGTTTTCCCTCCCATTATTTTTGGGGAACAGAATTTATTGAGAGCCTGACTAGATGAGTGTTTTCCATGGACACATATGAAGGCAGCACTCATTTGGGAATAGGTGTGAAAATGATTAGTGACTAATTAAATCCCTCCCCTAATTTTTTGGCCTAAGTTTTGTGTCATTAGGTATTTGTGCTTTAAATTCATTTTCAACTAATATTTCAAATAAGACATACATTGGTGAGGGTTTATTCGCTAAGAATTTGAATATACCAATACTCCAACATTATTTTGGATTTTGTTGTAACTAAGCTAACAGAAAGATGAAATAAAATTTTATATCTGACCTCAGGAAGCATAAAGTCTAGTGGGAGAAATGAGACGAGCAGACCAAAAATACAAAATAATTTAGAATGACATAAATAGAGAGGAGAGGTTTAAAGTGCTCTACAGTTGATGCCCTCTTCTTCTTAATTAATTTTGCCTCCCTAATCTGAGACCTGCCATACATACTTGGCATCCAGGCCACCTGGAACACACCTGGCACACAGCAGGCAGCCCATTTGCCTGCACGCCAGTCAGAGGACTTGTGTTAGAATCTAGGTTGACTACCTGTGTGCCCTTAGACCAGCTGTGTGACTCCACACCTTGGGCCTTCCATCTACTCCAGACCATGGGTGTTTTTCATCCCACAAGTTCATTCAGCAGCCCTGGAAGAGTGAAGTACAGACTTGCTACAAGACAGGGCTACAGACACTGCACGGCCCTGCCTCACTTAAGTCCAATTCACTCACAAGTCAAGACATCCTCCTTCTGGCACATTTGGTTCTCTTCATGAATGAAGAACAAGCAACAAACAGCAACAAAACATGGTGCCTGCTGACACAGGTAATATGGCACAGTGGAAAGCATTTTACGGTGAGATCTGGGTTCAAATTCTTCTTCTGCCACTTGCCACACAGATATCACAGACCTTCCCTTCACTTCCTGAGCCTTGATTTTCTATCTAGAAAATGAAAAGCTTGTACTAAATGCTGTATGGAGTCCCTTCTGACTCTCAGTCTATGGTGATGCAAACATAAGAACAAAGTCAAGAATGCCAAGCTTGGGTTCGCAAAAATCAAAAAACAAACAAACAACCAAAAACTCCATGAGCTTTTCATGTCATGGGAACACAGGACATTAGCAATTAAAAGAACTTTAGAGACCATCTATGATATTCCCCAACCCCACATTTTTATGGATGAAGAAACCAAGGGCCAAAGATGGGAATGGACTCTCCTGTGGCCATGTAGTAAACAAAAGAGAGACCTTGAATTCCAGGGTTTTCCTCACCACACATCACTTCGCAACTCTCTCTCACACTATATGACTAGCCACACCACCATGCTACCTGCCATGTCTTGTGAAGTCTCTCCTTCCCTCTCTGTCTGTCTCCAGAATAGGATAAATAATTATATACAATGTATTCCTCTTACTTTCTACCATAGAGCACTTTTGGTGTAATTTATTTAGATATGAGGCGAGGCTCTCAATGTCCAGCTACCCTGGGACTCAGGCCTTTATGCATCCCATCTTGACCTTTCCCCAGACTCACTGTGCATTTCCCTGATGATGGTTGAATGCTTAGAGAAAAGCTGGAAAGAACACAGGCATGGAAGCCAACTCCCACCTGAATCACAGGGTCCTGCATTGCACTGCTGGGGCCTGCTTGTTAGCTCTGGCAGCTATTGGGCTCCACAGCCAATAAATTTATTAAATTATTGACTTTCAAATCAAGATGTAAAGGAGAGATGGTTGAGAGATAATGGCTTCCTAAGAAATGAATCTCGGCGCATGGGAGCTTGGGCTCAGTGAAACATCTCCCCTGTCTATTGAGATCACAGCATAAAAGAAGGGATGAATGGGAGTTATAATGAAGGGCAAGGGCCCCATAAATTATTCATATGTAAAGCTTGTTTGCTGATAATAAAGAATGGTGGCATCCCTGGTGTCCCCATTGTTGCCTCTACACACAATAGGAACAGTGACATATGGGCAGGGGGCACTTGAGGAGTGTCCCTTTGCAGTATAATGACAGCACAACTTAATGGCTAACATATGTGCATGTGCTTGTATGCATGTGTAGATAAGGAAGAGATGGAAGGCAGGAAAGTGTAGGATCAGGAGCTCTGATGGTGGAATCCAATCAATCAGTCAATCGACAAGTATTTATTATGCATCCACTGTGGGCCAGGCATCAGATTATAGGATTATAGGCTGGAAGTGGAAATTCAAAGAATGAAATAATTCCTACTGTCAGTGACCTTTCATTCCATCAAGTGAGATGAAAGAGAGAGAGAGAGAGAGAGAGAGAGAGAGAGAGAGAGAGAGAGAGAGAGAGAAGGAAAGGGAATGAGCATTTATACAGCAACTACTATGTGTCAGAACCTGTGAAAATCACTGTACAGATATTTTTTATTTGATCTTCAAAACAACCCTGCAAAGTAGGTGCTATTATGCTATTATCATCCCATTTTACATATGAGGAAACTCAGGCAGATAGTGGTAAAACTGAGGGCCCAGAGACACATCACTAGTAAGCATCTGAGGCTTGATTTCAACTCAAATCTTCTTGACTCCAGGTCCAGCAATCTATGCACCATGCCACCTAGGTGACTAGAAACATAGATATTTCTGTGGATCTGTCTGTTTATCTGTCTATCTAGCTATCTACTTACCTATCTTTAGGTATGCATATATATATATACACACATATATATATATACATACAGATGCACATATACATATACAAATAGATGTATATGCACAATATGCATATATGTGTATATGTATAACATACACACAGCATAAACATAAAGTGAATAAATACAAAGTAGTCAAATATAAATGAAATTGAATCACTTTTCAATTGGCATCAGAAGATTTTGGTTCAGATCCTACCCTTGCTAATTGTTGTCTTCCAGTTTTAATTCCTGGGTTTTGAGTGAGATGACCTGGATTCAGATTCTTTTTGACTGTCAGCAAGTCTGTTTCTTCATCTGTAAAATTAAGGAATTAGACTAGAATGCCCCTTCCAGCTCTTTATGAATAAGTGAAACATACATTAATTGTGTACTGTGTGCCACACTGTGCTAAGCACTGAAAATTCAAAGACAAAAAACCCTTAAAACCTTCCATTTTAATTGCAAGCAGGTGGTACAGTGTCAGAGGACTAAATTTGAGATTCAGAAGACCTGAGTTCAAGTCCTGCCTGAGACACCTTCTCACTCTATGATGCCAGACAAGTTGCCCAATGTCTGTCAACCTTAGTTTTTTCATCTCTAAAATGAGGATAATGATACCACCTACCTGCCATTAGAGGGTTGTTGTGAGGATCAAATGAGATTATATGCATAAAATAAGTTGCAAGCCTTAAAGCACCACACAAATGGATGATTATGATGATGTAGACACCAAATATAGAACAGTTGTGGTTGAGGAAGCCACAGGGATGGTGAGCAGAACAAAATGGTCACCATTTCTCTGTATTGCCACAAAAACACAATTTCAAGTTCATAGTATTCATCGAATGAGTGCTGGTTGATTCATCAATAGTTTTGATTTAATTACAGTTCTCAGAGGAAGAAGTGGACAGCGATTCTCTATTCAGCACCTAGGACAGTTCTCTTATTTGAACAGAAGATCAATAGAGATTGGTAGTGGATAGCGATCATTAACTTTAGCCAATGATTTGATGGCTAGCCATGTTTATCACGAACAGACAGTATCCTAGGCAATCAGGACCAGGTATCAGAAAAGTTGTTACACAAAGAATGGTTTTAAATCTTGACCATTCCTTAGTCACAGCTGGTATCTTCCCTCATAGTTACTCAAGCATCATTGTCAGAGCACAGATTTTTATATTTAGAATGAAACTCAGAGGCCATCAAATGATTAAGGCTTAATAAGAGATGAGACAGAGAATGGCCTCTTTACCTAGTCAAAAAAATCCAATCCGAAAGGGGAAGACCTGCAGTGTTTCTGTCTAAAACAGAAACTTTTAGTGTTTACATTCATTCTGAACCAAACAGGGCCAAAACAATGACCAAGCAGTGCTTGGTTTGGGACCTATTGTTGGCCAATGCAGGAGAGCCAGAGTAATTTGGGGTTAAAGCTGGTATCTAAAAAAACAACCAACCAAACAAACAAAAATCTAAGTTAGGGCAAGTAGATCATGCAGTGGATTCAGGAAACCCTGAGTTAAAATCTAGCCTCACTTCTAGCTATGTCAAACTGGGCATTGCACTGAATTACTATTTGCTGTTGTTTCCTTACCTGTAAAATGGGAATAATGATACCAACCTATCAGGTTTGTTGGATGTTGTTGAGGATCAAATGAGATCTATCTATCTGTCTATCTATCTATCTATCTATCTATCTATCTATCTATCTATCTATCTGTGTGTATATGTGTGTATACATACATATATATGTACACACATATATATTTAACTCTAAAGCACTCAGCACATAGAAAGCACTATATAAATGCCAACCGTAATAATTAATAATTAATGAGCAATATAATTATAGATTATAATCATATATCATATAAATATATAATTGTATTGTATAATTATATAAATGCACATGTTATACAAATATATAATATCTTAATATAACGTAATACAATAATTAATAATTATTAACATAATTAGAGATGCTGAGTCAGACATGACTGAAAATACCTGAACTGATTAAAATAATTATAAATATGCTGTAATTTATAATATAATAAAATTAGAAATGTAATGAATATAATATTATTAAAATACCTATCATTATTACATTGCATCAAATGTTCTTAGAGGTAATCTAGTCCAACACTTTCATTGTAAAGGCAAATAACATAAGGCATAGAGAAATAAAGTGACTTGGTCATGTTACTATAGGCAGTGAGTGGCAGATAGAATTTGGATCAAGTCTCTAGACTACAGAGACAGTGATCTCTCCACTGTACCTGGCTGCCTTTAATAGAGCAGTTTCTGGTATGAAATATGTACCTTACTCACTCTGGAGCAAATGATGTGGTCATACCCTCTTTCCCTTTCGTTTCACTCAGTCCTAATATTAAAACACAGCCTGTTATGTCCAGTCCAATTTCTCTCCCTGACTTCTTTTAACACTTCCTGAAATCCCTGTTTCGATCATTCTAAAATGTGAAGCTTCACAGGAAATTGTTTTCTTTGCAGCTATTAAATATTGATGGGCTTCTGGCCAGGGTAATACAATTAAACTCACAGCAGTTATCAGAATCTTTGGGTAATGGACCTTTCATTCTTTCTCCTTCTCTGGAAGTGCCTTTCCCTGTAACTCAGGGTTAAATAGTGAGCTAGCTGGACTTAGCTGAGAGTACCCTCAACAGACTCTGGTTATGAACCAGCAGTCATTTGCTTCCTAGAGGTCAGTGGGACTGCTCTTACACAGGTCCAACTCACCTTGCCATTGCTAGGTGACAATGATGTCATCCCATTGACACTGTTATTCCGGTTACTCAAATGATGATGTTTTTTTTTTCTTGTAGGAAGCTGTTTTCCCCAAATCCTAGCCCTTCTAAACTCTCTCCAAGGTACCATGACTTCCTAGAAATTAGCCACCTTTTCTACACGAACATGCATAATACAACTGATATTCTTGGTTCAAACATGATCTTGAAATCAGGTTGCCTTGATCCAGCCTCAGCATATTGGCTGGATCATTGGTGGGAATCGATAGGGGAGTACATGAAGAAGAATCGTAGATTTTGATCATGGATATAAAGTTGGAAGGGATAAAAGGTCATCTAGACCAATCACCTCATTTTACAGCTGAGAAAACTGTGGAAAATATTTCTTACTTATTATTGAACTTAGCTTTATATGGCTAGAAAATTATGTGCCCCAAAAGTTTACCATAGAAGTCAGGCTGACCTCAAAATACTGAAGAGAAGCCATATGGCTGTAAGGAATGCTTAAATCCTGTCCGGTACTTGTTTTGGGTCATCTCATTTTGGGGGGGGGGGATCCACCTGAAGCTTGTATTTTGGGCTCCCCCAATTAGATTGACTGCTTATGTTTAACCTGCTGATATACATCTCAAACTGCCCTTCTCTGGAAACTGCCTACTGCTTAGATTCAGCCAATCAGGGGAATGCCTTCATGTTCTTGTCTGAACTCTATATAATATAATCCTCACAGAAACTTTGGAGGGAGACATGCCTTTTCCTTCCTCTCTCCTTTGCTAAATGATCTAATAAATTTCTTTCAAAAACTTTTTTAAGATTTTGGGTTTTTTTCTCAAATAGTCAGGCTAAGGCCTAGGGAGATAATGAGCTTTGCCTGAAATTCCCAGTAAGGGGAGGCAGGGAAGCCCCTGATCTTCACTGATAGAATACCAGCATCATTTGAAGTTTTAGAAAGTGTTCCCATCATACTTCATCTTTTGTTACTTCTCACGTTCTCCTAGGTTGATATTTTCCCCTCCACTGTCTTCCCCACTTTTGCTCATGCTGTTTTCTCAATAGTTATGTTTCTTTTAAAAAATCAGTGGAAATGGGTAGCCAAGCTTCTTCTTATCAGGAAAACCTTCCTTATCTGAGGCAAGACCCTATGGAAGGGAGGAGCTGCATTCCAGTGAAATCTCCAGTGTGTGGTGGAGGGCTCCTAGAAAACAGGCAACCTTTTCTAGAGATCACGAGTCAGGTGGTAAAAATGGCTTTGGAAGCATGTTAGAAATATTTTTTTTTCCAGATGAAAAATATGATGAAAAAAGGATATGTGACAAAAATCCAAATACCACTCATCGGGTGTGATGTAGAGGGGATTCCTGGTCAAGTGTGGCTTGAACTAGGTAGCCACAGAAGTGCCTTCCAGCTCAGAGATGTTCTGATTTTATGATTTGAGATGCCCTTCTTTTCCAAGGCAGAGAAATGCTTATTGTGGAGACTTCAAGCTGGAATTCTGTTTGAAATACAAATTAGTTCTGGCTAGATCTGAGGGCCTCCCATTAATTGCTTATTGTCCTACTTTGGAGTCTGGAGGAGATAGAATATTAATTTGTTCCTCCATAAAATGGGGATAATATTAACTTACATAGTTGTTGAGAGGAAGGTACACTGTAAATCTTGTGATGCTATAAAATAGGATTGTGGTGACGATGATGATGGCAATATTTGGTTTTGGTTCAGACAAATTCAGATTTTATCACTATGGGGGCTCTTGATGAGAAATCTTCCATTCTGTAACTCTTCTGCAATTTATAGACTTAAAGAGTTTTGGGTGGGACAATGAGAGGTTAAGTGACTTGCCTATGCTCACACAGCCAGGATGTACCAAAGGTGGAACTTGGAACCCTGGTCTTCCTGACTTTAAGGCAGGAGTTCCATCTGTTATTCCACACTGCTTCTCGTTGATCAAATATCTGAGAGCTGGTGTCAGAGTTCATGGCAAATAGGGTCACATTTTAAAGAAATAATTTCTACAAAGTCTGAGTAAATAGACATGACTTTGCTGAATAATGGTAAAATATGACAGTAGAGATACACCACTGGCCTAATCACTTGTAACTTATATTGGTTTACTAGCAGATGGAGCCAATGAAATGTATAATATCTAAGAATAGAATCCAGAGCTCATCCACACATGATAACCACATGACCTCAACCAACAGCACATCCACAAAGAAGTGTATACGCCCAATGGATTTGTTTACCAAAATGAAGGAGTTCAAGATAATGATATAGGATCAAATTATTACTACAAGAAACTACAGAAATTTCATTCTTTATAAAATATTGTTCAACATAGGCTTGACAAGGAAAGGGTAGGAAACTGCACAATGTATCACTATAGGTTACAAAAAATTGGGACCTACAAATATTTTGAATAATATCAAGTCTCCAAGATTATAGACCACAGGCATGGGGAACCTGAGACCTTGAGGCCACATGTGACCCTCTAGGTGCTCAAGTGAGGCCATTTGACTGAATCTTCTGTGAAGTTTGGATTCAGTCAAAGGGCCACACTTATGGACCTAGAGGGCCACATGTGGCCTTAAGGCTGAAGGTTATTCACCCCTGGACTAGAGACTCACAATTCTGGTTAACCTAATAGACAACAAATCCTATAGGAAGAATACAAATCCCCAAATATCCCATGTCAGCTAGGGGTGCAGGAGACAGAACACTAAACTTGGAGTCAGGAAAACTTGATTTCAAATATGACCTC
>CM053624.1:10560464-10578877 GCA_028646595.1 Phalanger gymnotis
GGATTGTCATAGGATCAAAAGAGATCATATTTGTGAAGTGCTTTGAAAACCTTAAAGCACTATATACATGGTATTCATCATCATCATCATCGTCATCATCATCATCATCATCATCATCATCATCATCATCATCATCATCATCATCATCCTGTGCTGGTCTCACCTATAACCATCCATAAGTACACTATCTATTATATGTCCCATCTGAATTACTTAATTCTTTGGAACTTACTATAACATGTATAAACCTCTGATATGTAAGGGTCATCTCATCTAGGGCCGGAAATAATCTTCAAAATCACTTATTCCATGGGTTCTTAACTTGGGGGTCCAAGAGCATGTTTTTTAAATTATATATTTTAAAATGTAATTGATTTCTATTGTAATACTATGTATTTTTAAAATACATTTTAAAACTTCTTCAGTTGGGGAACTACCAACTTTTCATTGTTTAGTCATTTTCAGTCACATACAACTTTCTGTGACTCCAGTTGGGGATTAGTTGGCAGAGGCGCTGAGATGGTACTCCATTTCCTTCCCCAGCTCATTTTACAGATGAGGAACTAAGACAAACAGGTCAAAGTGACTTGCCCAGGGTCACCTAGCTAGTAAGTGTTTGAGGCTGGATTTGAACTCAGGTATTCCTGACACCAAGCCAGGTGCTCTAAACTTCACGAGACTTTGCAAAAACCATAAATAAAACCCAAAAAAGTTCAGTTAAGAACTTCTGATCCAGGCCAACTCTGTATTTTTTAACAGATGAAACCAAGGTATATAGAGAGAACAAATGCCTTGGTCACAGCCATATGAGCAGTAAGTTCTAGTGTAAAGATTTAGGCCTCCCATTTTCTTTCTGACTCTAGATCCTGTGCTGATTCCATGCCTCTACTCTCTGTCATTGTGATATTTTCCTTCTCATTGCTATCTTTTGGATTGACTTAATTCATGAACAACGTGATAAAGAAGGAGCCCCATGTCGTCCTCTGCAAAGTGGCAGCTTCATGAAGCTCCCTGATATTCCTGGAAAGAATAACTAAGAAAAAGGATAGCAAAGCACTCTGCTGCATCATCACAATAATCTTTTATGGGCCAAAGATGCATTTAAGGGAAAAAGCACAACCCTGGATTTCTCGGAGATCAGCACAAGGATGTTAGAACTGTGTGGTGATAGCAGTCTGTGAGTTCTCCTTTGCTGACCACCCAATGTTAGAAAAATCTCAGGTTCCATGTTTGCTATCTATCATTCTGAGCCCAACTTAGGTAGGCAGATTCAGTAGCCCTATGCCTTACCCAGGAGACCAGAACAATGTGATCCGTGAACCTCTCCTGCCTCATTCCTACTAAGTGCCCTGCATGTTTATGTCAGGTACAGTGGCTATATCAGAGAACCCTGCCTAGCCAGTGATACCACATTAGTTTAGCTACTGCAAATTCAGAGAAAGGCATTTATTAAAGCCACTCCTGAATTACATTTAGGCTTTTCCCTTCTACACATGCTGCTTTTTGAATTATGTAAGTAGTGCACAACTCAAGGCAGCTTAAATCTCCACCAAAACTTTGATGCCTAGACACACGGTTGTCACTGACTGGTACCTTTGGGGGTCTTTTTTCTGTTATCTAAATATTTTGTTCCTGGAGACAGCTGTTTCCCGCCTGCCTGCCCCATCCTCCTGGTCCCCTGTGGTGTACCTTTGCTCTCATAAAAAGGTTCCTCTGGCTTCCTCTTGATACTTGCTGATAGAAAACAGGAAAGCCAATTGGACTCCATTTCAGATAATTTCCATGTGCAATGTGTGACAAGGCAGCAAACTGTCTAGTGAGTTCAGTAGGCTGTAAAAGAAGAAGGAAGGGGAGAAGGTCTAGAAACCCTAAATCATTTTCTCCTCTGAGCATAGTAGCTTTCATCAAGGCAGGAGAAGAAGCAACTGTTTTGCATCCTTACTGCTGTTCCATTGTGTCTCATTCCCAGGCCAGGAGAGTGCCTGATCTATCCAAATGACTCCTCTTCCATGCAGTGGTAGAGTTCCCTCATGCCTCCTTCCTTTGCATTATGGTAGTGTTTTCAACCATCCTGGTGGATGGGCCCAGCAGTCTTTCTCTGAAGTTCATCTCATGAAAACAATGTGTTACCTACAGATGGTCTTCTTTTAGCTGACATGTGCTTACTAATCATTGAGGCAGCTAAATGGGGCAGTGGATAGAGTGGGACTTGGCATCAAGAAGACCTGTATTCAAATAACTGCTCCACTCTGAGCAAGTCCCATAACTCCTTTCACCCTCATTTTCCTTAACTATAAAATGTGTTTACTTGTTGTCCCACACTGAGCACATAAATTATCTGAGATGGAGCCCAGTTGGTTTTCCCATCTTCAAGCACCACTTATCTCATGGGGTTGTTGAAAGGATCACAGTAGATGACATATGAATGTACTTCAAAATCTTAAAGCACTATGTGAGTGCTAACAATTAAGATTACTATTATTTCTTCCACACTGAACCAGTAATTCCTTCCCAAAGCAAAACCCTTCCTGAGGTAGAAAGGGAATGTAGTAAACAGTTAAGATTTCTCTTCTCCAAAATAAAAGGTCTTCTTCATTGCATTCATCAATAGTCCATTGGCAGGCAAGGTACAGACAGAGCACATGCAGAGGGAAGTTGCAGAGGCCTCCTCTGTTTTTAGTGGACATAGCCAGAAAGCTAACTTACTTCCAAAAAGGTTGATGCCCTCAAGAGTGGCAAATTCTCTCAGCTGCTTTGGAGAGGGTATCTTGATGGTCTAGTCATGTGAAATGGAGCATTTCTGAAAGAACCTGGTGGTTTCAGCCATGGGAAGACCTTGCTTAAATGATTAATCAGATGAGCAAACAACTAGAAGAGTTTTGGATGGAGGTCATTTGTCTATGACTCTGGGCCTATGCCTTGCTGAGCTCCTTTTGATTTTGGAGAGCTCCATCTTTGTTCTTTCAGCCATTAGGGAACACTTGCTTTATGCCCATATGCTGCTCCTGCTGATTTTATGGGGGTATTTTATGGGAAGAAAGCAGGAGAGAGGAAGAGGCCAGGGAATACTTACAGCCCTAAATGAAGGGCAGATTTTTAAAATCCAATTACTGTGGAGTCACAGATGCACATTTTGCTATTAGGGAAAATGCAGTATCTCCATTTGAAGTCCAAATGAAAATAGAATTCTGAGCAGGATGTGAAGTCATAGTAGGAAATCTTGTGTCCATGGTACCTGGCATAGAACATAGTAAGGGCTTAATAATGTTTGTTGATAGACTGACACTTCATTCACTGATCCATAAAGACATATCTGTTAATTCCATGTAATTAGTCAATTCATTTCAGAGAGACCTTGTCTCAGGGGCCACCTGGGCCAACACACCCCTGAGCCAGTGTCCCTTGAGTAATACCTTACAGTAATTAGAGATACAGCCTGTGCTTAAATACTTCCAAAGAGGTTGACCTCACTTTTGCCCAAGACAGCCATTTTTACTTGCAGGTAGTTCTTTATTATTGTGAGAAAGTTTTTCTTAACACTCGGCCAAAATCTGACTCTGCAATCATTACCTTTTTCTCCTACTTTTGCTTTCTGGTAGCAAGAAAAAGAAAAGAAAAGAAATTGAATCCCTTTTTCATGTTCCAAGCCTTCAAATGTTTAAAAACAACACCCATGTCTCTCCCCAGGGTAAACAACCCTGGTTCCTTCAGCCAATGCTCTAACGGCCTCCTCTTGACTCTCTTCTCCAACCCAGCTCCCATCTTCTAGATGCTATTTGACTGTCAGTCTTTCCTAAGATGTTGTTTACAGGTTTGTCCATGTACATGGTGTGAAAATGATACTATAAAGCAGCGGTTGTCCCCTCCTTAGTTTTGAAACTTATACTGAAGCAGTTGAGTAGTGTAGTCATTAAAATGCTGGACTTGGAGTCAGGAAGAACTGAGTCCAAATCCTGTCTGATATATATTTCATATATTTAATTTATATAATTCATACAAATTTCATAATTTATTATAAAATAATTATATAATTTACATAATTCACATTAATTTATTATAAATTAGTTATACAATTTATATTAAATGCAGATTGACAAGAGTTGAAATATCCTGACTCACACAGCTTTGTGAACCAGGATATTTCAACTTCTGCCATTCTCCATTTACTCATCTCTAAAAAATGAATAAGAATGACTGCTTCACAAAATTGCCGTAAGAAGCCAAAGAAATAATGTTTAAAGTGCTTTGTAAACTTTAAAGCGCCATGTAAATGATAGTTATCATGAACATTGTCATCATCATCATCATCATCATCATCATCATCATCATCATCATTGTTATTGTCAATCTGTCCAAAGACCACATTGGCTTTTCTGGCAACTCTATCCCCAGTTGATTGATTCTGATGGAGTTTTTCTTGTTTTAGAGAAGCTGATTTTTTTAGACACAAGTAATTCAAACCAATGTTCTAGCTCATGAGGATCTTTTTTTTTTTCTATCCTGCCTTCGTCAATCCAATATTTTTGCTATCTCTTCTAGCTTCTAGTCCTTTGGAAATTTGCTCGGTATGATTCTTCTGTCTTTGTCCAATTCATTGACCAACAAAACCACACATTTTCTATTATTAGCAGCTAAAGATAGATAAATGAACACTTTTTTTCTTTGATTTCCCATCAATCCAATCCAATAAAATAGCATTAAATAAGATTCTACCACAGGCAAGACAGTGTCCTAGGCACTGGGGCTAATACAAAGCCAAAATGGAAAACATTATCCAACAAAATACATCTGAAATGCTCTGACACATAGACTGTGCCAGGTTAATCATGAAACATTTACTATCCAAGAGACTTGACTAATTAAGTAAGAGATGAGTGAGAGATCAAGTGAGACTTCTTTAAGAAAATCTCAATAGGGCCTAGGAAAGAAATCATAGGGTATATCAATAGCTATTAATATTTTAAACGACATCATCCCACAAAACAGATAGATAAAGGAAGCTCAAGAGTAGACATTTACCTTGTGAGTACAAGGGGCAGAGAGAGAGGGAATCTTTCCATGACTAGAAGACAATTTTCATTTCCAGGTTGAAACTGCATGTAGGATCTTTTCTTACTCCATGAGATAACAAGATAAAGAATAAAGAAGAATGAGAGGTAAGTGTCTTTGCTCAAATTGGTCAACTGACCCTCTAGCCCCAACTAATTAGTGACCCTAGAAGACTATTGACTATTGACAGTATCTGCACTAGCCCTTCAGAGATGGGAAATGACCCAGCCAAGGTCACTTAGCTATTAAAGAGTACAACCAAAATTCAAACTCATATTCCTCCAAATTAATGCTTATTTCCTAGATGAATAGCTATTGTGTGTGTAAAAGTGTGTGCACATGTGTGTATGTGAGTATATAACCAGTGGAGAAGGAAAAAGGAGAGGGAGAGACAAAATGATAGAAGAGAAAAAGGGAAGGTGAGTCCCTTGGGGAGAGATTTGAGGTTTGCTTAGTGCATTAGCGCTTTGGATCTCTGATAAATTACAGGACTTTTCATTGGGATCCTGATTCTACTTTAACGCTAATGCCTCACCTCCATGATCACCTCCAATTTATTCGATATGTGTCTCGTTTTTATGCAGTCGTCCGCATGTTGTTCCTCCTTCCCCCATTAGACTGGAAGCTCCTTGAGTGGAGGGGTTGGCTTTTGCTTTTCTTCATCTCCCCAGCACTGTGAAGTACTTGGTAGATGTGAGCTGTCTTGACTTGATTTGACCTGAAACGATGCCGCTGACGAAGATGATGATAACTGACATTCCTACGGCATTTTAAATTGTACAAAAGTCTTTACGACTTGACAGGCTTTCAACGAAGTGTCTCAAAAATGCTTCAAGGTATATATGAGCAAAATGAGCTTCTGAGTCGTAGGCTGATTTCTGCCATGGGCTAATCTTTCAAGAATGGCTGGCTTCCTAAATGCAAAGAGCCTGCTGCTCACATGTGGCAGAGGATTCCAAACTCAAAGACTCCATCTTGCATTGCATTATAGATGAAGAAGGTGGTATTCATAGAAGTTAAGCAATGTGTCCAGAGTCACATTTCCAGTAAGCGACAGAGGTAGGATTAGAACCCAGGTCCTCATGACACACAGAATTGCTTCCTATTGACTTCTCCAAATGGTATCAGGGAAATTAATGTCTCTGGCTCAGATTTTTATGTATAACCCCACTGGTAGGTCTACACTGAAAATTGTTTACAGGTTTAGTGTCTTAAAAGATTTTGAATCGGATCAGGTTTCTGAAAGTGTTAGGACTAATTATGGTAGAATTTCTAAAAAAGTATTCTCAGTGGCCTTTTGGTAAAAATATGTCCAGGAAATCAATTAGACATTGAAAAAGCCAATCAATTCCATGCAACTGTTTTGTACTCTTCTTTTTATTGCATCATTCTATATCCTTGGGGAGTGGGGAGGAAGAAGAGTTGATGCTCAAATTCATAGGATGGAGGGCTTTCCTCATGACCCTTCATAACATGCTTTGAGAATTTAAACAACATATGCATGACTCAATTTTTGAAGCTTGAATATTGTCTTTCTTTGGTCTCTCTATTCCCAGTGTTTAGCACAGTGCCTGGTACATAATAGGTACTTTACAAGTGCTCATCAAAGTGAATTCATGTAAACATATTTGGTATCCAGAAAATGTGGTAAATGAAGAGTCAGGGAGGTACAGTGTGTTTGATTATACATTCAATGTAAAGTTGATAGCTTTGCAACAGCAACAACAAAAAGCAAAGCATGCTTCTGGGATCATATATGTTGTGAGCAGTTTTGAATGGGTGGATCATGAAAAAGACCACTGTTGGGTCATTTGCTATCCAGAATGTATGGAAGTGGGATGCTAGTGCTTTTTCTGCCTTCTGTCTGAGCTTAGCTGCAGCTAGCATGCCTTGATTTGGGGTCTTTTCCCCCATTGTGAATTTGTGTGTATTTAATGGTGGAAAAATAAAAAGTTAATGGAAGAAAATGAACATAATAGCCAAGTTATCTATTTTGTTGTGAAATCCCATCAAAATAAAGCATTCAAATGCAATAACTGAAATTGCTAGTGTGTTCTTTATGGGAATCTAAATGATTCCTGTTGCTCTCTGATGAGGTCTTACTCTAAGCAAAGGACTGTGGGGGATTCAGAACTCAGACTTTTGACTTTCAAGTACCTGCCCTAGATTTGTGGCAGAGATACAACTCAATTTAATGCCTAAAACTCAGTAGATATTTGATAATGGCTTAAGGTGAGTTAAGTCCTAATGGGGGCTAGTGGGGCAGGAACAAAGACAATTTATATATCTGCATTTGATATACATACGCATATACAAACAGCATGTGCATGCAAATATGTGTGTACACACACATATGCATGTCTATTTGCAATTCTTTATTTGTACAAATGCTGTGTCTCCCCAGTGGACTGTAAGCTCATGGAAAGCAAGGTCTCTTTTTATTCTTTCATTATTTCTTTGGTTTTATGTCCCTACTGCCCTAGCAAAGTGCCTGGGATAAAGTGCTTCCGACATACCTGTCAGGTTCAATGGGACAGAATGAAATGTTCCCTCCCCTCAGCAGCTTATATTCTACAGGGCTCAATGATCATCCAGTCCAACCTCCATATTTTGCAGAAGAGGAAACTAAGGTCTTGACAGAGGCAGGGCCTTGACAACTGCTTAGGAGCAGAGGTGGGAAGAAAATCCTGGTGTCTTGGATTTTCCATCTCAATCCAAGGATAATGGCAATTTCTGCATCTAATTTATGTACTTTCATAACAGGCTCCCTTATTGGCCTCCCCTTGTAACTTTTTGTGAGAGATGCCCTTGGCGAAAGTGTCTAGATCACTTTTCTGTGGTATGCCTCTGCCTGGGCCCCACCCCAAAAAAAGGATAATAGAACTCAGATCTAAAAACCAAGAGGTCTCAATTCTAGTCCACACCCTGCTCCTAAATAGTGATGTTTCCTATCTCTTCACTCAACCCATGACTTCAGTCCTAAATTGACCTCTTTCCAATTCCCACCCAGCACTCTTGGTTTTCCCTCTAGGGACCAACAGGACATGTTCAGTCCCATTGATTTGCTGTCTACGGACCTGGCCAAGAATCCTAGCTCTTCCTCTTCCAGCTTTGTGATCTTGGGGAGCCATTTCACCCCTCTAGTTCTCAGTTTTCTCATCTGTAAAATGTGACAATTAGACTAGATTGGACACTCACTTCTCTGTGAAATGGATATGATGGGACTAGATGTACTCTATATCCCTATCTTGCTCTAAATGCAAGCATTCTCTGTTTCTGTTAGATTTCTGTAAAAATGGCAATTGTCTATTAATAATATCAAGGTTGCTAATATGCTATTCATTTGCAGCATTTTACAATTCAGAGATGCTGGGAAAATCCAAGCTGGTGATTCTACTCCCTCGCTGCTCTCCCCCTACCTGCCATTTTTTAAAATTTACATCCTACCGAATTTGTCTGTGTTCTTTTTGTATGAGATGCTGTCACACTTTCTGAGAAGCAGGGGGAGAAGGTATAATTAAAAGGGGGCCCTGATTATAAATTCTAATAATTCAAAGCAGGTGTAGCACCAGGGCGTGGCTAGATGTGACAGTCATTGGCCTGCAGAGAAGCTTGAAAAAGCCCTCAGAAAGCTAAGGGTTCACATGTACCACCACATGGTGGTAACCATGGCAACTGTTAAGTCTAAGGATGAGCATGGAGCATTTTGATCACTATTATAATATCCCAGCACTGATTGAGCTCCAGAATGGCACTGGATGCTTGATCAATATCTCCTCTGAAAGGATCAGAAAGATGGAGGTGAGGTCACTGGAAAAAGAAGCCCAGATGTGAAAAGAACTGATGCAGCTGTTCTGTGCGCCCGCATGTGTGTGTGTGTGTGTGTGTGTTTGTGTCCAATAATGGAGGAAAACTGGGCTCCTTATGTGGTACAGGGAGGCATCTTGAAAACTTGGAAAGAAACTTTGCAGGAAAGGGCCAGTGCAGTGAGTGACATTTACTCTGGAGATGAGTGACTGGTAGGGAGACCCATGATAAAATCAGTGATGTGGAAAAAAGGAATGGAAAGCTAGATTTCAAATTAATTGGGATTCTTTTTCAGGGAGAGGGAATGGTGAGCATGTTTTTCCCCCAATTCCGTGCAAGTCTTCTTCTCCATGAGAGCCTGGGGTGAAATTTGTTTACTGAGGCAGCATAATATTGTTTCTTGCCCATGGAGGAAAAGTACAAATGTTTAGATAGACCTAATTCAGGTTAAACTCATTGATTTTCCATCCCTGGATGCATAGGTGAGAAAACCTTAGAGGATGAAGTAAAGTAGATTGAGGACCAGAAGACCATTGCCCCAAGATGAGGGGGAATGAGCCTGATGTGCAAAGTGTTCTGCTGTACAAGAGGCTTCCACCATATGGATGGGTCATGGGATTTTGGATCTATAGGGAACTTTTGGATTTAGCATTTAAGCCAGTCCTCACCTTCATAGAGGGAGAAGCTTGGGAGCAGAGAAGGGGAAGGTATGTCCCAATTACACATTGAATTTGTACCAGAGCCAAAACTAGAATCCCAAGCTGTTTAATTCCAAACCCCTGACTTTAGCACTGTGCTGAATTCCCTTCACCAGCCCCACCAGGGTGGCTTCAGTATCCCCAATCACATAACCTATGGTCATGCTCCTAATTTCTAGACATCATTGAACACAGAGCTGAGAGGTCTTTAGAGACCAGCTCCAGTACTTGACAAATGAAGACTAAAGCCCACAGAGGTCATAGGATTGAATCAATGAATCAACTAACAACTATCTATTAAGTGCCTGTTACCCACACAGCTGGTACATGGGAACCTAATGAAAGATGAAACCATTCCTTCCATCAACTGGATTACATTATATTGTTTGGAATAATATAAGCATACAAATAAGTATGAAATTAAGTGCAAATGAAAGAAAGGATAATTGATGTGAATCTAGTAGCTGAGGGCATCTGGAAGGCTTCATGAAGGAGATAGCCTCTGAAGCAAGTTCTAGGAAGTGGAGGTGAGGAGGGTGTATTTCCAGGTATGGGGTTCAAGTGAAGGGAAGTGAAGGAATGTTATGTGTGAAGAAGTGCAAGTGTGTCATGCATGGAGAGGAATGATGACTCCAAACTAGGAAGTAGACCCGATCCAGATATTGAAGGGCCAAACAGAAAAGCTTCTATTTTATACAAGAGGCAGCAGGGAGCCATCAGAATTTGCAGGTGAGAGAGTGGCCAGTCAGATGTTTTCTTCAGAGCTTCCATTTTGACTGTTGCCTGGCAGATGGATTGGAGAGGGCATAGATGAGACAGGAAGACCAATCAGGATGCTATGATAACAATCCAAATGAGAGATGATGAGAGCCCAAAGCAGGGTGGTAGCCTTATGAGGGAAGTGAATGAGATGTGACCATAACTAGGTTATTAAACTATCTGGTTCTCACTTTCCTCATTTTCAAAATGGTCAATGGGGCTAGATTCAGTGGTTTCTAAGGGCCCTTCCTGTTCTATATATATGATTCTATGATTCTTTTAAGCCAGGGGCATGCGTGTGTGTATGTGCGTGTGTGTGTGTGTGTGTGTGTGTGTGTGTGTGTGTCCTAGATGCCTTTGGCAGTCTGATGAAGACTATGCATAATGTTTTGAAATGCATAAAATTAAATAAGATTACAGAGAAAAAACAATTATATTGAAATACAGTTATTAATATACATATATGAACAATATACTCACAAATATACACAGAGAATCTCAAGGACCCCAAGTTAAGAATACTTGTTTAAAGCACAAAATTAATTTAAAAAATGTGTCTGTGTGGTGAGGGCTAGACTATATGGCATCTTCCAATTATAAGAGCCTCTGAATCTATGAGACATTGATCTCTTAGGATCCTTCTCCCACTAATCACTTTAACTTAGCAGTAACAGTTTCTGTTATATTTCCATACATTTGGAGAGACTTGTGGGCTTTAGAATGTGAGAACCCAGGCTCTGCCACTTATGACCTGCATGACACTAGGAAGTCAATTCCCCCTCTCCAGGACTCAGTTTTCTCAACTTCCAGATGAAGCTGTTAGACTAGCTCACCAGATGGCCTTTACAGTTTCTTCCAGTTGTTGCTCATATGGACCTGCAATGTGCGGGGCATGTCTCTAGAATGACAGATTTTTTTTTAAAATAAAAGCTCTTTTAAGCCTGATTCTCAGAATATGTTGAGTAGTTTTTAGGGAATGGAAGTCGGATCTCTTTCCATGTAAAGGGCATAGAAATAAAGATTTAAGAGGTCACTGGAAGCATTTTTCATTCTGTAATTAAATTCTTGTAATATCTTAACAAAAAGCTTTAGCTAAAAAAAGAAACTGTAGATTCCCTCAAGTGAATATGAGGCATCAAGTGAACTGAAGACTCCATATTAAAAATATGGCACCACCTTACCTAGACAGCATTTGAAGTTGTCATCTCTGCCCTTTTACTGATGCATTGGTACTTAGCTAATTATTGCTAAAGTATGCACAAATCCATCTTCTGCTTTGTGGATTCTCATGGTGACATTGGCATACACTCTCCAAGTTTGGCAATCACCTAAAGAGAAAATTACAGAAGATTGTAGAGTACTGGACTCCTCATTAGTGGAATGCAACTCTTTATGGACAGGGATTATTGCATTTATATCCCCAGCACCTAGCACAGTGCCTGACACATAGTAATAGACACTTGCCAATTGTGTGACTAATCAATGATTCATAGAAATAGAACTAGAAGGCACTTTAGAGGCCTTTTTGCCCAACCCCCTCATTTTATAGAACTAGAAACCATAGCGTAGGGAGGGAGAATATTTAGAGAAATTCTTACATGCATTTTGGGGCAGAGCTGGGAACAAAAAGGGAGCCCTGCTGACTTGTGGTCATCCCCATCACACGCTGCTATGATGTTTATGCAGATTACATTAAATTCTCCATCTAGATACCTATCTACATCTTTTCATACAATTCATATTTATTATATTTCTCCTCTAGTCTTGTTTATTCTTCAGAAGAGACATTGGAAGGTAAAGATGATAGTTGTCTCCAAATATTTGGTTGACTTTCCCCTGGGGAAGGGTTAAAACTTTGGTGCTTTGGTCCTAGAGGGCAGATCTTGTTGTAATGGGTAGATAGACATTGCAAAGAGTTAGAATTAGGTCTGGGCTATAGAAAGACTTTACTAATTCAATGTTTAGTCAATCAATAAGCATTTATCAAGTGCTTACTGTGTGGCAGGCACTTTGGAAAGTCCTAAGGGTACAAGCACAAAGCAAAACCTGGTCACTATTTTCAAGGAGCTTCTATTCCAATCTCCAGCCATCCCCAAATGGAGTGAACTGCCCCCAGAGGTAGAAGGTTCCTCTCCTAGGAGGTCTTTAAGCAAAAGCTAAGTGATCTTTTCTCTGGTATGTCACAGAAAGAATTGTCACCCCTAATATCAGTTCTTCTTCCACTCTGCCATGGTACCTCCCTTATGAAGACTCATTGATGTCTCCAGCACTGTACCATCCTAACAAATTCCCAAGAAGAAACAAAAAGGAAAAGTCTTTGAAGATCCTATAGATTCATTTCTACAACTCTCTACTGTTTTTCCCTTGTCTTCAAATCTTGGCTGGTAGTTATGATAAACTTTCAGAGCCATGGAATCCTAGAACTAGAGTTGAATTCATAAGTCATCCAATATAACACAACCCTTTCCCCCACTGAAGAATGTCCTGCTCCGGTGAACCTGACAAGTGATTTTCTAGCCTTGACTGAAGACTCTACAATCATAGGGAATCCACTCTCTCTGAGGCAGCCTGTTGCACATTGGAAAGCTCTAATTATTAGGATTCTCCCACCCTGAATCTGAGTCCAAATTTTCCTCTTTGCAATGTCCGTCCATTGTTCCTGATTGTCTTTTCCAGGTCAAGCGCAATCAGGCTAATACCTCTTCCATGCAAAAATACTCTTTTCGATTGACTTGAAAAGAATTAATGTCAAAAATTTATTTCCAGAATCAAAGATTCAGGATTTTTAGTACTTGGGGCAAGTACCTTCAGTTGGGGATGTGCAAAAGCCTCAGGACAGTGGTAGGAGACAGCTGCTTAAGAAATCAGAATTCTGGGTCAAAGGCGAGTCTACCCCTCCCTGAATCTGGTGGCTTCTTGTTTTGTTCTATTATTCTATTAATTGTGGTATGAGGAATTTCCCAACTCCTATCCTTAGGTTTACCTTGTGTTAGTTTAAAATGTATCAAGACCTTCCTCCAAACTTGATTGGCTCAGGCAACTAAGTGCCCAGGCAGTTGACATCACTCCTGAGCCACTTGAACAGAAAATAGCCAAGGAAACTTCAGCATTGCTCTGGGAGTTGGCTGGCAGACCACAATCAGCACCTCAGAGGCAGGGGAACTTCTCTTATGAGAATCAATTAAAGGTGCCACAATGCATATCCTTTCTCTCCCTTTGTTATTCATTCATTCATTTATTTTTTGTCCATTTATTTATTTTTAATATTCACTTTTAAAAGAAATTTGATTGCCAAATTCTCTCCCTCCCTCTAGCCTCGCCCCATCCATTGAGAGGGCAAGCATATTTCCATATTGGCCATGTCACAAAAAAGCAAGAAAAAAAGTGGAAAAAGTAGAATTCATATCCTTTTGAAAATCATTCTCCTGCTATGGCTTATTGTTAGCTATGAAACGACCTGTGAGTGTCTCGTTTCATTCCAATATTGAACCCAAAGTAGGAGGAAACTGGCCTGAGTCAGACCTAGCCCAGGCCACCGACTGAGCGCTGAACCTTGTGGTTTCTTTCATATACTCTGAAAGCATGGCAAGCCTTGCTATTCTTCTCCAAACTCAGTCCCCTCTGTGGGCAGCATCTTGAGGCAAAGTCCAAGTCTCACCGTCCTGGTTCCTGCTCTGTACAGTAGTAGTCATTAATTAGCTCATTCACACACAGCGTTGTAGCAGGGCTGCTACAACTCCACAGGTGTTTTTTTCCCAGCTTCATAGAGAATACTGGCTTTGTAATCAGAAAACCTGGATTCATATCCCAGGCTTGTCCTTCCTCTTTGTGTAACCTTTGGAAAAGTACCCCCCTCCCCGACTCTCAACACAATGGGTAGTATTTATCATATAGGCTTTTTTGAAATGAAAATTTAATGCTACATATTTTGAATCCTCTCTTATGTTCTGCTATGCACATGCCATTCTTTTTTTTTCTTTTCTTACTTCGTATTTGAATTTTAATATTTAAGTTTATGATATTTTTTTCTTTTTTCTTTTCTGTATTTGAGTTCTGTCATTTGAGTCTAAAAAAAAGCCACACTAAATGATCATCCATCCTGTTTCATTAAAGCCCTCTAATGAAGAGGAGCTGGGGTTGCTGCCACTTTTCCTCTGTCTCTCAGTTTCTTGATCTGTAAAATAAGGGGAGGTGTTGAATAACAGTCTCTAAGATCTCTCCCAGCTCTCAATCTATAGTCCTGTGATGTTCTCATCCCCTGCTCCATTGGGAAGGTTCCTCTGTCTTATCCTGTTACCATTAGCAAGTGATGTGCAGAACCACACCTTTCTGCAAATAAATTCCACTTACTTTCTTTAGCTTTCAAAGATATTTTAACTTAAGACCATATCATATTTATATTGTTCTGTGTATTAGGTTAGTCCTAGCAGCAAATGGATGCTTCTTCCAGGGCCAGGGATTAACTCCCTTCCTCCTAGCTGGGAAAGGTCTCCCACCTTCATGTTGCTTTGAGAGCGCTCCATTTCTGATTAATGCCAGCAGCCCTGGCTGCTATTTGGTACTGTTGTCTTGGCTGTTTTCCTCAATGTTTCCTTAAATTTTTTGAAGCTAGAACAGGTGCAGGGCTAAATGCAAAGGTTACAGGGGATTGGGAGGAGCACAAGGATATCTGAGCCTGGGATTCAGTATCTGAGTCCTGGCTGAGGTCCAGTATGGTCTAGGGGGCTCTTTCTCATATGCCTCCAGGGTCTGGTTTACAACATAATTTGTCTCTAAGATGCAAGCCTCAGTCTGGTATACCACAGTTCATTAAATCATTGCAAATGTGCAGGAAACTTTTGTGTAACCATGAGCCTTTTTTCCCTTCCTGTACCCTCTATGCTCTGTGGCCCCAGATTACTGCCTCCTGTCTTCATTTGCCTTAGTAAGACTACTGCCTTTTTATTATCTCACTAGTCAATAGGCTATAAGGAAGAACTTTCCCTATGAAACTATGTTTTTCATTCTTCTGTTGAGAGGAGGCTTCCCATGATTAGGTATTTGTGTCTCTCAGCTAGAAGATGGCTGGATGGGAAGAAATGTTCCCTTTGAATTTTGAGATGTCTCAATTCCAGGGGGTGTAGTCTGTTAGGATACAAGCCAGCTATGAGGCTGCTACAAAGCCAGGGAGCAGTGTGGGCCCACAGGAAAGGACACTGGATTTGGAGATGGATTTGCAAACACTTTGCATTGAATATTCTTTCACTTACTATCCCTGAGAACTTAGGCAAGTAACATCCCCTCTCGTTGCCTCAGTTTCTTCATGTGTAAAAGGAAGATGATGGCGCATGTAACCTCTAAGGTTCCTTCCACCTCAAGTCTATGGGGCTTTTGACTGTTTTTTCCTTGAACTAGGGGCCAGAACTAAGAGTGAAAGATGTAATTTTCAAAGGGATAAATGGATGTCTCAGAAATGACCGGCTCTTCTATAAATGAATTTTCTCCATTGTTAACCGACATATATTAAGAACAGAATTTGTGGTAAGGCAATCCTTTTATTCCTTCCTAATACATTATCTATGTCACTTCTCACAGAAGATTTCTAAACCTTTTCTCTCTTCAGGACTCCCACAGCCCCTTCCTCCCTTTCTCATTTAGCTAAGGAACACATATGTTACTTTACTCAGACCATTGAGGCAATTCACCCTGAGTTGTCTCTTCTTACATCCACTTCATCTTGAAACACCTTCACATTATCTCTCATGCTCTCCTCCTTCCCTCCCTGACAATGATGTGGCCCCTCTTGCCGAAGAGAATCCCTCTACATGTACGTTGATCCCATCCCCTTTACTCTGGTTCAGAAGATTGCAACCACAGTCATCCCCCATTTCTTTGGAATCTTCACTCTCTCCCTACATGTTGGAGACTCCTTGCCTATTGACTTCAAATATTCCAAACTATTACCCAACCTTGAAAAACAGTTATTAGACCCTGGTGTTCTGAAGTTATCTTTCCATATCTCTTCTATATTTCTCAGCCAAATCCTTCAAAAAAAATTACCTACCCTCCCTACTTTCACTTTATCTTGCTTATTCTTCAACTCTTTGCAATCTGGTTTCTGACCTTATCACTCTACTGAAACTACTCTTTCCAAATGACCTAATTGTCTGACCATTGATCCATATACTACACTGTTGTGCACCCTCTCCTCATAGATATTTTCCCCTCTTTGAGCTTTCTTGATAACAGCCTCTCTTGGTTCTCCTACTTGTCTGACAATTTCTTCTCCATCTCCTTCGTTGGTTCATAGTCCATATAATGTCCCAGAGCTATTGGTGTTATATAGGATAGTTAAAGACTTTCCTCTCTCAAATGTATCTCTTGGTAACCTCGTTGAAGCCCATGACTTTAATTATTATCTCTTGGCAGATGACTCCCAGATTCACATATCCAGCCCCAATCTCTCTCCTGAACTTCAGTCCTCCATCACCTGGTGCCTATTGTTTATTTCAAACTGGCTGTCACAGTAATATTTAAAATTCAACCTGTCCAAGATATAACTCATCATTGTAAGCAGCTAGGTGGCACAGCTGATAGAATTCTGGACCTGGAATCAGAAAGATCTGTGTTCAAATCTGGCCTCAGACATGTATTGGCTTTGTCACTGTAGACATGTCACTAAATGTTTATCACAGTTTCTTCATCTGAAAAAATGGACATAACAATAGTGTCTACCTTCTGGGGTTGTTGTGATGATCAAAAGACACCTTTGTAAAAATGTTTTGTAAGTTTTAAAGTGCTATATAAATGGTGGTCATCGTTATTATTATTTTCCCCTAAACCCTCTTCTCTTCCAACCAATTTATTTTGGAAGGAGCAATGAAACAATAATTGTGGATTCAAGAAAGTCCCTTTTAGGATAGAATGGGTCTCCTTACATAGACATCAAGTAGACACTGGATAAGCACTTGTCAGGGATGTTGTTCAAGTGCTGATTGGTTAAATTTCTCTGATGTCCTCTTTACTTTAGAGCACTTGTGATTTTTCTTTACTGCCCCCCTCAATATTCCTTATCATTTGCCAAACCCTTGTCATCACAGATCTTTCTCGGGCTCACTGTTTCAGTTCCCTTATATTAGTTAAAATTTAACTTCATGGCTTCCTTTTGGAGGAAGGGCCATGACTCTTAAAATTTGGGATGCCTTCTCATCTGAAGAGTAACCCATTTCCACAGCATCTCTTGGACTGCTCATTTCTCAAGTTGGGTAATCAGTTGCATTCCATGGCAATTCATATTCATTTCTATTATTGAGGGAGACATTTCTGACATCCCATAGTTTCGATGGTGCCTCCATGTGGAACCTCTAGAGCCCATTGTATTTAATTCCTCATTTTTTGCTTTTCTCAACTTTTCAGGAAGTTTTTCCTCTTTTTTGTTTTTATTTTTACTCTAGTATAGTGGTTGCCTCCTAATGTTTGTTGAATATTCTTGTTCCCACAATGGGCTCGATGGAATTCTAGCCTGAGTGCTACCCATTTGAGCAAACCTCCATCTCTAATCTGTGGCAGCTGGGATCTCCAGGAATGAAATATTTTTAGAGTCTTTGGCTGTGATTGTTTCTCTCATACCCTCTCTGAGGCAGAGCTGACAAGTGCAGTGATTAAGCGAACAGTATGATGTTGAAAGGACAATTTCCACCTGGTTAAAAAACAATAAAAAGGAGGTGGGGTCTGAGTTGGGTGAAGAGTAAGCATTAACTGCCATTTGAATGAAAACAGGAGTGTTGGTGCTCCACTGAAATCTAAGAAGTGAAGGTTAGCCAGAAAGCCAATTTGTGGAAGGCAAGATTAAGACTAGAATGTCTCTATGAGATCTGAAAACAAGAATACAGATAAAGCAAGCATGCTAACTATTTGTCTAGCTCAACCCATTCCCTCAGTTGAGAAGAAGGACACAGTGTTGATATAACAGATTGGTGATGAGGTAGCTTGGTGGCACAATGGTCTGAAATTAAGAAGATCTGAATTCAAAATCTGCCTCAGACATTTTCCAGCCATTTGACCCTGGACAAGTCACTTAACCTCTGTTTGACTCAGTTTCCTCAAGTAAGAATCATAATA
>CM053624.1:10579377-10595997 GCA_028646595.1 Phalanger gymnotis
AAGGGAGCATCTAGAGTATATTAAAAAACAAGGAATCTAAAGATAACAAAAACCTTTAGAAACACAAAACTTAAAAAGAAAATAAAAACTTAGCCCACAAAGGCTCTCATGGGTAATTCTCTAAGGAGGATAGATAGAGAAGTAAAAGACCAAAAAGTCCTGGGGCTTGGGTTAGTTAATCATGATATTCATCAACTTAACTCCTAGACTCCTTGAGGCCACTGAGGTAGTGAAAACAGATGCATATTCCTGTATCCCACTGTATTGTGCAACTTGGAGGTAAGCCACAAGAAAGGGTCCAGGCTTATAATTCAGTGTGTATCTGTTCTCTCTTCTCATGAAACTGCAATACTGTTTCCATTAATATCAATGCTGCAAGTTAGAACAGAGGCATGAAAAAATGGCATGAAAAATGGGACACCCCACTGGTCCATCCCACCATGTAATAAATATCAGTTAATAGCACCAAGGGAAGTCATGGTGTTCTCCCTGCTGACAACCTCAATGCTTATAGACCTAGTCCCCAAACATACCCAGTTTTTGTTGCTCTGTTGTTGTGTTTTCTTTTAAGCCTATTTCTATTTCTAGAGCATGGCACCCCTTGGAAGAATGAGTTCCAGATCCATGGTCATGAGGAGCATTTCCCATCTGTGAAATGGCACCGATAACACTGCCTCATCTCCCTCCCCAAGTTGTGGGGACAGAATAAGATACGGTAATGTGTACAAGGCACTGTGCCAACCTTCATGAAATATGTAGTTTTCTTTATTTTAAAATTTCTTCTTTTAAGTTTCAAGGATCCCAATATTTGAGGAATTAGGGAACAAGTCCAGGCCCATCAGGAGTCCTGGTCATGTCCTCTTCTCAGCCTGGTGGCACGATAATAGGAAGAGAGCTGGACTTGATTTAGAAGTCATCGGCTCAGATCCTGCTTTGGACACTTTTTAGCTTCGTGACCCTGGGCAAATCACTTAACCTCTGCCTTCCATAGGATAAATTCGGATGGCTAGTCATTTGTCCTACATAACTCAAGGACTTGTTGAGAAGAAAACTTGGTAAACCTCCAAGTGCCAATGGAAAGTACATTGTTACCATCATGACTATTAGTTCTTATGATAATGACTAACCTTGCCAATGCAGCTAGTACAATGGCTACTACTACCATTACCGCTGTTGCTACTAGTGTTACTCTCATACTGTTACTCTTGTTACTATGACTAGTAGTCTCACCACTAATAATAATTATAATCATAATTTTATCAGTTTATTTTTACTCAACAAAAAAAACTTAAATAGTTTTTCCCCTCATTTGGAATGACCTTTTCCCTCCCCTCTCCATCCCTTAAACAACTTTAGTATTTTAGTTATCCTCCTCTGGTCTTAATTTTCTCTAGTTTTAGGAAGACTTCATGGGTTACAGTAGCCAAAATTTGTTAACATGAAATGATAGTGTACAGGGAGTGATAATATTTTTTTGGTTTTCTTTCCAATTTCCTTCCTGATGAGGCCACATATTCTTGACCTTTTTCTTCACAGTAACATTAGGCCAATAGTCTCATGGAATAATCCACAATAGCAGCCAGGACCATTTCCTGGATATTCCTGGGGAATTTAGGTATCCCAGAGGTAATCCACTTAGAGATGGAAGGGGACCTGAGAGATCACTTAGGTACAGAAATGCCAATTCTCCCAATTGGAGGAACATTCTCATACCAGGTAGTGCAAACTGTACCTGAATAAGAATTCCTTTCCTGACATAACTGACCAGTAGCTGTCTCTGGCCAGCCTCTCCTCAGAGAAATCCCAGAAGTGTCATGAGGTCAGTCCTCCTCTAGCCAGCCCAATCCACTTAGGAATAGCTCCCATTGTTAGGATGTTTTCCTAATATAAAGCCAAAATTTACCTTCATGCAACTTCTACCCATCAATTTTAGTTGTGCCCTCTGAGGTCAAGGAAAAACATGTCTAATTTCTCATGATATAACATCTCTTCTCATACCCTAAGCCCCTTTAAAAGCAATTATCATGCACCCCTAAATTTGTGTTACCTCTTCTTCGAGTTAACCATCCAAATTCAATGCATTGACCTACATGGCTGGTCTTGAGACCCTTTACAATCCCAATTCCCTTCTTTACACTTTTCTACTATTCTAGCTCCTTCTAGAACTTCCATTTCAAGAGGTTATCTCTTCATTTTCTTCCAGGTTGCCCTCTTCAGGACTTTAGCATCTTGCTCTTGTGCCAATTACCTTCCTCTCCCCCTTTTCCAATAACCTTTTGTGTGTTGTTTTGTATCATTAGATGGTAAGCTCCTTGAGGGCTGGAACTATATGTCTTTGTCTTTTTTTTATTTCTAGCTCTTGAAACAGTGCCTGGCACATGGCAGGCACTTATCTAGCTATCTGTCTGTCTATCTGAATGTCTGTCTGTCTGTCTGTCTATCTACCTTTCTATCTATTTCTAAATGACTAGTTCTATTTTTCCTAAAATATAACTACAGACTCAACCCAGTACTCCCTATGTGTTCTGACCAGGAATACAGTGAGACTCTCACCTCCCTAGGTCTGGAGGATATAACGGTTCTCAGTGAGGCTTCAGATGTCATGCACTTTCTTGGCTTTCCACTGTTCATTCGTATTAAGATTGAAGTGGTCTAAAACCCAGAGAAGTTTCTGAGGTGAACTGCTATCTATCCATCCCCCCACCATCTTGCATTTAGGAAGACAAGGTTTTGAACCCAAATTATTACTTCATATTTAGACATATTTTAAAAGGTAGCACCACAATGCAAAGAGTGCTGAGTAAGGAAGACCTGAGTTCAAATGTATGACCCAGGACAAGTCAATTAACCTCTGCCTGTCTCAGCTTCACAGAGTTCTAGTTAGGCTCAAATGAGACAATATTTGTAAAGCTCTAAGCACAATACTTTGTAGATGATAGACTCTGCCTAAAAGCCAGCTGTTGTCATTCTTCTATATCATCTTCTAATACATATTAGCTGGATGGCCAAACGAGGCCTTAAACCTTTTACTGCTTCAGGCAAACTCTATGGCTCTGAATTACAGACAAGCTGATGATCTATATTAGGAATTTCCTAACCTAGAAATTCCCTACAGCCAAAAAGTCCCAGATCCAGAGCAAAACATAGGTATATAGCTAGGTATATAGGAAGCCAGTAAGCAGACATGAATGTAGAGTGATGATAATACCAGTTAATAGCTAGCATTTAAATAGCATTGATTATGTGGCAGGCAGTGTGCTAAGCATTCCACAAATATTCATTGCAGTCTCCCTACAACTCTTTAAGTTACATGCTATTATTGTCCTCATCTTGCAATTGAGGAAACTGAGGCAAACAGATGTTAATAGAGAGTTGCTCATGGTCACAATCTGGTAAATATATGAGTGAGGCCAGATCTAAACTCAAGTCTTCCTGACTGCAGTGCTCTGTGCCCTGTGGGGCCATGTATGCACCATGCAAGAGCTGGAGATGGAAATAGAGGTGCACATATGTAGCTATAGCTAAAGGCATGTGCAGTACTTTTTGTTAAGGTGTATACTAAAGGAATTTTATTTTTTAAGCATAACATTTATTAAAAATCAGTCATAAACCTTTTCTGATTAATCGCACTTTAAAAAAAAAGTCCTAGAATAATTTTAGATGGATTGCTATACTTAAGGTTGGGAAATGGCATTCTAAAAGTTAGACATGAAGGTGTCCATGGACACACCTAGAATGTGCTTTATTAATGACTATATATAGATGTAGAGATATAGATAATTGATCCAATGTTCTAACCTGTTCAGTCTTAAACAATCTTAAAGCAATGAGTATCATATCAGCTATGGTAAGTCATATTCATCATTTGCAAAATGGAAATAACATATCTGCTCTTTAGTCTTATGTCTCCCTTCCACATTTCTGTCTTCTTAAAATTTGATATTTTTTCCATCTCTACTTTTATCCAAATCCCTGATCAAAATGCTAAGCACAGCAGGGTCCAGGAAAGATCCCTGCAGCACACCGCTGGAGACTTCATACCAAGATGACATGGAAGCATTGATGACTTCTCATTGAGTCCCACCAGTCAACCTGATTGGACCACTATGGCATGCACCCTGTGTCAATTTACACATGATAAAACTGATGCGCAGGGGAATGGCTTCCTTTGCCCAAAGTCAGAATGGCAAACAACTGAGCTCAAATTTCAGCCCAGGCCCTCTGATGACAAATTCCATATTTTTGTCTCCATGCCATGTAGGACTGTCCACAATGAAGTTCCTATGACACTTTCTTTCCCAGTAATAAATCTCCTGAGTTTTCCCTATAGCTCATCTCCTTTGGCTCAGTATTTCACAAGCCACAAGAGCTGTATGCCATGTGCAAGCATGGACATTTTCATGTACTTGCTTTTGACCATAATTTACAAAGCTGATAAATGAGACCAGCTCCAGCGCTAATCCTGAGGGACCTCTTTTTACACTCTTTCATCCAAAGATGGACCTGTTTATTGTAGAACTGTGCTTTGTAATGAGCACTAATGCTTTGTGGGGATGGTAAAAACTCACTTAGAACACTAAGAAATATCCATTGGGAAATCAACGCCACTCCCAGGGGAAAGATGCATTATTTAATTATTCCAAAGAAAGCCTCCTAGCTGCAAATCTTGCTGAGGTTGATCAGCAAAATTCTTTTCTCTTGCAGTAATCACAAATTAACCCCAGCATAGACTTTCTCACTGAATAATTAATGAAAAATGTTTATATCAAACTTTTAGTTCATAGCTCTGCAAACCTTAAGAAAACTTTACTTTCTGATCTTAGGAATCTGAGGGTGGAGGCTAGCCAAAGCACCAGTTGTATCCCCTTGGGTAAGTAGTCACAAGAATGATCAGAGATGAGATGATGCAGAGCAGAAATTTCCACCCACCAACCGACAGCTTCTGCAGACCAGTAATGAACTGGGCACAGATTTAAGAAGAGCTGACTGGATCACATTTGGATAACTACATATTCTGTTCTATGTTCTGGCTTTCTCCTGATGATGTCATCTGATGATGAAGCATGAAATGTCACAATCTTCAAAATGTATTTCATTCATTCATTCAACCCATAAGCATGTATTAAGTGCTTACTATGTACCCAAAGACAAAAATGAAACTGTCCCTAGACTCATGGTACTTTATCAGAGAAATAATACATATATAGAAAAGGAAATGCAAAGAAATATAAATGCAAAGAAAATATGAATTAATTTCAGAGGCAGACAGCTAATTAGGAAGGTTCTCCTGTAGGAAGTGATAGTCAAGCTAGGCCTTGAATGGAATACTAGATGACAAGCAATTGCAGGGAACCTAAGGGGCAGTGACAAGAGCTGTGATGGGTGGAAATGAATTGTAGCACATTACACAGGAAGACTTGAAAACAAAAGGGATAGAGATGGTCATTCAGTCAAAAAGCATTTATTAAGCACCTGCTATGTTCTAGGCCCTGTGCCACACCCTAGGGATACAAAGAAAGGCAAAAAAGATCCCTGATCTCAAAGAGCTCATTGGGAATGAACCAATTATTTAAATAGTATAGAGAAATCTAAACTGAGGAAATTTCCATCAACATAGGTTGGTTCCTTTGCTGCAATTTATAGTCCTAAAAAGTTATCTAGAACAATGAGAGGTTAAGCAATTTGACTAGGGTCTCACAGCCAGTATCTGTCAGACTTAGGACTTGAACTCAGGCCATCCCGACTTCAAGGACAAGTCTCTATCTATTCCATCACACTGCCTCTTGAGTATCAACCTGACCTACAAGGTAATAAAAGAGAGGGATGCTCTGGTGAAACATCTGGGTTTTTCAATGTTAAGGAAATATTCAGCCATATTGTACATGATCAGGTGGAATATTGACCATTCCACATCTCCCTTTGTGGCCAAAGCAAGACAAGTTAATGACACTTTAGTTCAATATTTCCACACAACTAAATTCAGTATTTCAAAACAGCAAACATCCATAAGGTGATGATTGTGTGCAAAGCACTGTTAGGTGCTGGAATGCAAAGAAAACTATAAAATGACTCTGGCCCTCAGCGGCAGGGAAAACAGAAACCTATAGTGATGTGAAATAGATACAAAGTGACTTAAAGAGGGGACAAAGTGTCCAAGTCTTTTTTTAAAATTTTATTATTTATTTAATATGTTAGTTTTCAACATCAATTTCCACAAGATTTTGAGTTACAACTTTTCTTCCCATTTCTACCCTCCCCCCATTCCAAAATGGCATATATTCTGATTGCCCAGTTCCCCAGTCAGCCTTCTCTTCTGTCACCCCACTCCTCCCCATCCCCTTCACCCTTATTTTCTTGTATGTCAGGATAGATTTCTATCCCCCATTCGCTATATATCTTATTTCTCAGTTACATGCAAAAACACCTTTTTCTTTTGAGCATCTACTTTTAAAACTTTGAGTTCCAAATTCTCTCCCCTCTTCCCTCCCCACCCACCCTCCCTAAGAAGGCAAGCAATTCAACATAGGCCACACATGTGTCATTATGTAAAACAATTCCACTTCATGTTGTGAAAGATTAGCTATATTTTCCTCCATCCTATCCTGTCCTCCTTTGTTCAGTTTTCTCCCTTGACCCTGTCCCTTTTCAAAAGTGTTTGCTTTTGATTACCTCCTCCCCCTAACTGCGCTCCCTTCTATCATCTCTCCTTTTTTATCCCCTTCCTCCTATTTCCCTGTGGGGTAAGATACCCAATTGAGTGTGTATGTTATTCCCTCCTCAAGTCAAATCTGATGAGAGCAAGATTCACTCATTCCCCCTCACCTACCCTCTTTTCCCTTCCAACAGAACTACTTTTCTTGCCACTTTTATATGAGATAATTTACCCCATTCTATCTCTCCCTTTCTCTCTCTCTCTTAATATATTCCTCTCTCACCCCTTAATTTAATTTAATTTTTTAGATGTTATCCCTTCATATTCAACTAGCCCTGTGCCCTCTATACATACATACATATATGTATATATATATATGTATATATATATGTATATATATATTCCTTTCGACTACCCTAATACTGAGAAAGGTCTCATGAATTACACACATCATCTTTCCATGTAGCAATGTAAACAAAACAGTTGAACTTTAGTAAGTCTCTTATGATTTCTCTTTCTTGGTTTACCTTTCCATGCTTCTCTTGATTCTTGTATTTGAAAGTCAAATTTTCTGTTCAGCTCTGGTCTTTTCACTGACAAGCTTGAAAGTCCTCTATTTGATTGAAAATTCATATTTTGCCTTGAAGCATTATAATCAGTTTTGCTGGGTATGTGATTCTTGGTTTTAATCCTAACTCCATTGACCTCCAGCATATCATATTCCAAGCCCTCTGATCCACTAATGTAGAAGCTGCTAGTTCTTGTGTTATTCTGATTGTGTTTCCACAATATTCAAATTGTTTCTTTCTGGCTGCTTGCAATATTTTCTCCTTGACCTGGGAACTCTGAAATTTGGTGAAAATATTCCTAGGAGTTTTCTTTTTGGGATCTTTTTCAAGAGGTGATTGGTGGATTCATTCAATTTCTATTTTGCCTTGTGGCTCTAGAATATCAGTTTTCCTTGATAATTTCTTGAAAGATGATGTCTAGGCTCTTTTTTGATCATGGCTTTCAGGTAGTCCATTAACTTTTAAATTACCTCTCCTGGATCTATTCTCCAGGTCAGTGGTTTTTCCAATGAGGTATTTCATATTGTCTTCCGTTTTTTTTTTCATTCCTTTGGTTCTGTTTTATAATATCTTGATTTCTCATAAAGTCACTAGCTTCCACTTGCTCCAATCTAATTTTTAAGGTGATATTTTCTTCAGTGATCTTTTGGACCTCCTTTTCCATTTGGCACATTCTGCCTTTCAAGATGTTCTTCTCTTCATTGGCTTTTTGGAGCTCTTTTGCCATTTGGGTTAGTCTATTTTTTCTTCAGTATTTTTTTGGTTCTTCTTTAGCAAGTCATTGACTTGTTTTTTGTGGTTTTCTTGCATCTCTCTCATTTCTCTTCCCAATTTTTCCTCTACTTCTCTTACTTGCTTTTCTAAATCCTTTTTGAGCTCTTCCATGGCCTGAGATCAATTCATATTTTTCTTGGTGTCTTTTGATGTAGGATCTTTGACTTTGTTGGCTTCTTCTGGCTCTATGTTTTGATCTTCTTTGTCACCAAAAAAAAATCGTGGAGTCTGAGTCTGAGTCTGAGTCTGAGTTCATTTTCACTGCCTGGACATGTTCCCAGCCAATTACTTGACCTTTGAGCTTTTAGTCATGGTATGACTGCTTGTAGAGTTGAGAGTGCTTTGTCCCAAGATTTAGGGGCTGCGCTGCTGTTTTCAGAGCTACTTCTACTCCATTGTCCCTGCAAGCTCTGCCACACTAGTGCTCCTTCTCCCCCAAGAACCACCAACCAGGATTGTGACCCAGATCCAAGCAGGGCAACCCAAGCCCTGCACTCCTGCTCTAGACTGCCTCTTGATTCCTCTCACCATGTGAGCCAGGGACTCAGGAAGCAGCTGATGCTGGAGCTCTGGAGGGAGCCACAGGAGCTTCCTGCTGCTGCTGCCACCACTGCCGTACCACCTCTGCCACCCCCAGGGCTGGGGCTGGACCTCTTTCTAGCCTGATCAAGCAGTTTTGCCATTAACCTGCTCTGTGGTCTTTGGTGTTTGTTGGTTGAGAAATCTGGTAACTGCCACAGCTCACTGTTTCACAGCCCTACAGCTTGCTACAGGCCAACTCCCAGGCTGGTCTGTCCTGGCTTGGCCCATGCTTGGCCGTGCTCTGCTTCCAGCATCGTGTGTGTGACAGACCTTTCCCAGCGACCATCCAGGCCATCCTGGGCTGAAGTCCTGCTTCCCTCTGCTATTTTGTGGGTTCTGAATCTCTAGAATTTGTTCAAAGCCATTTTTACAGGTTTTTGGAAGGATTTGGGGGAGAACTTAAGCAAGTCCCTGTTTTCCAGCTGCATCCTGCTCAAAGATCCTTTAAGAAAGGCTCCATGCTGCTGCTGCTACTGTTGCTGCTGCTACTATCACCATCACCACCACTACCACTACTACCGCTGTTGCTGCTGTTACTCTTGTCACTGTTACTACTGTTGCTGCTGCTGCTACTTGTTACTATCACTACTATTACTACCACCACCACGACTGCTATTCCTCCAACTCCTACTCCTTTTTATTCTCCTCCTCCTCCTACTAATGAGGATAACGATGGTGGTAGTGGTGATAATAATGATGACTGGCTTGTATACAGCCCTTTAAGGTTTGCAAAGTGCTTCATGTTAGCCTAGTCCTCACAACAGTAGGCAGCACCTAAGACAGGCAGCATGTGAGCTGTGCATTGAAGGATTCTTAGAAATCTTGGAGGCAGAACCAAGAGGGCAATGCCCTCCAGACTTGGCACTTGTTCAATTACATGGCAGCTTTTTTGATATTGATAACCATATAGAGGGCATCCTGCTTCTAAAAGACTTGGAGAGACCCACAGGGATACATTCACTTTAAAATCTCCTTTTCTTATGACTTGAAGTGAGGAAGCCCATATCTCAATGTTCTTGTTGTCTCCTCCCACCATTTCCCTTCAGTAACTATATGTTATATTCTCCTGAGTACAGGAAAAAAAATGCATTTGAGGTATCAAAACCAGCCTAATCTAAGTCATACTTAGGTAACGCTTGAGTTTTTGCCTATCAACCAGCAACTGTGTTTTAAGGCAATCCATCTCAACTTAGACATGGTAGAAAAGTGTCAAGCTCACATATATTCTGGCTCTTTTTTGTACATAATGATTTCTCTTCCTGCTCATTTACATAGCATGCTTTGACCAATTAAATGGGTAGAAAACGCTTCATAAAGAAAACTGCTTTTCTCAGCTGATCGGCTGCTTAATAAAAGCTATCAGCAAATCTCATCTGGTAAAACAAACACCAAAAAGTAGTTTTTCGTCCATAAAAATCTAAGATGCCTGAGAGCTCCTAGATACCAGATGTGTCATTCTGGGGACTTCTGACTCAGTCATATCAGCTTCACATCCCAGGTGGGAAGCTACTTCCCAAGTGGTCTGACAATGGGCAAGTCATTTCACCCTTCTGTCACCTGCACAAAATAGGTGCTTAGTAAAAGGCCATTTTTGCTCAAGTGGAGCAAAATAATCCTACTGAAAACCGCAGAAGAGATTGTGAGGAAATCAATTTAAATACCTTAAATATTCTCCTCTTAGCATTACCACAGTTATTGTAAGCATTATTATTTGAAAACAGCACCATTACCAAGACTCTTAGTAGAACTAAGAATTCACAAATAATTTTCTTTGGCAATAACAGACCAAAATTATATCCTTGCTAACATGGGCTAAAAACATAAGGGTGTTATTGGTTTTCTGACGTTGTGATTTAACATTTTAATATTGTTGTTCACCTACCAACACTCTCTTAGTCTATGATTTCATGCTGAGATGGGTAAAAATGCCAGAAATCTTACAGTTTATTGCTTTTGATCCTTGGCAAGGTATCAGCATGGAAAATGAGAAGAAGCTGGGTCAGTGTACAGGGTCTAGGCAGATAGGCATGAGAGTTGTCTTCAAATACAGCACTGTCAAATAGAAAGGAAACTAGGCTTACTCTATCTTGTTCAAGGGAGAAGAGCCACTATAGGAACACTGGATAGAAAATCAAAGGCAGAATTCAGCTAAGGAGGAGGACTCAATTTCACTTACAGGTAACTAGAGCTCTTGACTCCAAACATCTCTGACTTCTCCCGTGGTTTTGGAGAGGCAGCATAATGAACAGAGAGGCAGCTTCCAAGACAGGAAGATCCAGATGCAAGTCCTACTGCTAATAATACTGGTTGTGGGGCCCTGGGCAAGTCTCTTAGCTTCCCCATGCTCAAGGGAACTCTTGAAGACTGTTCTAAGTTGTAGAAAAGGTAAACAACCTAAACAAGTAGAGGAAGTTTCCTCATCTAGAAATTTCTTAAACAGTGAAATCACAGGATCAGCATTAACATTTGAAATTCTTGACCTCAAGATAGGCAGTGAAACTATGGTTATTCTCATTTCAATGATAAGAAGAATGAAGCTCAAAGATGGCCTTGACTTTCCCAAAGACATGGAGTGAAGGGACACTCAGATGAAGCTATTGGGAACCCAACTTCTACATTTGTCTCATCATACTACGTGCAGGTCTCACTATACACCTATGGCACTATGCCATGCTGCCTTTTCATACTCAGCTGCCTTCAAAGTAGCTAATTCCCTGAAACCAGAAATGATTGACAATTAAGGAGAACATAGAATAAATGCCTCCATTGGAATGAGGTTGGACTGCTGAAATTCCTTTCAACACAAAAATTTTCTGACTCAAATAATTAATCTCATGTTTTTACAGAAGCAGTGTTTACAGTGTTTTCCCCACTTGTTGTCTCATTTGAACTTCACAATACCTCCCTGGAATAGGTATGATAGGTATTATAATTATTATTTGTTGTTTAGTCATTGAAGTCATGTGTGACTCGTGATCCCTTTTCTGGGGGGAGGGCTTTTTGGCAGAGATAATGATTTGCCATTTCTTCTCCAGCTCCTTTTACAGATGAGGAAACTGAGGCAAACAAGGTTAAGTGACTTGCCCAGGGTCACACAGCTAGTAAATGTCTCAGGCTGGATTTGAACTCATGAAGATGAGTCTTCCTGACTCCAAACCCAGTGCTCTATCCACTGCAACCAATTCAGAATCTGAGACACTTTGACTGTTCCTTCCCCATCTCAGTTGCCAATGCATTCATTTACCTTTCATATTTTTCATGTATTTTATATAGGCATACCTACCATGTTCATGTTGACGGCCCATTAAAAGGTAAGCTCCTTGAGGGCAGAGACAGTTTCTCTTTTGTATCAGATTTTTTATTGCCTAGCACAGTGCTGGGCACATGGTAGCTACTTAACATTTTTTTTTGATTGAATGACTGACAGATTGATTTCATCTGCCCTAGGCTAAACAGCTGAAGCTGGTGAGGAGTATAGGATTCCGAGCCAGTGGTACTTGGTTTGAAGCCTAGCTCTGCTATTCACCACCTGTACAGCTCTGGGCAAATCATCTGATGTCTTCTAACCCTAAGTCTATTTTTTCCCTTGTTTATAGGATAAAAAAAAGTTAGAATGGATGATTTCTAAATTTCTTTTTACCTCCAAATCTTATGATATTCATCAGGGACAGAGCTTGGATTAGATCCTCGGTCCTCTGACTACTTTGGCAATTGAATTATGTAATTCTTCCCTAAGTCTTGCTTCTCAAGGGTTTCTATTTGTTGCAGAACCCTAAACCTATGTGTCTTGGGGATAACTACAGATCTGTCCCCTATTTGAGAGGATAGAGCACAGGTCTGACAGTTCCATCACTTTCCCAATTCCCAGTTAGCTGTGGGTTCCAGGTGGTTTTGGGTTCCTTTGATTAAGGAAACTTGCCCTGCATTGATATCATGATATTTCCCTAGAGTAACTTCAGGTTGATATTTAATCTGTGAAACTATTCATTTAGAAAGGTACCATTTTCTACTGTGCAATTAATTGCCTATTTAGTGTTTCCTTGATGTGGACATGATGGAATTTCAGAAATGCAAAACAATGGCTGAAAGGCAAAAACTTTGAGGTCACTTGGGCAGCAAATGTCAAAAGTACAAAGAAATACATAGCCATTCGTAGGGTAGGAAGAAGACTGTAGGACAAAGATAACATTACATCTGCAGGGCTGCTTACAAAAGGGCTACAAGAAAATGGTTCCCATGAAGGATGGGAATCGTGGAAAAATTGTATTTTTATAACCTCTACCTAATAGGTCACATTTTTATATGCAAGACTTTTTCTGCTTATTTTATATATACTGAGATGTTTGTGTCCATTGATGTTCATAAAACTCAAAATAAAATGAATGCACACATATACATATATGCGTGAAAATGTTTACATGAGCATAGGCATAGGTATATGCATATTATGTGCCCACTGAGGCATGCTACATACTAGACAAAGCCAGTGTAAAGTAATAATCCCTCCAGAAGTTATAGATAATGGCAGACACAACTGATAAATGGACAAAAGAAGACCCCTGGATCATGTATACAACTTTTAAAAAGGATTTGTTGATTCATTGTTTTTGTGTCATTTTAGTCATGTCCAACTCTCTATGATCCCATTAAAGATTTTCTTGGGCGGGTGGAGCCAAGGTGGTGGCAGGAAAGCAGGGACTTGCTTAAGCTTCCCTCCAAATCCCTCCAAACACCTGTAAAAAATGGCTCTGAACAAATTCTAGAGCTGCAGAACCCATGAAATTGCAGAGGGAAACAGATCTCCAGCCCAGGAGCACCTGGATGGTCACCGGGAAGGGTCTATCATATGGTGCTGAGAGCAGAGGGCAGCCCAGCATGGGCCATCCTGGGACAGACCAGACCTGGTGTCAGCCAGCTGGAGGAGGCCTTGGGGCTGTGAAACAGTGAGCTGTGGCAGTTACCAGACTTCTCAACCCACAAACGCCAAAGAGCAGGTCAGAGGGAAACGGCAGCATTGAGTTCAGAGCAGTCTGGCCACCAGCTCTGGGGGTGGAGAGGGTCATGCAGCAGTGGCGGTAGCAACAGCAGGAAGCTCCTGAGGCTGCCTCCAGAGCACCAGCATCAGTGTCTTCCCCAGTCCCCGACTCACACAGTGGGAGGAATCTAGCAACAGATTGGAGCAGGAGTGCAAGGAGTGCTTTGTGGGCACAAAGGCAGATTCTCTTGCTGTGTCCTGCTTGCATCTGAATTATGGTCCTGGTGGGCAGTTCTTGGGGGACGAGCGCTTCTGTGACAGAGCCTGGGGTGATGGTAGAGTAGAAGTAGCTCTGAAAACAGCAGTGCTTGGACCCTAAAGCTTGAGACAAAGTACTCTCTACCCTACAAGCAGTCATATCCTGACAGAAAGCTCAAGGGCCACGTAGTTGGCTGGGAACATGAACAGACAGAGAAAATGAACTCAGACTCAAGCTCAGAGTCAAACTCAAATTCTAGATTCCTTTTTTGGTGACAAAGAAGATAAAATCATACAGCCAGAAGAAATCAACAAAGAAGAGCCTACATCAAAAACCTCCAAGAAAAATATGAATTGATCTCAGGCCATGGAAGAGCTCAAAAAGCATTTGGAAAAGCAAGTAAGAGAAGTAGAGGAAAAACTGGGAAGAGAAATGAGAGAGATGCAAGAAAATCACGAAAAACAAGTCAATGACTTCCTAAAGGAGACCCAAAAAATGCTGAAGAAAATAACACCTTAAAGAATAGACTAAACCAAGTGGCAAAAGAGATCCAAAAAGCCAATGAGGAGAAGAACGTCTTGAAAGGCATAATGTGCCAAATGGAAAAGGAGGTTCAAAAGACCACTGAAGAAATATTACCTTAAAATTAGATTGGAGCAAGTGGAAGCTAGTGACTTTATGAGAAACCAAGATATTATAAAACAGAACCAAAGGAATGAAAAAAATAGAAGACAATATGAAATATCTCATTAGAAAAACCACTGACCTGGAGAATAGATCCAGGAGAGATAATTTAAAAATTACTGGACTGCCTGAAAGCCATGATCAAAAAAAGAGTCTAGACATCATCTTTCAAGAAATTATCAAGGAGAATTGCCCTGATGTTCTAGAACCAGAGGGCAAAATAGAAATTGAATGAATCCATCAATCACCTCTTGATAAAAGATCCCAAAAAGAAAACTCCTAGGAATATTTTCACCAAATTCCAGAGTTCCCAGGTCAAGGAGAAAATACTGCAAGCAGCCGGAAAGAAACAATTTGAATATTGTGGAAACAATCAGGATAACGCAAGACCTAGCAGCTTCTACATTAACAGATTGAAGGGCTTAGAAAATGACATTCTAGAGGTCAAAGGATCTAGAATTAAAATCAAGAATCACCTACCCAGCAAAACTGAATATAACGCTCCAAGGCAAAATATGGATTTTCAATAAAATAGAGGCCTTTCAAGCTTTCTCAATGAAAAGACCAGAGCTGAATAGAAAATTTGACTTTCACCTACAAGAATCAAAAGAAGCATGAAAATATAAACAAGAAAGGGAATTCATGAGGGACTTACTAAAGTTGTACTGTTATGTTTACATTGCTACATGGAAAGATGATGTGTGTAATTCATGAGACCTTTCTCAGTATTAGGGTAGTTGAAGTGAATATATACATATATAGACAGAGGACACAGGGTGAGTTGAATATGAAGGGATGATATCTCAAAAAATGAAATAAATTTAAGGGGTGAGAGAGTAATATATTGAGAGAGAGAGAAAGGGAGAGATAGAATGGGGTAAATTATCTCACATAAAAATGGCAAGAAAAAGCAGTTCTGTTGGAAGGGAAGAGGAGGCAGGTGAGGGGGAATGAGTGAATCTTGCTCTCACAAGATTTGACTTGAGGAGGGAGTAACATGCACACTCAATTGGGTATCTTCCTCCACAGGAAAGTAAGGGGAAGGGGATAAAAAAAGAGGGATAATAGAAGGGAGGGCAGATAGGGGAAGAGGTAATTAAAAGCAAACATGTTTGAAAAGGAACAGGGTCAAGGGAGAAAATTTAATAAAGGAGGACAGGATAGGATGGAAGGAAATATAGTCAGCCTTTCACAACAGGAGTATTGTGGAAGTGTTTTGCATAATGATACATGTGTGATCTATGTTGAATTGTTTGCCTTCCTAGGGAGGGTAGGTGGGAAGGGAAGAGGGGAGAGAATTTAGAACTCAAAGTTTTAAAAGCAGATACTTAAAAAAGTTGTTATTTTTCTTTTTTGCATGCATCTGGGAAACAAGATATATAGGGAATAGGGCATAAAAATCTATCCTGCCCCACAAGACAGTAGGAAGAAAGGGGATGGGGTGGAGAATGGGGTGAAATAGGAGAGGGCTGACTGGGGAACAAGCCAATCATAATACATGCTGTCTTGGAATGGGGGGGAGCATAGAAATGGAGAGAAAATTTGTAACTCAAAATCTTGTGGAAATCAATGTGAAAAACTAAAATATCAAAATATATTCAGAAAGAAATAAAAGAAAATACACAGAAGAGGTCAGAAGGAGGTTCAGAGGGCAACAGAGACAAGTAAGAAACCTTTGGAACTAATGTTTATGGTTGAAAATATTTGGGGTTTTTCTAAACTGTACATAATGAGATTTGGGGATTTTATATACACTCCTCTTTTCCTGTTTAAAAAAAAAAAGCAAAACTAAAATCAAATAAAATTAAAGGATTGGACTAAAAAAAAGATTTTCTCGGCAAAGCTATTAGAATGGTTTGCCATTTCCTTCTCCAGCTCATTTTACAGATGAGGAAATTGAGGCAAACATGGTTAGGAGACTTGCTCAGGGCAATGCAGTTAGGGTTTGAGGTCAAATTTGAACTCAGGTCTTCCTGTCTCCAGAACCAGTACTTTGTCTGCTGTGCTACCTAGATGCTCATGAAAAGGGATTTACAACCTGTCTAAACCCAGGGGTAAGTCCATGGAGAACCATGTTAAGAGAAGGACTAGGGGGCCGGAGCCAAGATGGCCGCATGAAAACAGC
>CM053624.1:10596497-10610324 GCA_028646595.1 Phalanger gymnotis
ACTAAATCTAAACTTCACAGAACCAGGGATTTGTAATATAAAGTTTGGAGTCAGTCAAAGGGCCGCACTTAAGGACCTAGAGGGCCACATGTGGCCTCAAGGCCTCAGGTTTCCCATTCCTGCACTAGTTGTTTTTCCCTAGGTAAGTCATATCACCTCTCTTGGACTCCATTTGCTCATCTCTAACATGGGATGATAACAATACATACCTACCTCGCAGGGTTACTGTGATGATCAGATGACATAATTTATGTGGAGCATATTGAAAACCTTAAATGTAATCTCTTGTTATTATTCTTATTAATGTAGAATTTTGGAGAAGGATTAATGGTTTAGGGGGGAAATAATGAATCTGAGTTGGACACGAAAATTCCAATTCTTGATTAAAAAAAAAATCCTGGTAACCTAAATGACAGCCAGAGATGTGGAACTAGATTAAAGATCAACCGGATCAACCTTTTTGTGCACCACAGGCCCCCAGGCAGGCGTGTAAGACTCACAGAACCCTTCCCAGAAGAAGAGTTTGCAATGAATGAAACAAGGATTGGTACCCAGGAAACCTCTCACATCAAGCCATAGGCAGACGACGAGGAGAGCGTATTCACCCTTTGCAAACCAAAAATGGGGACGAGTGACCCAGACGAGGACATCCTTTTACAAAGTCTTATGGAATTTTTATTTTCTTTTACTGAAATAATGGCAGGCCCAGGAAACCTGTTGATTCTGCTCACTGGAAAGAGAGTAGACGTGACAATCTCCCTTTCGATAGCACATCTCCGCCTGGATAAAGCTGTTCATGCTCTGCATTCCCAAAGCTCCCCCAGGTCAAAGGCAGAATCAGACAAAGCCCAAATGGACACATTAGGAGCTGACTATCCAAGAGTAAAAGGAACTCCTTGGATTTGGGGGCTGTCTCCAAGGAACTCCAATAATAACCATTTGTTATTTGGGCTAATTAAAGGTGCTTATGAGTTACTGAAATGAGAGCTGAGTTTAATAAATTTGACTTAATTAAACCAATTAAATTATCTGTTCACCTCTTGATAATTCAGTGCCTGTTACCTCACTGAGTGTCTTTTAGTTTCCGGTTCTTTTTTGCCAAGCTACTGTTTCCTCTCTTCCAACTGCCATTAGCTCTCTTATTAATGGAGATTAAAAAATCAGATAAACCTTTACCAAATCTCTTCTAAGCTTAATGCTAACGGGTAGAAGTGATTTCAAGGATAAGTAAATACAACTAATAACCTCACCCCCATCCTCTGGAGATAATTAGTTCTTACATGGTTCATTCCCAGTGGATATTACATCCATGCTGTCACCAAGGATTATCACCGTATCCTGAGCTTGCTTTCCTTTCTGTAACCACATCCTGGAATCTCAGGATTGGAAGGAGACTCAGAGGCATCCAGTGCAACTCTTCCTGACATAAGGGCTCACTGTCCAATCTTCCCTCCCCCAAAAAATATCCAGGCAGCCTTTTAACTCCATTCCACATGGGGAAGATGAAAGAATGTTTCTGTAGAGGGAACTCTCTAAAGTTGACTCCAGCTCTCAACCTTGGATCTGAGGATCCTGTAGATATAATATAATCCCCAAAAGTATTCATTAGGTGCCTAGTGTTTACAAGACATTCTATTCTTCTCACTTGTTTGGAGAGATCAGAAAGTCTAGAGGAATAATTCAGATGCAAACAATTGCAATTAAATGGTACCTATTAATAATAATCATATTTGTGGAACACATTATTTTTGACAAAGTGCTTTATAAACATTTTATGATCTAGGTCTTATAACAACTCTGTGGAGTAGGAGCCATATCATTAGCACCATTTTATAGATGAGGAAGATGAGGAAACTCAGGATGTGATGTCTTGAGATTAGGCAATAGATAAGTTTTTATATTTGTGTCTCCAGCCCTTAGCACACTGTCTGGCACATAGTAGGTTCTTAATAAATGTTTGTGAACTGACTCCTCGATTACATAGAGAAATAGAAGCTGCACAGAGCACTTATTAAATACTTATAACATGCTGAGCTCCCAGCTAAGTGCTAGGGATAAAAATACTAGGAAGGAAAATAGTCTGAATCTTCAAAGAGCTCACATTTTCTGGGGGTTACATATTAATGAGCTTAAATATTATTGGGGGTGAGGAGACAGTATGTAAAGAGGAACTGTTAAATAAAATTCGTTGGAGGTGGGGCGGGACAGCGGCAACTGACTGGAGGATTGAACCCTGGGAAGATAATGCAATGGCTCACCTAGCGAACTTAGGAGGCAGAGCCTGGCTTGGGAGATGGGTGTGGAAAGGCAGAATGATGGTTCAAGTAGAGAAGGAATGACATAGGAATGGACTAGAAAATGATTTGCCCAGGGTCACACAACTAGTATGATTCAGGATCAAAATTCAAGCTGACTGGAATCTCAATTTTCTAACCCCTACTCTACCAAGAAGAGGGATGTAGACATAAATGGATTCTCTCATGGGATCACTTAGATCTAGAAAGGACCTTTTCAATCTCTAAGTACCTCCCCTGCTCTAAAGTCCAAAATCTCATTTACCAGGAATCCCAGTGCCCAAAATATACTCAACACTTTTTAAGTGTTTGTTGTTTGAATGCCCATGTGCTTTGCACTCATTTTGCCTTTAATTTCTATTAAAACAGAATTGAGTCTAAGTTGCATACTGTCATAACTCTCATCCTAGAATTGGTGGCTCTTTTGAATTAAACAGTTGGAGTTTCATTCATTTTTAAGTTGTTTTTTTTTTTCGGTTCCCCTCGTGTAACTTATTTTCTTTCCTGTAAGGCAATGGCGTGTCCTTCCTGAGACAGTGCTTCTCTCCGCCCCCCACACACGTTCCTTGAGCACTTCATTCTCAGGTTCTTTGAAAGCTCTCCATGCTTTCTGTGATGCAGATTTCCCCGTGTCTGTTCTTTATAGGCCCTTGGCGTTCTATAGCATGGCAAAAGAACAGGCATGTCCAAGTTGGATAAATGCTCAGAAAAGAGATGCTACGAGAGGCAAGTAAGGCAGGTTTGGAGCTCCTTGTCACTGCCTTTTTTGTTCCGGTGGCCTTCCTTATTCATGCTGAGAACTCCCCAGGAGCAAGTTTTTTAGATACAGTGCCCACTGACTCAGTTTCATTTTTCAGACTCCTATATTTAAAATTAAATCCATAAAAATTGCATATGGAAAAGTTATCTAACCATAGAATTTATAGCTAGAAAACATTTTAGTGATCTTCTGTTCCAGCTCTCTTATTGTCCATTGAAGGCAGCTGGGATACATTTGGGGACATGAAGTGCATTTTACTTTTTAATGTAAATTTTCTTGATTCCTTCTCCTTGTTTATGATGGTCATTACTGGATTATACTAACTCCAGCCTACCTTCCCAGCACTGCACCCTCAGTTGGAACAAAGAAAAACAGTTAATCAAAAAAAAATAATTTGACAGCATATACAACATTCTGGTCCAATAACCCCTCCCCGAGTGGAAGGATGTATATGTCATCATCATCAGTTTTCTGGAACAAGGATTGGTTATCATATTCACACAAGGGTTTGACTTTCTTTGATCATTGTTTTATTTAATTTGTCCTGTCGGTTATTCATTTTTACATAGGTGTTTGCATGTTACCCTCCTCATTGGACTGCAAGGTCTTTGAGGGCAGCAGCTGTCTTGCCTTTCTTTGTATCCCCATCACTTAGCACAATGCCTGGCACACAGTAGGTGCCTACTCAGCGTTTACTGACTGACTGACTCCCATGAAGTTTAACAATTCATCTGTAACTTGTGCTTTCCCAGAGTTGCCTAAGAACACTGGAGGGCCATAGAGCTTGGCCCTGGTCACATACCAAAACGTGTCAGGGGCAGAATGTGAATCCAGATCTTCCTGTCACCAAGGCCAGGCTTCTGTCCACTATGCCCAGCCATTCGAACTGTGACCCCTTAAGACCATTATTGTGTCCATTGTTCTCCTGCTTCTATTTCATAAATTGCATCACTTTAGGAGAATCTTCCCACATTCCTTTGAATTATTTGGACTCATTTCTAATTGCATATTAATAATATTATTTTGTATCCATATACCCCAGTTTGCTTAGCCATTCTGCCATTGATGGAAAGAAGCATTTTTTCTTTTGCTTCTAAAAATCTCTCCCCAGGTTCTTCACTTAAATACTATGTTAAATATTTTCACTGTCATTTCCTCCATGACAGAGATAGCTCTCCCTTTCAATAGCACCGTCAGGGTTTACAAGTCTTTTCCTGGTAATTTTATGACATAGACAGTACAGGCATTATTATGCCCTTATTATAGAGGGGAAACTGAGTCCCATAGAGGTGAAGTGATTTGCCAGAGGTAGTCCAGCCAATTAGTGGCTAATCCAGGATTTAAACCCCCATCTTCTGAGTCAGAGTCAAATTCAGGTTCAATCTCACTTTTCTCAATTCTACTTAACAAATATTTATAAAGCCCTGACTCTGCGCGAGGCGCTGTTCTCGTTACTGGAAGTACAAAGTTACTGGAAGTACAAAGATGGACACCAAACCCTCCTTTCCCTGAAGGAGCTTCCCTTCTACTGGGGAAAGAGCATGTACATAGATTGATGGGGCTACACGAGGAACTGAAGCTTTACAAAGTACTTGGAGAGAGAGAGAGAGAGAGAGAGAGAGAGAGAGAGAGAGAGAGAGAGAGAGAGAGAGAGTCTGTGTGCTAGCACCAGATGTGACCAGGGAAGGCCTCTGCAGGAGGTGGTGTCCCTGAGCTTTGACAGAGGCTAGAGATTCTGAAAAGTGAAAGCAATGAGGGACAGCACTCTAGGCATGGAGGACTGCCCATGCAAAAAGAGGCTGGACATGAAGGTCCACTGGCTGCCTCTTAGAAAGTTTTCCCAAACAACATTTTATCACAGTTGTATTTTACCTTTAATTTTTTAATAAATAAAATTAAGAATTAATGTGCCATTCACTATCTTTGTTGAAAGGAAGCATTTCTATAGTTTTAAGGCTGGCTTGTTGTTTAGTCATTCCTCCGTTGTGTCTGACTCTCTATGACCCCATTTCGGGTTTTCTTGGCAAGGATATTGGAGTGGTTTGCCATTTCCTTCTCCAGCTCATTTTATGGATGAGGAAACTGAGGCAAACAGGGTTAAGTGACTTCTTCACACAGGATCACAGGGCTAGTAAGTGCTTGCAGCTGGGTTTGAACTCATGTCCACCTGACTCTATTCCAGTGCTCCACTTAACTGTAAAGTACTTCAGATCTGTTTGATGACCTACATAAGATAGTCACATAATGACTGGAGCTCATTTTTTGATATTCCTTTTGTTTTCTTCTCTCTACAGATGGAAAGGTGGAAGTTACCAAAGAGGGGGTGAAGCTGTGCACTATGGGACCAGGCAAAGTCTTTGGAGAACTGGCAATTCTATACAACTGTACCCGCACAGCCACCGTCAAAAGTAAGGCCATTTTCAGTGTTTTTGGTTAATTCCGGTGTCCTTCCTTATCAATTTGAGCTCTACACTGGATCTTGACTCACCAATTGATACATTTCCATTTCATCCTGGTGAAATGAGGAGAATCGTTCGGTTTCTGGACCCTTTTAACAACATAAAATTTGATTTTACGTTTATTTTTTGACTATTGTCCCAGTTTCCTATCTAGCTCCTTTTTTGGCAAATGAGAATTTGGCAATGCTTATATACTTCTGGGGTATCATAGATGTAGGTCACCTCTGTAATGGTCACCCCTAACATTACATTGATTCAATTTTATCTCATACAACTTTTGTCCATGTCTTTCTATAAATCCACCAGAGAGAGTCCACCTAAGGAACTACAGGGCTTTCCCCTAGATCTTTAAAATAAATGCCTTCCAAGAGAATATTGAAAACCAGGGAATATTTACCAAAAAAATGACATCTGAAAAAAGTAGGGTTTTTTCTTCTTGTCTTTCTCTCTCAGGAAGACATCTAAGAAAATCCACCACACATTTCTGTATTCCCCTTCTCTGTTAAGATTTCCCAGGTAATGTCCTTTTATACTAATGGAAAACAAAAGTCATCAGGAAAAAGGCTCTCATCGTCTCATTAAAACATCACTGAGTGGGATATATTTTTAAATTCTCAAGATGAATATGAGCATAATCTGCTCCTCAGCTGGTCATCAAGCTGTATATTAGACACATTCTTTCTTTTCTATGGATTGAACCTATTTTAAAATCTGAGCACTAAAGTGGGACATTTATGTGCATGTCTATACAAACTTGTCACCTCTGCAAAAACAGCTGCACCAAAAACAGCAGCTACACGGCTTGTTTTGTTCTGAAACCAGCATTCTCATCTAGTCTACACTACACCTTCTCTCTCTCTCTCCCCCCCCTCTCTCTCCTCTTTGCTGCAGGGCACTTTGGAGTAGCCTAGTGCAAAACTCTAAATGAAATCATGTAGGGACCCCAATTTCTTTGGATTAATTGATGCAGGTATCAAGGTCATAAGGCATGTTGAGTCATGTAGGTGAAAAGACCTGCCAATACTCTCAATGCTAATGGATCATGATTGAGTATTATTGCTAAGAAGGAAACATGCTATCATCTATAAAAGTCACTTAGCATATATTGTTGTCAATGAGTTCTGTTCATTATACAAATTGGCTAAGGATCTCTTGATTATTTTTCCAATGGCCCATTTCTGGTAATTTGCAGTGTAACATGGTTGTTTAACTGAGATGATCGAATCATATTGAGTCTGAATACTGACTTTTGATATACAATTACCTCATCTGAGTTGATGAATTGGGTGACCTGAAGGAGAGTCATCACTTAAATTGACACAGTGCCACTCATCATTAGTGGGCCTTGATTCCCATGATCATGCAGGATAACTAGTGAGCATTTACCTGTCTTGACTCGGTAGTTATTATTTTATAGTTTTTTTTTTCCCTCCTTGGAAGATCAAATCTTTGCTTTAAAATCATAAGCAGTTTTGGAATCCTTCTGTAAAATTATTAAGAGAATTTTTGTAACCATGCAAAGACTATCAAAGGTAGTTGATAATGATATAAGATCAGTATTTAACTTGCTTATTCATTCTATAATCAAGCCAAGTAATTAGTAAAATAATTTACTGCAACCTTTTAAGAAAAATTCAACTAGAGAAAGGTCATTAGGATTCTGTTAAGTAAAATTAATTTCACTCTGATGTTTCTTTTCCATCAGAAATGTATACTTTTTTAAGGGAGAAAATGGAAAAAAATGAGATAATTTGATAAAAATAGAAATATTCTATGGAGAGTAGAAAACATGTTGAAAACACATTTTAAAATGTTCTATATATGGTACAATCTCTTCTGTGTTGCTCATTAAAATCTACTTGATGCTGCAACTACATATTTTAAAAGTCAACTGTTATTTAGGGTCTGCGTACTAATTTTATATAATAGACATGTTTCTGATGAGTTTGGCAAAATGTATATTTTTGTAGTGAACAGAGCATTGAATTTAGAAGTAAAGGGCCTGGGCTTCAGTTCTAGAACTGTTTTCTACTTATGTGCTAATCTTGGGGAAATCAATTCACTTTTTCTTTGGGGGCCTTTAAAAATCCTTGAAATGAAGGGGTTGAAATAGACAACTTCCTTTAAAAATATTGATATCTTTAGTTTAAATCATCTACATTTTCCACTGTATCTCTCTCCTCTAACCTCTCAAGAGAGCCCTCATGCCTTATATATAGTAAATTATTTAAAAAATGGAAAAAAAAGTTCAGTGAAACTAACCAATATATTGTGGTCCCAAAGAAGACAGGTTGAGAAGACCCCTTCCCTGGCTTCTGTGCAGACATCATGGACATAGGGCACAACATCTGACTATTAGATATATTGGTTAGTTTTGCTGACCTTTTCCCCCTTCTTTTTCCATTTGGCCCAAATAAGTCCTTGAAAATCCCACCCATCCCCCCACTCCCTGGCTTCTTGACAGAAGAGGTGGGGCACAACATCTGATGTTTCGGATAGACTGGCATTGTGCTTGTTCATTCTGAATTCACAGCATTTCAATCCCATTGTTTTTATTAGTAGTGTGCTTTCCTTTCACATTATTCTAATCATTGTGTGTCATATTTTTTCTGCTTCTGCCACCTTCACTTTGCATCAAATCATATACTTTTGTTACATATTTGTATTAGTATTTGATCATTCTCTGGATTCATCATATCCATAGTTTCTTGCAGCAGAAGATTCCATTAGATTCACATACCACGTCTTGTTTATTCATTCCTCAATCAATGAGCATCTTCACTTTCATTTGTGTACTACTATAAAAAGTGCTACTCTAAATAACTTGGTGCTGTATGGGGCCATTCTCTTTGACACTGGCTCCTTGGGACACATGCTTAAAAGTGTCATTTGTAAGTCAAAATGTGTGGACATTTTGGTTACTCTCATCACATGATCTATTTGGTTTTCAGAAGAATAGATGCCTTTTATTGACTCTCAGAGCTCTAAATCCTAGAATATGAAAATATAACAAAAAATGGAAACACTTTAAGTTAATTCAACATGTACAGGAGGATACTTTTGTAAAGGACTAAATTACTGCATAAATTTATGAAAAAAAATATATTGCCTCATATATTGTTCCCCAACCTATTGGCCAAGGACCCTGGAATGATTGCAAAATTATCATGAGGGGTCCTCAAATTATCTATCTATGTATCATCTGTCTATCTATTCATCTTATCTATCTATCTGCCTATGTATCCCAAGCATGGCCATTTTGGTCTTCACTTGGTTCCACACCAATATGAGTGGTGAATGTTTGGGTGTACAGCTCATGTACCTACAGAAGTCTTAGGGGAAAGTATGGAACAGTATCTATTTTCCAAGTATTTGAAGGGCTGTGTTGTGGACCTGTTCTCTTTGGCATTCTCAGGAATGGGTGGAAGTAGTGAAGAGGCAAATTTCAGCTTGATGCAACAGAAATTATTGGAACAAACTGAGCTCTCTGAAAGTGGAGGAGGCCATACCATGAGGCTGTAGAATTCCCCTTGTGGGCAGTCTTCAAGCAAAGACCAAAGGATTCTTGCTTAGCATGTGTTGTTCAAAATGGCTTCCAAGGTTCCTTCCAACTCCAAGATTCTGTGATAATATGAATAACTGTTATCAAGAAAGATCCTTTGAATTCCATGGCAGTGAATGGGCATCCTAATCCTCTAAAAGCTTGGTAATCACTATGGTGATACATTAATTGTTCAACAGTTGAATTTATATCTTAGGGTTATATAAAGTGGGATTCGTGTTGTGTGGGGTTACACCTGTGTTAGCAAACGGCACGTGAGTTTTGTTTTCTGCTTTCACTGAGAAACTAAAATAACAGTAATTATGCCTCTTACTCTGTAAGCAGTAACAGGGCATGCCATCAAAATTAGAACAGTAAGGAGTGACTTTAATGTGATTTTCATTTCACAACATTAGCTAAATATGTGGGTGGCAGACAAGATCACTGCAAGTACAATGGTGCGTGACATTGGTATTTGTCATAGAAATAGATATCTACAGCAAGAAGAGATCTCAGGGGCCTTTAAGTCCAACCCTCTCATTTTTCAATTGGGGAAACTGGGGAAATACAAAAGTCAAGTGACTTGCTCAAGGTCATCTAGGTTATAAGAGGCAAAGCCCTCATTCACAATCTCTGAAGCCAAATCCAATCTTTTCTCTGCTGCTTCATTGTGGAAATAACTGGCATTATCATTTCTGAGTCTACCCTAGCTCCAGGAGCCTTGAAGAATTGTATTTTAATTTGCTTAATCTCATTAGGTGAAATCACAATATAATAAACCTACAGACTTAATAGCTCAAGAATGAAAATATTATTGAAACATCTGGATTGGGGAAGCTTTGTAATGTAGGCTTTATGAATGTTATCTCTTCTTGTGAAAACACTAGACTGGCAGGTGCAGGTAAGAACGAAAATGTTTGTTGTTACTGAGACAACTGAAATGAATGACTTGTGCATTCAGCAGTAAGCCTTTGCCGCTTCACCTGAGAAAAAATCAATTGTCAAAAAAGGAAGTTGGTTGCAAGTGAGTCGAGTCCCTCAGATGGTGATTAAATGATTTAAAAAGGAAAAGAGATCCCTGTAATTTTGATTTAAAAAATGGGAACATAGTGGTTATGCAGGGACTGGGAGGGGGATCCTTAAAGCCAACTCACAAGATAAATCTCTGGAGTAATGGAAATTGTACTTATCCTTGCCTAAATTATGGAGCAAGGCATCCAGGCAAGTCAAGATTGGAGAATTTGTCAAAAAGCTTTAGTTCTGTGTTGTATTCTGATCAAAGGAATAATATCATCCATCCCAAGTCAGTAGCAGGTACTATCTTCTGAGAATATTACCAGATCTTTACATGAGATATGGAAGATAAGGGGAAGTTTTGGCCATGGAGCACTTGGCATAGTGAATTGAGTAAAGGGCTTGGATTATCCCTAGCACTTCTCCCCAAATTGCTTTGAATTTATTTTTTATATATTTTTGCATATATGTATATATATGTATATAATATATATGTATATGGCTACATATCTACAGATCCATATTTCTATATCTGTCTATGAAATGTGTGTGTATAATTTATATGCATGTCCTCATGAGAATATAAGGTCATTGAAGGGGGGAGCTTTCTCTCTCTCTCTCTCTCTCTCTCTCTCTCTCTCTGATATCCTCCGAATCTATTGCAGTTCCTAGCACACAGTAGGTATTTAATATATGCTTATTCAATTATTTGAATCCCATCTTAGCCATGTGTCTAGGGGCAATCAAGTAACGTCTGCAAGGCTATTCTGTGGAATGGGGATAAGAATAATACCTGTGATCCTCACTTCATGGGAAGGTATAATAAGATAATACCCACGAGGTGCTTCAGAAACCTTTAAAGCACCATAGAAATGCCAGTCTTTCTTCTTTAATTTCAGTTTTATTGCCCATATTTTGCCTACACATTTTGCTATCAGGTAGACACAGGCTTTTTACAGGGTTCTGCAGACTGTAGCCTTCATTTCAATCACTTTTGGGAAGGAGATTAAAAACCTTTTGATGACAGTGTTTGCTATGTCCATGGACAAACTGAGAAACATCTCATTATCGTGTTTCCCTGAAGGGTTATTTAAGGTTGGGACTCAACTTTTGCCACCATTACAGCTCCAACAATAGCAATTTACACCCACCCTGGGCCTTTTCCCACCCAAGGTGCTCCAGCAACCACAATGGAAGAATTGGCAGCCCTAGAATCTTAAGACAGAAACAAAGAAGCCAACAATAAGGAGCTGGGCTCAGCAGTGCTCACCAGGTGAAGTACAGCGATGTTTTGGGTGTGGGTTTATACAGAATCTGAGAGGGAAAGGACTTCAGAGATCATCTAAGCCAGTGCATACCCAGAGAGTGGTCATCCAGGCTTTGTCAGGCAAGCCGATAGTGTCCAAGTCCAATGGTGGACTTGAGTCAGGAGGAGCTGAGTTTGAATCCTGCCTCAGGTACTTTTTGTCAGTGTAGCCTTGGGAAAGTCAATTAAACTTTCTGTGCCTCAGTTTTCTCATCTGTAAAACAAAGGAACTCAAGTCAATGGACTCCAATATGTCTTCCAGCTTTAAATCTATGATACTCTGAAGACTAAGTACCTACCGAAGAAGACCACTGCTCTATGAATTTTGATAGCGATCTTATTGTTGAGTTGTTTTTCTTGACCTCAAGCCCAAATCTACTTATTTCCAATTTGCCATCTTTGCTCAAAGTTCTGCCCTCTGGGGCCAAGCAGAATAACCTTAACCTCTCCTTCACATAATAACCTCTCAAATATTCAAAGAGAGCCTCAGCTTCCCCAGAAAGTCCTTTCTTCTCCACACTTAGCATCCCCACTTCCTATCTTCAGATGGTTCTCAAAAATCAAAACAACCCAAGAGGAGGATGGATCATTGTTACTTTGAGAGGAGGGTGGCCTGTTGAGGTGGAAAATGGCTACACTTTTTAAAGGGTCAGGAGCCATTTCTGTACGTTCTTTCAGCTCTGCTGCGATTAGAACTGAAAATAGCATGTAATTTGTTTCATTTAAACAAATAATCATTGCATGCTTCCTCTTCGCCAGGTATTGTGTTAGGTGCTGGGGATATGAAGAGAAAAACAAACCCTGCCTTCAAGGAACACTTTTGTTTTGGGAGGAATTGCTTTGATACTGATATAACAGAAGACTTCTAAAACTGAGATCACGGTCATTGTCTCCAAACCTTGTGTCTTTCCCCACTTCAATCTCCTCTCCAATTCAGACGCTCAAGTGATTTCCTAATGTGCAGGTCTGATCACCCTCTACTCAATAAGTGCTAATGACTCCTAATTGCTTTTAGGATGAGCTACAAAATGCTCTATTTGACATTCAAAGCCTTCCATAACCTAATCTTCTCCTCCCCAACAGGAATCCAGGGAAATTGGACTTTCAGCTGTCCCATGAACAAGATAGTCCATCTCTTAGCTCTGAGCATTTGCTCTGGCTGCCCCTCATGCCTAGAGTGTTCTCCCTCCTCCACTCCAACTACTGACTTCCATGGCTTCCTTTAAGTCTCAACTAAATTCCCATTTTTCAAAGGAAGCCTTGTCCCAACCCCCTTAATTTCAGTACCTACCCTCTATTATCGCCAATTTATCTTATAAATTGTTTACTTCGTATATAGTTGGTTACATGTTGTTCCCCCATGCCCTATTAGATTATAAACTCCTTGAGGATAAAGACTGTCTCTTTTTATAGCCCTAGGGTTTAGCCTAGCGTTTAGTAAACACATAGTGTTTACTATGTGCCTGACATATAGTAGGTGCTTAAAAAATGTTCATTGGTTGATTGGAGGGAAAATGAAAGGAGATTTTTTTTTTTTTGCAGAAAATTATTTGTGGAGAATATATCTGGTAATTGGAAATGCTCTGAATACATTAAGATAAGCTCTTCTGAGAATTATTCAGGCCTAGATTTGGCATAGCTATTTCTCCTATGTTTCGTAATTCAACTTCCAATGAGAAGACAGAAATGTTTTAATTGCTTTTTACCAAATCACTTACAATGTCATCAAAAGAGCAAATTTTATTTTATTCCAACAATACCCCATTCCCACAGTGGAGCAACCTATAGCAAAATGGATCCCTATGAGTTTTATCTGGCAAAAAGAACTTTTTTTGACCTCAGGTTTGATTCTCCAGGAAATGGGCTAATTACAATTTTTAGCTGTACAATTCCCTGGATGGTCAAAGGGTCCAGATTGCCTAGCTGAGACGTTAATCAGTCAACAAGCATGCATTAAGTGCTTACTATGTGCCAGGGACAGTGCTAAATGCTGGGAATATAAAGAAAGGAAAAAAAAAACCCTTGTCTCCTAAAAATCTGTCTCCTAAGAACTAGAGGAACATTTTCTTTGCAGTTATGAAGGAATTGTTTTTTCCCCTTTGTTCTCTTTGACATTTCTTGTATTAAAGCAAACTTTGAGACTTTGACATGAGGTGGATGGTGGTTTCTTGAGGGTGCAACTTCATAGCTCAATGTCAAAATTGCTACTGCCTGAAGAATGGGAAAATCAGCTGCTGTCAGGACCCTTTTAAAAAAAAATGAACAAAGGAGAGGTTTGGTGTTAGGATGCATGAATGCACCTCAGAACATTTTTTAAGTGAAAAACTGGAGCCAGGACCTAGGAGGTCTGTGCACCATAGTAGGGACATGGAAGAGTCAATAGTAGAGCTTGGGAGTCTAAGGCATAAAACCAGCAATCCATCAGCTTGTTGTCTGGTTATGGCAAGGTAAAA
>CM053624.1:10610424-10624607 GCA_028646595.1 Phalanger gymnotis
TCTTTCTTTCTCTATCTTTCCTTTCTTCTTCTTCTTCTTCTTCTTCTTCTTCTTCTTCTTCTTCTTCTTCTTTTCTCTCTCTCTCTCTCTCTCTCTCTCTCATTATGAAGAGTAAAAATAGCTATCTCTCTGGGGCCCTGTTTCTTCATGACGCAGAAACAAGAAGCCAGTAGTCAGACACTTACTTGACAGGTCGTATCATCCAACAGCCCCACATCACTTCCTATTTGTAATGCCCATCTCTGTGATTGTGCAAATGAAACAAACCACATCCAGCCAGCCTGCAAGCGCACGCAATTAAATTTTCTCTGCAATCATTACCTTGTGTTTTAACGAGAAGCAGCAGCCTGGACTGTCAGACTCTCAGAAAGGGATGAGAGCCCTGCTTGGCTAATGAGGAATTCTCTGTCCAGTCTTCCTAGAGGAAAATTAAGTGGACAGATCCTTCTCTCTGTCTATCAGTCTCAATGTCTTTCCATTTCACTTTTATTTTGTTTTTCTGTCTCTTTGTATGTTTCTGTATCTCTCTTTCTATTTCTCTGTCTCTAAATGCCTGCTTGCCTCTGTTGTACCCGTTGCAACACTAATAAAAATGGTCGAAAAGGAAAAGATGCACAATAAATGAGGTTTAACTCTATTCACTAGGGAAGATGAGGACCTTTCTTACCTCCCAAGGAGAAATGGCCTCACAGAAGGGTCAGCCCCATTGATGTAAGCAGAAAACTGAGTTTTCCCTACATAGAACAGACCTCTGGCTAAAGGAGTTAGCCAGTTTAGAGAATTAATAGGGAAATGTTTTTTCCACTAGTAAAACATAATAGTTTTCAGGTCTAGGGAGGTAAAAGCTTGTAATATTAGAAACAGACATCCACGAAACAATTGCTGAAAAGGTGAATTTAGGAGTGGAATTGTTTATTGAATCCCAAGACAAAAATTAAAAAAAAAAAAGTGGTACATTGGGGAAAAGACTAGCTCTTAAGTCAGAAGTCCTGGCTTCAGTCCCATTTCTGATGTGCACTATCTGGGTGGCCTTGAGAAATTCCTTTGCTTTCTGTGGCCTTTAGCCCTCATCATTAAGGTGAGAGGCTTGGACTAGGAGCTCCAAACTAGCCAAAATGACATCTAGGTTATCATGAGAGGTGGTGGAATAAGGCCAGTCTTAGGGTAAGGACACTCAGTTCTAAATCCTGTCCCTGGTGCATGATGGACTGGACAGCCCCGTGCTTTTCCTTCTGACTCTAAAATCCTAAGGATCCATCCATCCATCCTTCTCATTCCATCTTTCATGCTTTTCATTCTCTTGGCTTGCAAAAACAAGGTATCACTTTGATAGTATCTCTGGATCCTGATGCATTCAGTCTTGCCACTAAGATTTGCTAATAACCGCTCCTTGGTGCTGATAGGTGTCATCAAAACGTACAGAAGTCCTGGAAGGTACGTCCTTCATGTAAAATGCCATTGTTGCAAAGAGATGGAACACGTGACTCATGCTAAGGAGTGGATCATCACATTGAGGGATTAAATAGCCTCTGTGAGAAAAGCTAGGGACTGGCTACCACCCGTCCTGAGTGAATTCCCTACTCTAACCTATTTTGTTGCTCTAGACAGATCCGACGCTTCAGCATCTCAGGGGTGTTCTTCAAGGTTTGTTGTGCGGCTGCATCTAGGATAGGCCTTGGACAGTGGACACACGGGAGCTCATGGTATGTCGGTAATCTAATCGACCAATGACATCATTGATACGTTTCCTTCGGTGATGGATCCCAACCCACACCCATCCAGCGACTTTCACTCATGTCCTCCTCTGAGTTTGCTATACACTCACAAGGCCTCCCTCGTGTACTCTTCACCTTACACCAACACTAAGAGCTGCCCTTTTTTATTTCACTCTTGTGACTCGTATGACAGGGCCATCATTTTTTTCTAGTCATAAATTTCTTCAATGATATCCCATATTCGGGAGGCCGGCGATCACTCGGTGCTCTGTTGCTCCCGCCTGCGGCGGCCGCCCCACATGCACAGGACCCAAGATGGCCGCCTCCACCGCCCAGTGCCTAGGGACAAAATCGGATGGGGGCGGGGCCCGGGAAGGCTGGCCCGCGGGGGTACCGCCCCCGTCCCCCTCCCCCTCTCCGCCTACACCGCCGCCTACGCAGCCTACGCCTCCTACGCCTGCCGCCTACGCCCGCCGCCTACGCCCACCACCTACGCCCGCAGCTACTCTGCTCCCGCCGGCCACCGCCCCTGCTGCCAAAGGACAGGCTTGAGCCGGGGCGGGAGCTGGAGTTGGAGCAGGCCCGGGTCCGGGGATTCGCACAGGTTCTGGACTCTGAGGAAGACGAGATGGCGGCTGTGGAGCAGGCCTCACCCCCGCTCCCAAAGAAGGGCGTTCTTCCGCCCGGGCCGCCGGAGCAGACCACCACCAGGTTAGGTAATGAGATGTCTCCAGAGACCCCCCATGGGAGCAAACACGGGGCCCCGGCTCTCCAGGCCCCGGATCGGACAGCGTGTGGGGTGTGCGGGGCTTTTTTTGAGACCCGCCAGGGCCTCTCCAGCCACGCGCGCTCCCATCTCCGGCGGCTAGGCGTGGCGGAGTCCGATAGCAGCGGCGCTCCCATCACCCTGCTCTACGTGCTGATGAAGCAGAAAGGAGGACCCGACAGCGGCCCCCCGCCCCCATCCCGGGCCAAGAAAGCCGGCTCCCCCAAGGAGGCGGCCGCTGCCTCCCCCCGCCCAGGTCCGCTGACTGATGGAGGCCCCAATCCCCCCATCGACAAGGCCAACCAGTCGCCCCCCGGCTTCTTATCTAGGGGCCTCTCCAACCCACCGGGCTCCCCTCTCCTCCAGAAGGTGCCGCCTGCCCTTTGGGGGTCTCTCCCGCTCGAGAGCCCAGAGCTGCCCCCGAGCCCCCCATCAGGCTCCCCGCAGGCGCGGTGGCCCCAGTCAGAGGATGAGGGGCCCCTGAACCTCATTCTAGACAGCGATTCGGACGGAGAGCTTGATTGCCACGTGTGCGGGGCCTGGTTTGAGACCACCAAGGGCCTCTCCAGTCCCGCCGGGGCCCACCCAGGCCACCTAGGGGTGAGCGACCCGGAGGCCGAGAGATCCCCTGTAGACGAGCTTCCCGAGCCCCTCCAGAGCGACGGCTCCCAGGCCCACCTCCCAGCAGAGCCCAAGGAGCTGGCAGAGCCTGGGCTGTCAGGCCTTCCGCCTTCGGCCGTGGCGTTCTCCCTGCTCTCCCCCCCACCCGCCAAGAAGCCAGCGGAGGCCAGCCCTCGGGGGAAGCAGGATCCGGCTGCTGCCAGCACATTCCGGGCCTCGGCTGTGGAGCTGCCTCCTCTCCATCTCCAAGCGGGCCCGGAGCCAGCCAGGGACACGCGCTGCGAGTTCTGTGGCGATGTCTTTGAGAACCGCAAGGGCCTGTCTAGCCATGCCCGCTCCCACCTGCGGCAGATGGGGGTGACCCAATGGTCTGTTAATGGTTCGCCCATCGACACTCTTCGAGAGGTCCTGAAGAAGGCAGCCGAACCGCGGCTTACCCAGAAGGACCCTGCCGTGGGCGGACTGCCCTCACCCGCGGGTGGAGGCGGGCCCAGAGCCCCCGGGAAGGGGCTTCAGGCTGCTCGTCCTGGCAGACCTGGGCCAGGCCCTGCCCACGTGCCCCGGGAGACGAGCCTCTCACTTCTTGCCACTGAGCCGTCTACCCCTATGACGGCTGAGCGGCGGCTGCCCCAAGGCCGACCTTTCTCTGGGGAGATGAAGCCCAAGACCAGTCATGGAAAAAGCCCACGAGCTTCCGGCGGGACCTGTTGTGAGCTGTGCGGCTTCTACTTTGAGAATCGTAAGGCGCTGGCCAGTCACGCTCGGGCTCACCTGCGATACTTTGGGGTGACGGAATGGCGTGTGAACGGCTCCCCCATCGAGACCCTGAGCGAGTGGATGAAGCTTAGACCCGAGAAGGTAGGGGCCTACCGAAGGTATGTACAGGGCGGCCCGCCCTTCACCAAGAAGTTCCGTAACTCAGGCCGTGGGCGAGGTGGGGACGGACGAGTGCCCCTCACCTTGGCTCCCAACAGCCTCACCCCGATGAACGAGAACCCGGGGGGTGGGCTAGGAGCTGGGGAAGCCGGCCGGATTGGAGATGGTGGGGAGCGACCCCTGACATCCTCACCCTTGGCTTTGGTGAAGGCAGAGGAACGCCAGCGGCAGAATATGGATAAGTTTGAGCGCAGACGAGCAGGACCCCTGGATACAGCCTCGTCTCGGGGTGAAGAAGCCAGTGACTTTAAGCGGAAGCTGGAAGAAGTGCGGCAGCCACGTCCTAGAGTAAGGCCTGTGCCCTCACTGGTTCCCTGCCCTCCCCGGACATCTTTGGTGAAGTTTGTGGGCGACATCTACACTCTGAAGTGCAGGTTCTGCGAAGCGGAGTTCCAGGGTCCCCTCTCCATCCAGGAGGAGTGGGTGCGGCATCTCCAGAGGCACATCCTGGCAATGAACTTCTCCAAAGCTGAGCCCAAGGCCCCCGAGGCCCAGACAGCGGCAGAGGCTCAGTGACCGGAGGCAGTGTGAAGCATTCCAGAGCCACCTCTCTTCTCTCTCTGTTGGTTTTGTCCTTTCTCCCTTCACCGACCACCTCTCTTCTGTTTCCAGGGAAGCAAGTCACAACCTGAACACTCAGGCCCAGGCCCAGGCCCTGGTGCCCTAAGCATGAACACTGCAGATGATGATGAGTAATTTTCCTAGCCTTCCCTTCCTCCTTTCCTTCCTCTCTTCCTTGGGCTTGGAAACTACCCTAACCAGGGTGTGATAGTGCAGAGAGGACATTTCTCCCCACAGGTTTTAGGGCAAAACTCATACCCATGAGCACTTGAGTCTTGCTTATGCCGGGAGGGAGGAGGACGGGCTTGCTTCTTTCTGTCTGTGGCCAAGCAGAGGAGAAATCTGCAGAGAGCCATGGAGAATAGTTCCTCTGTTGGGACCCCGAGGGCTGGAGCCAGAGCAAGGCAGTCAGTGTCCACTTGGTTAATTGTGTGTAGAATCCCAAAGCCCATGTGTGTTTGCTGCCTCAGGAACCAGGTGGTTAATACCACCTGGTTCCTCTTTTGCCCCAGGTTGGCTGCATGATAGTCCTCATTACTTCTGACCTCTCATCAAACCCCCAGACACAACCCACCCTCCACACACTCCCAAGGGCATCTTGTTTCATGGGGGAATCTGCCCTACCCTACCCTCCTCCCTTCTTCCTTCCTTTTTGCTTCTCTGCCCTACTAGATGCCTGCTCAAATGAGTGCATTATTCCCACAGTGCTTGCTCCATGGCTCTCTGATGCCTGGTGTGGGGGGGTCAGCGTTGGCCTCAGGCTTTCCACAACGCCCAGGCTGTGGGAAGCACTGACAGCTTCCAGTGCCACGGAAATCACTGGTGGTCCCCCAAGCAGCCTGAGGCCCTGAGTGGGGTTTTCTTTGAGAAGAATTAAGCTCAGAGCTGACAGCTTTCTCCTTTCAAGTCATGTCCCCAAAGATCAGCAGGGGGTACTTTAGAGGCCCCCTCCCCTTCCCCCACTCTGGGATGGAATTCTGTTTTTCCCGTCTCATCCCCTCTTTCACTATTGCTTTTTATGTATAGCTTCCTAGACCTTCCACTTTTTTAAACTAGTTTTGTGTAGAGAATAAGGAGCATTGATTTTTATTTTGGAGTCCTGGGCCAAGTAAAGCCAGGAGACAATTGACCTTACAACTTTTTTCACTCACCAAAATTCTGGTTATTAATGTACCTAGAAGTATGTGAATTAGATTAAATTTTTCTTCTGGAAACACATCTGGGTAGCTGGAGGTGTTTGTGTGCGCGTGTATATGTGTGTATGTGTTTTTCTATAGGGGTGAAAAAAGAGAAACATACCAAGGTCCTTTCTAAGCTAGTGAGCCCTCACTTGGTCTGAGGGTGGACAAGGAAGAAGACTTCATTGCTTGGGAATTGCAGCCAGTGATCTTTCCTAGAGACAAGTTAGAATTGGACCCAGGCCCCTAGGGGTCTTTGGACTCAAGTGCTAGGTGCCATTGGAGGTGTGAAAGAGCTGCTGTAGTTTTTTGAGTAATGAGGGGCAAAGCCCAGAGGGTTTCTGTGCTACAGAAATGCCATCATGTTGGCAGTAGGCAGGAGACCTGTGGTCACTTCACATGGAAGAAAGAAACACCCCCTTCCCCAGGGGATTTATTGGAGTCTGAAGCCTAGTGCTGAGAATGAAGTTAGCATTTTTGACTCAATAAAAGAAAACATTCTCTAACAATTAGAATTATGCAGCAATGGATGGAGATAGAAGTAACAAGGCTGCCATTCCCAGAGGTGAGAACAGCCTGCGTCCCTGCATAGTAGAAAGAATACTGGATTTGGAACCCAGCCCTGCCGCCTATTACTAGTATGACCTTGGGCAAATTACAGTCCTACTTTAGACCTCAGTTTCTAATCTTTATTAGGACTGCACTTGGCACTTAGTAAGTCCTAAATAAAAACTTTTCATTAGAAAAAAATGTCCCATATTCTTCTCCAACAAAATTCCTTATTTATAATGTGTTGCAGCCTGCTCAAACATACTATATACCTATTCAGTGACCTTCAGGTAGTCCTTAACTTCAATCTGGCCACTTCATTATGAGCAATTTAGCCATAGCAACCCATGAACCCACACAGTTTCATTAGGAAAGCAAGGGAATGGAAGGGAACACTGCTAAACTCTATAAATATTATCTCATTTGATTTTCTCAATAGCTGTGAGAGGTATTTACTATTATTATCCCCATTTTACAGATAAGTAAACTGAAGTAATCGGAGGTTAAGTGACTTACCTAGGGTCAGTAAGTGTCAGAGTCAGATTTAGACACAAGTTTTTCTGCTTCCAGACCTAGTGCCCTATCCCCTGTGCCACAGGTTTTCAGGTAGATGGAGGAGTAGATAGAGAATTGGAAGTGGAACCAAGAAAATCTTGGCTTGAATCTTGCCCCACACACTCACTAGTTGTATGACCCTGAGGAAGTCATGATCTCTTCTAGCAACAGTTTCTCCATCTGTAAGATAGAGATGATAACACCTACCACACAGAGCTATTGTAAGTATATAATAAGATAATATGCGGAAAGTGCTTTGCAAAAGTTAGTATTTGAATGCTGGTTATTATCATTATAGGTATAAATGTGTATTTGCACGTGTGTGCACACGTGTGCACATGTGTACATTTAAAGAACTAATCCACAAAAAAACATTTTGGGGCAAGCTTTTCTACATTGTTGGGCTTTAGTTTCTTTTATAAAAGGAGAAGGTTGGACAAAATGTTTTTTAAGGTTCATTCTTGTTCTAAATCCAGTGATCCTAGGATTAACCTGCCCTACACAATGCATTTTTTAAGTTCCAGTGAATGGAGCTGAATAGGGAAGATGAATTGTTTCCCATTCTCTGCCTCTAGCTCTAGCTCTTCTTTCTACATGTCCCTCAGTTGCTAACTTCCTCTCTTATTTTCTCTTTCTCTGTCTCTTTGTCTATCTTTCCTTCCTTCCTTCCTTCCTCCCTCCCTCCCTCCCTCCCTCCCTTCCTTCCTTCCTTCCTTCCTTCCTTCCTTCCTTCCTTCCTTCCTTCCTTCCTTCCTTCCTTCCTTCCTCCCTCTTTCCTTCCTCCCTCTCTCTTATCTTTCTCTCTCCAAACAATAGCTTGATTCCTCAAATGTCTTTCATGAAGTTAAAAAAAGTCTTCTTAGCCTCTCCATCTAGGAATAAGGAGACTTTTATTCTCCTGATGGTGTTGGGTAACAAAACACATTTATAACACATCGATGACTTATTTTCTTCATCTATGGAAGCTGGACCCAGCAGGGTTGACCTTCTTCCCAGGGGCTCCTGTAGATTAATGAGCTGATGCCCTTTTTTGTTTAATTAATTCTAGGGTCCAAAGGAGAAAAGTGGTAACTCTTACGCATTACTAGCAATAGAGAGACAAATGAGTTTTCCAGGTGAAATTGGATCTTTCCCACTGTTCAGTTCCAGAATTAAATTATTGTGGACCAACTTCTTAATAAGTTAGATAGGGGGTATATAAGGAGCCCTGTTACTTGTTTCTGTAAGGAAAGCAACCCAGGCAAGAAGAACAGTAATGGCAGGGAAAACATAGCACAACTTTTAGAAGAAGAGCAAGAAGTAGAATGAAAGTAAAAACAGGTTGAGAGGGGAAGCAAGGCAATAAAAAGTGCATTAGGCACCTGGCCTAGATTGTCAACGGAGGACTTCAACACTTATCACATTGGATGACTTGGAATCTTATGGAAAGAGAAGAAGTAGGGGGATGGGCAGGTCAGATGCTTTTGTTCTCTGTCCCTTATCAGCTTGGGGATGGTTCTGTGTTAATGTGAATCTAGGAGAGCAGATGAGAAGCAGTGATTCAGTATTCTACTTCTTAGGATGTGAGACTTTGCCTTCCGGATGAAATTCCACCTAAATTGGCATGGAAGTCATATACCTGTTAAAAACAAAAGCAATGCACTGGTGGACTAGCTCAGATATGATGGGATCAAAGGATGGGGAGCTGGAAGAGGCTTTAGAGATTCTCCAAGTTCATTTTAGGGAGAAGGAAATGGGCCCAGATATATGGTGAAGTTACTTGTCCAAAGGAGTCTTTTTGTGGGATGGGGAAGGGGTGGTGGTGACCCACACCTGGATGTAGGGAACATGGGATGTTCGAAATGGAAGGGCACTTAGAACAGATAACTTTGGATCTATAAACAATTTCAGGACTTCTAATTTTTAGAGTTGGAAGTGACCTTAGAACACCTAATGTTGTAACTAGAAGGAATGTTAAGATACAGAATATTGAAACTAGAAGTAACTCTAGAACCTTGAATGTTGGAACTATGAGGAACCGTAGGATGCACAATATTGGGGATAGGGACATTGGAGATAATTAATCAAAATTCTTCCATTTATACAGAAATGAACATAGCTATGAAGATGGACAAGACATGAAGCAACATAGCCAAAACTAGAACCATGGTCTTTTGAGTCCCAACTTTGTGTTCTTTCTATAGTACGATATCTGCCTACGATGGTTCCTTAGGAGCTAAGGAAAATCACAAGTTGGACTAAAGTAAAAAAAAAATGCATGGCATTGGAAGGAGACTATTGCCTTCTGGGAGAGAGAAGGACAAGGACTTGTAATGGACTGGATTTAGGATAATCTGGAAGAGGTTTCCAGAACTCTGATGTTTCTAAGACTTATCGAATGAGATAAATGAGCATGCTTCCATTCTATAGTTGCTCCCATAATGGTAGGTAGGTAGGTAGAGGGATAGCTAGTAGGTGGATGGATGGATGGTTGGATGGAAAAATAGAAAGATAGATAGATAGATAGATAGATAGATAGATAGATAGATGGCTTGTTTCCTGAAATTCTCCAAAAGAGCAAGATGTATTGGAGGAAGCATTGGATTCAGAAGTTGGGATTTGGCTTTGGGCTCTGATGTGACTCTTGGTAAGATCTCTCCCCTCCCTGAGCTTTGACTTCTTTATGTAAAATGAAGCTATTAACATCTCATTATAGGGTTGTTTTGAGGGAAATAACTTGTAAGCTGTAATGCCCTTTAAAATTAGTAGTTGGCCTTAAAAAATATCTGAGATATGGTGATTTTTTTTTTGTCGTGGATGGTAAACAGCAGCCAGATATGACAAAGGTCCTCAAATCTCCAGGAAGCTTAGGGAATCTGAATTTCAACACTGCTACTACCCAAAAAAGGTAACAGGAGCTGTACTCTTAAAATATTGTGAAGCCAGTAGATAAATATTGACTACAGTATGAAGCTGGTAGATAAATATTGACATCAGAAAACAGCTCTGGTTTTGGCCAACCAGTGATCCTCAGAACAGGTGCGTACTTGGTTTATCAGTCATGACATCTCAAGGCATGTTGGAGAACAGTGATTAGATTCAGCATCAGGCTTCCTGCATCTTTCTCGAAAGGCTAGTTTTGATCTCTAGGGGTCTTGTACAGAGCTTACTGCCTTCAAAGGAAGTTTTCTTGTTTAGACCTAAGCAGGTTGAACAGAATGTAGCAGCCATCGGGCAAATCTTCAGAACTTTAATTATTTAAAAAAAAATAATGCTTGAGACCCAAATTCTACCTGTAGATTTTGCAGATTTTGCCTAAAACAAGGCCAGAAAGCTCAGAATGCCTGATATAAAATTCTTTTTGTTCATTCCATAGCTATGAGACTGGTGTATCTTTGTTTTTTCTTTAATATTTTTACTCTCCTTGAAAAAATATGATTAAACTTTATTTTCTTCATGATATCACAAGAAGCTAATGTTGGTCTTGCTCTCTGAGTAAGGTTAGTCTTTCAGGCACAATCTTAACTTGGGATCATGGGATGTAGGGCTAATAATGATCTCAGAACATAGACCACAGAATGCCAGAACTGGAAGGGGCATTGGAACATGGATCATAGAATCTTAGAGCTCAGAGGAGTCTTAAAAATATGCCAGAGCTGGGAGGGAACTTGTTAGGAAGGAAGGAAGGAAGGAAGGAAGGAAGGAAGGAAGGAAGGAAGGAATAGAAGAAGGAAAGTACAAAGGGAGAAAGGGAGGGAAGGAGGAAGGGCATATGTTAAGTGTTTACTGTGTGCCAAGAACTATGCTAAATGCTAGGGATACACATTCAAAAGCAAGACTGCCCTTACTCTCAAAGAGCTTACATTCAAATAAGGAGAGATAATATGTATAGGGAAAATGTGGGGGGGAGCGGGGGGGCTCATGTTAATTTGTAAGGAGGAGAGATTCATGTTTTCACATGGAAAGGAGCAGAGCTGCTAGAAAGGATCGTAAATATTATCTGCTCTGTCGCCTTCACTTTATGAAGGAGAAACAGAGGCCCAGAGGAGGGAATAGGACGTGCTTAAGGTCACAAGAGCAATCACTTGCAGAACCAGGATTTGAACCCATGGCCTTGGAATTCAATGTTCTTTCTGCTACATTATGCTGACTGCCTTCAGAATTTGCAGTAGGGCTTTTTATTATCTTTTGATCTCCCAGGTTCTGGGAGCTGTTATCATCTTTCAGTTCTATTTAATATCACCAAGGCCCATTTTCACTTTCTAAGCTGACTGCCCCATTGACACAAAGCCAATGGAGTGCCATGGAGTTATCACATTATGGGATCAGCTTGGAGCACACACTAAGGACTGTGATTTAGTGAAAATTGTGAATTTGGACTAGGAAATTACATCTCCCTTAGAAAGCAGCACAGGGGCCCGAAAGGAAACACACAGAGACTTAGAGAGAACAGTGCTGAATGATGTCTATGCACCAGGGACTGACTCCGGGGAGCTGAGATCTGCCTTGGAGCAGGCTAATTATCCAAGGCTCATAGACCCAAGCACATTGTTCCAAAATGAGGCTTCTTAACCTGGGGTCCACAAACTTAAAAACAATTGATAAATTTCAATGTAATTGGCAACCTTTGTAACCCTATTGATTTGATTTTATACATTTAAAAATTGTTCTGAGAAGGGGCCCACAAACTTCACCATGACACTCATATAGATACAACCATATACAACCTATGAGAGATATACACACAAACATGCACATGCATACCTATGATACAATATATGGAAACACATGCTTATCCATGACACACATGCATGGAACACAGTTATATCTGTAACACACATACATACGCATCCATACACACAGGTTAAGAATCGCTGGTTTGTGGAAGAACATAATACTAAAAAGTGAACTAACAATTAAAAAAATACCTCCAGATTTCTGTTCTGCAGATACTTAATTTATGCTTTTATGAAGCAACAAGATTTTCATTTGGTTTTTAAAATGTTTTATGATCCCTTCACCTGGATCATCTATTTCACTGCTGCCTAGGCATTTGACAGGTGAAGAAAATGAGGCTGGTCCCCGAAGTGACTCCTAAGGCTCACCTCCAAATGGCTATGAAATGGTTGGAGAATCTGAGCTGGAAGACTTTAGAGGTCATTTAGTCCAGTCTTCCCATTGTACAGAAGTAACAGGCCTAGAGAGAGGTAACTTGTCCAGAGACCCACAGGTAGAGAGTGGACCCCCATACTTGCCTTTCAAGGCCACTGTCCTTTCTCCTGGGCCTACCACACTTAATAACAGCAGCAGCAGCAGCAGCAGTGATACTAGTGACTGACATTATTATAGCCCACTAATGTTAGGAAAGTACCTTAGATTAGAGATATTAAACCCAAATAGAAATGCCCACTAAATCTTCAGAAGAACCCCTTCAGGCCACATATTGAATTAGAAAACCACATATTAACATTTCCTATATTCCATTGCATTGAAAAATTGATTTAGTATTTCCCAGGGATGTTTCAATCTGGTTCAAGCAGCACTGGGGAGTATTGCTGCTTCAGCAAGCTACTGCATTGACAACTCTAAAGCTATTATCATTTGAGTCTCATAGTGACCCATCAAGGTATTGTATTACCCTATTTTCCATATGGGATAACTGAGGTTCGTTAAAATGAAATGATTTGTCTGTGGTCGTTCAGCTAACAGATGCAGGTCATTGCTTTTGGACCAAGGTCTTTCTGACTCCAGGTTTCACTTCTACTTTCTGGGATTTGAATCCAGGTCACTGACTGGTGCCCCAATATCCTTTCCCCTGCCCCATTCTGTCACTAAATCTGTGAGGATACCTTTCCTGAGCCATCTTGCCTTTCACATGTATAAGGCATTTCCCCAGTTCCTACTATTGTGTGCCCCGGTACAACATTTACAATCATTTTCTTCCCACCTCCTGATTTCTTTGGCTTGGGAGCTGTTCTCCATGCTCCTCCCCAGTAGTTCTACTTAAAGTAGGAGAGGAAGAAACATAGAGAGAGTTGGCTGGGCTCTCTAAATAATAGGGTCTCAGAAGTCCCAGAAAAGTCATGGAAGGTGTGTTTCTTTCATGTTGTTCAAGGAACAGCTTTGCTGGGAGCGGGTTGAGCCAAATTGTCCAACAGAAAGTATTGGACTTCAAAAATACTCAGTAGCAGAGAGTTGCATCACTGATGCCCATAACATTTATCAGAAAATTAAATAACATATAAAAACCTTACACTTAAGTTGAACAAACAATTCCAAAAGAACAAGATGGAGGAGACATGATTAGATAGCAGTGCATTTAAAAAAAAATCTGGCGTGGGGGAAGGAGCCAAGATGGTGGCTAGAAAGCAGGGACGTGGGTAAAGCTCTCCCCCAGGACCCTCCAAACACCTACAAAAATGGCTCTGAAAAAATTCTAGAACTGCAGAACCCACGAAACAGCAGAGGGAAGCAGGGCTTCAGCCCAGGACAGCCTGGATGGTCTCTGGGTAAGATCTATTGCATGGAACTGGGAACGGAGTGGAACAGAGCCAGTGTGGGCTGCCCCCGGACCAACCAGACCAGAAGCAGGGTGGAACAGGCCATGAATCAGTGAGCTGTGGCAGTTCTCAGATTTCTCAACCCACAAACACCAAAGACAACAGAGAAGGTTAGTGGGGAAAAAGCTGCAGGAACAGAGTGAAAGGAGTTCATGGTTTGGCCACTGCCCCGGGGATAGTGGACATGGTGCAGCTATAGAACTACAGCTGCAGTTTCTTCTAGCCCCAGGCCCACCTGGTCGGGGGACTTAAGTAGCGGATCAGAGCAGGAGAAGAATGAAAAGGTAAACAAGAAAGAGAATCATAAGGGATTTACTAAAATTGAACTGTTTTGTTTACATTCCTATGTGGAAAGTTGGTGTGTATAATTCATGAGACCTCAGTATTAGGGTAGCTGTGTGTGTATTTAGTCAGGGTGAGTTGAATATGAAGTGATATCTAAAAAAAAAATTAAGAGATGAGAGAGGAATATATTGAGAGAGGGAGAAACGGAGTGATAGAATGGGTTAAATTATCTCACATAAAAGTAGCAAGAAAAAGCAGTTCTGTGGGAAGGGAAGAGAGGGACAGGTGAGGGCGAAAGAGTGAATCTTGCTGTCATCTTATTTGACTTGAGGAGGGAATAACATACACACTGAATTGCATATCTTACCCCACAGGAAAGCAGGAGAAAGATAAAAAAGGGGTGATGATAGAAGAGAGGACAGATGGGGGAGGAGGTAATCAAAAGCAAACACTTTCGAAAAGGGACAGGGTCAAGGGA
>CM053624.1:10624707-10634727 GCA_028646595.1 Phalanger gymnotis
GGGATAGGATAGGAAGGAGCAAAATATAGTTATTCTTTCACAACATGAGTATTGTGAAAAGGTTTTACATAGGGATTCACATGTGGACTATGTTAAATTGCTTGCCTTCTTAGGGAGGGTGGGTGGGGAGAGAAGAGGGGACAGGATTTGGAACTCAAAGTTTTAAAAGCAGATGTTCAAAAAAAAAGTTTTTGCATGTAACTAGGAAATAAGATATACAGCCAATGGGGCATAAAAATCTATCTCTCCCTACAAGAAAGTAAGGGAAAAGAGGATGGGGGGAGTGGGGTGACAGAAGGGAGGGCTGAATGGGAAAAAGGGCAATCAGAATATATGCTATCTTGGAGTGGGGTGGAGTGTAGAAATGGGGAGAAAATTTGTAATTCAAACGCTTTTGAAAATCAATGATGAAAACTAAAAATATTAAGTAAATTTTAAAAAAAGAAAAAAAATCTGACATGTTAGTGGACCTCATGCTCAATATGTTAATAACAGGTGGCATTCATTTGGTACAGCAAAGTTTGAAAAGGCTTTTAGATATTTTATCTCATTTGATTCTTACAATAACATCACAAGGCAAATATTGTAGGTTTTATCAGTCCCATTTTATAGATGAGGAAACTAAGCCTCAGAGAAGTTAGCTGAATTGTCCATGGTCACAGATAATGAATAGTACTGACCGAAACCTAACCCAGCCTTCAAGTCTCCACTTTTAGCACTTTATCTCCTATACCACACTGACGCCCAAGTCAATAGTGTCTTATTTAAAAAGAAAAGCATTAATTAAGCACTTATTATGTACAAAGTGTTATATTTCAAATGAAAGTCAGTGCACTGGGGAAACAAATCAGAAATGAAGAATCATGAGGAAGGGGTGAAACAACAACACTACCCTTTAATAACCACAAGCTATAAGGTACTCTTTTGTCAGCCATGTTTTCTACATATGTGCCTCACTACCATTGTTTTTTAACTTGGAATATCTCTCTTTTTAGGGGAATTGTATGTACAAGGGGAGAGTGTACTCGTGGTTTGGGGGAGGCATTTTGTAACTCCTATTCTCAGTATACCTTCTCAAGAAATACTTTTCTTAAAAGCCAATTATATCTGATTGGCCAGTCGTTAATGTGAAACATAACAATGGGGGCTTATGAGTGATAGTACTAATCCACTAAGACTCTCAGGATTACCCTTAGAACTCTAACAAGAGAAGTAGAGCCTTTATGGGGATGTCACCTGCTAGTTCTAGGGGTGCTTGGGGGCAGAGGGCACAGAGGAGGGGCTACACACGAATAAGAGAAGAGTGGTGGCACTCCTTCAGTGAATATAGTAACACAAAAATGTCAAGTTAAATGAAGTCAACATGCATTTATTAAGCATATACTATTTGCCAGTTACTGTGCTCATTTCCAGGGATATAAAGAAATAAAAAACAGTTCCTGTTTTCAAGGAGTTCACTTTTTTTATAAAGGAGACAACATACAAAGACGTAAAAAAAACGTGGACAAAGGAAGGAAGAAGCAACGGGAAACAGAGAAGATACAGAGTGAGGCCTTGAGTGTTCTGATTACATGCAGTTTACTCATTTCAGTTGCATCTGACTCCATGATACCAGTCAGGGTTTTCTTGGTAAAAATACTGTAGCAGTTTGCCATTTCCTTCTCCAGTTCATTTTACAGATTAGGAAACTGAGGCAGACAGATTAAGTGATTTGTCCAGGATCACACAGCTAGAAAATTATCAGGCCAGATTTGAACTCAGGAAAATGAGTTTTCCTGACTCCAGCTCTGGTTCTCTATCCACTGCACCACCTAGCTGAGCCTGATTAGATGAGGGGAGCTTTAATATTTGATTTACTTAATTGAATTCGATAGACTTCATTATTGCTGTCACTCGTTGATTAGAACCTGCCCAGTTCACTGTATCTTTACTTAAAATTTGGTTGAGCATGGAGGAGCTCATTACTTAGATACTTCCATCATCACTTATTTTTATTTCTTAGAAATTATAGGTCATTTGGTACACACCACTAATTAATGAAAGAAATACTTTGACACAATTTACAAACTAGATATTAAAAGCTCCTGTTTAATATTTTAGACTTAATCTTTAGAGATTTGCTACACTTTATTGAAGACTGGATTTACCTTGATTGTGATTTTCCACATGCTTAAGAATGCCCTCATCTTAACCTCTCTCCTAGTGAAATTTCTACCACCTCCTCTATGAGTCAGTAATCAGATTATTTTGTGCCATGGTTCCTTGTGGTTATGCCTTAATCTTCTAGTAAACTGCCAACTCCAGGAAGGCAGAGCCCATTTATACTTAATCTTTTAATGTCCCCCTTGTCCACCACAGGGATTTGGAACTATTGAGGTTTTCCTATATATTTGATGGATGAAATGTCTTAAATAAGACTATATGCTCTTTTGTGAAGTGTGGATCACACCCATTAAAAATGATCCTACAACCTACTCTCATTTGGGGAGATCTTGAGAAAATGTTGATTATTCCTTCATAAAGATTCAGATAAACAGGTGGCAGCTTTTTTGAATACAGAGAGTGAAAGGGAAGACAGAGTTTTGGGGGGAATATGTTGTTCTTTGAAGAAATAGAAAAGAGGACAAAAATATCAAAGCACTACTTCTCTCACCATGATCCAGGTGATCTGGGCAGTTTTTAATTGTTATTCTCTAAAAAATTGAAAGAATAAAAAGATTTCTTTAAAATAGAGCCATGATATTGTCCTGGCTAAAGAGCCACTAAGTTGCCATGGTAGTATTTGAACACCCATATCTTCCTCACACGAAGCCTCAAATTCTGCCCTTATGCTCCATTGTCATTTTATAGGACACTAATCTCATCTATATGGGGGTTACAGATTATAGCATCAAGTTCAGTTATACATGCGGAGAATTTAGACCTCTGATGCTTCCTCTCAAGGCTTACATTCCATAGCTTTATGAATATTTTTCTTGGCTGATATAATTAATGTTTATTAAATAAAGGTTTTATTGATAAATCATTTTACATCAAATGTGATCTTGGTAAAGCACTTAGCACGGTACCTATCATATAGTAGATGCTTAATAATTTTTTCTTCCCTTCTTTATGATCACCATTTCCCAATATTTTACTCTTCCTTCTCCCATAACGAAGAATAAAAAAAAGGAAAGGGGAGGAATAGTTCAGTAAAGAGAACCAGCATTTCCAAAAATCTGCCATTACGTGCCACATTCCTCATCCACAGTCCCAAACCACTGCGGGGAGTGACTTCTATGTCACAAACCTTTAAACTTCTCCCTGTTTCTTCCATTCACAGATTCTCAGTGTAACCCGTTTCAGAGCGTCCCTGTAGTCTCTAAAGCTTTTGGAAAAGATACGTCTCGGTTTGACTGGCTTATAGGTATAGAGACTGAACCACTTATCTCTTTTGTGTAGGGAACTCCCAGGTGACAAAATTTCTCCACTAACGCAGTTCAACAACTTCTTTGCAACTTCCTGTCTTAAAGGGAATTGCCCAGGGTCCCACAGCCAGCTTGTCAAAGGCAAGACTTGACCACCATTCTTCCTGTCTCCTGGCTTCAAAATCAGTACTCTATCCACTTCACCACCCATGTTACCTTTTTTCTGACTTATTAAAACATCAGCAGCAGCAACAATAGTGAGAAAACACACAACAGAACAGCAACAATCAAAACTTATTTGGAAACCAAGAGAAACATGTCCATGACCCAACTTTGCTATTATTGAATTATTTTAAATCTAAATTTTCAGTGCCCTTCCTCTTCATTGGGATATTTGGCTATATTAGAAAATGTCCAGCCCAGCACATTTATTGGACAAGCCTTTTCACTTGACCCATGAAAATGAAGGAGCAGTGGCTGTAAAATAATTACCCCCAAAGTATTTTGTTTTCATCTCATGCCTCAGGAAATGTTGTTGATGCATGAAATGATAAGGCCAGAATGGGTCTGATAAATGAGATGACTGAACTTTGCTAATGATGTAAAACTCTTTACTCTGAGGAGGGCTTGACTTGCTGGAAAATATCCACAGCACAGTTCTGAGACAGACTGGACCTCCTGGCGATCACTGTCTTATAGCATTCCGGAAATTGCTGAATGGACGTCTTGTCTGACGGATACACAAAGTCTTCTTCACAGGCTCAGGAAAGAATGAATGTGTCATTAACTGAAACCTAACAGCATTTCTCTTAAAATGAGAGAGTCACAGAACAATAAATACACAGCTGATGACCCTGAAGTATGGTAAATATATTGTTTAATTTTTACATTTTATTTATTTATTTTTAGCTTTCAACATTCACTTTTATAAGACTTTGAGTTCTAAATTTTCCCCTTCCCTTCTTCTTCCCCAAGACAGCTAGCAATCTTATATAAGCTATACATGTATAATCATATTAAACATATTTCCACATTAGTCACATTATGAAAGAAGCATCAGAACAAAAGGGGAAAATCACGAGAAAGAAAAAAAACAGCAGCTACAACAGAAAGGAGAAAATAGCATGCTTCAATCTGCATTCAGACTCCTTGGTTCTTTCTCTAGATGTAGATGGCATTTTCCATCATGAGTCTTTCAAAATTGTCTTAGATCGTTACATTGCCCAGAAGAGCTAAATCTATCAAAGGTGGTCATTGCACAATGTTGCCGTTACTGTTCTCCTCATCCTACTTACTTCACTTAGCATCAGTTCATGTAAATCTTTCCAGGTTTTTGGAAGTCTGCCTGCTCCTCATTTCTTATAGTACAATAGTATTCTATTACATTCATATACCACAACTTGTTTATCCATTCCCCAGTTGATGGGCATCCCCTCAATTTGGTGGCCACCACCAAAAGAGCTGCTATGAATATTTTTGTACATGTGAGTCCTTTTCTATGGTAAATATTTTCACACAGATGAAGGTGTTTGTCAAGAGCTTCTACTGGGTTAGCTTTAAAGGTCATAAAGGTATTTTCCTAATTGTCTATATCAGTAATTAAGGTGGGACTTTCTTTTACTGTTTTCTCTTTTATCACTTATTTAATCAAGCGCCTTGAAGAGTCTGGCCTTTGTTTCTTTGATTAAATCAGGAGTCTTTGATGACCTCCTTGCCTCAAAGAAAAGCCTAGTTTGCATGGGTTTGAGTCACATACATGTGACACCAGAAGCTTTTAGGCCACATGGGTTTGAGTTGCATGTTGTGATACCCTCTGACCCTGAACAGGATATATACACTTGAAGGTTGGCATTTTCCCTTGGGGCTCTCACTCACTAGAAGGGTGTCATGTGACTTGAAGAGACTCTGGGCAGTCACTGTTAAGAGCCCTCTGGCTTGTAAACCCAGACGTTGATGCTTTCCTGGTAACTGAATTGATTTGAATCAGACGAGGTCTGTCTATTGATATTTGTAATTTGTTTGCATTTGCTCGGAAGTTCAGGTTGCTGGCTTTTCCTCCTGAACTAAGTGAGTTATATTTGTGTGTGTGATTAAAGTGAGATTGTTAACCCCTTAAAGTTACTTTCCTTAGCAACGCAGATCAAAGAACCTGTGTTAGCAGTCTCCTGTGTGCTGGTTGTTTTGGGTTTTATACAGCCACAGCAGCCACTAGCCAAATTGTTGCTACATTGTCATAAAGTTATTTTCCTAATTCACAGGATCACAGCATTTGAGAGATGGAAGAGGCTTTAGTATTCATCCACAACTGCATCCACTACTAGTACCTGATAAAGATTCCTCCTTATAACTTATTGAACAAGGGATCACACTACCCTTGCTTTAAGACCTCAAATGTAGAGGAGAAGTTAGGATTCAGTTTCTTCTGAGGCAGCCCATTCCACATAGGAATAGTACTAATTAGTTGGAATTATTTCATTATCTAAAGTTGAAACCTGACTCCACAGCTTCGAACCTTTAATACTAGGTCTGTCCTCCAAGGCCATAGAGGGGGGAGATAACAAAACAAACAAACAAATCACCTCTTCTAATCTCTCTTTGTGAAAGGTAAGACTCATTACTGGGCCTTGGGCTTTACACATGTTATACTACAATGTACTGGAAGTGTTATCGGCCTGTGCTCCCTCACCCTAAAAACAAATAACTATTTCTTATTTAAGGGGACAGGCAATGACCTAGAGAATTAAAGGGGCTCTTCAGTTGGGTGTACAAATGCCTAATTTTCGTTTCCATAGGGGATTGTAATTGCAGGGTCAACATGGCCTAGTAGAGAGCTTGACTTTAAACTTGGAGAGAACTAGATTCAGCTCTTACCTCTTATACTTCCTAGGGACCTGAGCCTGGGAAAGAGCCATCGTTTGACCCATAGTATTTTCATTTGTAATTTGGGAATGATTGTACCATCTATGTCCTGTGGTTGTGGTAAGGGTCAAATAATATAATGTATGTGAAATGTTTGTAAATGTTAAAGAGCTATATAAACGTTAGTTACGTGTTCTTGTCTTTTTTAATGAGTGACAGTAGTGTGGACCAGAAGCCAGAGAATTGGTCTTGGAGTCAAAATGACCTGAGTTAGAAGCTGGGACTTATTGAAGGGAGAGCCAAAGACCTGCTGACATTGTCCATTGCTCCCTGTCTCATGTCTCTGGGTCTCTCAAAATCAGGCAACTATTGAGTTGGCTCTGGTAAGCTGTGATGAGTCTTCTTGCAAAGTCTTCATCATGCCCAGTTCCGGCTTGGGCTAAGGAGCCAAGCATCTGCTCATCAGATATAAAGAACTCACTATCTAGAAGTTTAGGCTTGGTGAGAATTGGGTCTACTAATCTCCTTTCAAGTTAGGGAAGTGGGCGAATATTTCTCAAAGAAAAATGGAAAGTGAAATTCTTGGCTTATTCTCAGTTTTTGCTGCTCATTACAAATAGTGAGTGAGGTCTTTTGCCCTTTAGTCTCATTCATGCTTCCTATTTAGAAGTTTAAAAGCTTCTTGTAGCTTGGATATCTTCCTAGCTTTCAGGGCTAGTCCTTGCTCCATTGTTAAGTGAATATTCATGGGTACTTTTAAAATAAGTCCTCTTGGGTTCTGGATATCAGATGGAAGTCACTTGGTATTCTCTGCAAGACTGGTTCCTGTCGTTGATCTTTTGATACCTATCTGGAGAATGTTCTTGCCTAGGATAATATATGATAATTCATTTCAATTTGCCAGACATTTAAAACGTAATTTTATTGATGTATTTTGTTTTCATACTACCTACGTTGTTTAAATATGTCGCTTCCTTCTCTCCTACAAGTCGGTCTTATAACAAAGAAGACAAACAAGTGAAGAAGGATGGGGACATCAGCAAAACTAACCAATCTATTGAAAAAAAAAGTCTGACATAGTATACATTATATTCTACCTCCATTGCCTTCCACATCTGCTTGTAGGACAGAGGAGGAGCCTTGTTATATATGTCTTTCTGGGAGCCAAGTCTGGCTATAATAGTTTCTCAGCATTATATTTCCATTCTTTTATTCTTTATTTAAAAAAAAATTACATTGTTCTAGTCATTATGTATGTATTGTATATACTTTTACATATTTTTCTTGCTTCACTTTGCATCAGTTCATATGTCTTGTATGATTCTCCATATTCATCATATCCATTGTTTCTTACCACTCCATAGTATCCAATTACATTCACATACCCCAACTTATCTATTAGCCATTCCCCAATTAATGAGTACCTACTTTCCTTCTAATTTTTTGTTCCTTGGAAAGGTACTGCTATAAATATTTTGGTGTATGTTGTTCTTTCTTTTTTTTTAATCATTGACTTCCTTAATGTATATACCCAACAGTAGAGTCTATCACCATGTATTTGTTAATTAATCTAAAGCGTGCCAAGCTCTGTGCTAGCTGCTGGCAACACAAACAAAAATGAAGCAGATCCTTCCCTTGAGGTGCCTGCCTTCTAATGGGGGGAGAAGGTGTGAGTAATACTTATTCAAATAGGTGCATTCAAAAGTAATTTGAGTCAATATTAATGTTATCATTTTAATCATAATAACAATTGTGAAACAGCATGCTGTAGTGGGTTGAAAATGACTCAGAGTCAGAAAGACTGTCCCACCTCTGACATATATACAGTGGCTGTGTGACTCTGGGTAAGACATAAGTGTATATTGCATTGAGACAGGAAGCTTTTCACTGGGCGTCCCCTACAGAGATGAAATCATAGCTCTAGTTTACCAACAGTAATCTCACATTTACATTGTATTTTAAGGTTTACAAATTGTTTTTGCCACATCATCACATTTAACCCTCACAAACCCTCATTTAACCCTCACTGCCCTGTAGGATAGGTGCTAGTGTGGTCTGAATTTTGTTGGAGGTGAAAAAAGACAGGTTAAGTGAGTGTCTGAGTTGGATCGAACATTGGTCTGCCCAATTCCATGTACAACATTCTGTCTGATAGGCGGCCTCACGTTTGGGAGATTAAAAACAAATCTTAAAAACAGAGAATGTTTATTCCTTTGCAATAAACGTCTTCTACCTGATCTTGTAAGTAATTAGGCTGCCTTGTAGCTGAGGGTGACAGAAGTTAAATACAACATAAGGAGTCTTAGCCAAATAAGAAGAAAATTGTATTACAAATGATTGGCAAGGCATGGACAAATCCCCCAGTAAGAGAAATTGATTAGAAATGTTTAAGGGACTGCCTGCAGGGTCTTGAGCAGCTGGTTCCCAAACTCTCCAGGAGTTTATGCAGAGAGTTAACAGAAATGTCAATAATTTTGGTCCTGATGAAGGCTGTTCTTCAGTTCATTCAACAAATAATTGTGCATTGAGGTATTAAGTGGCTACTGTGTTTACACATCATATATTGCCCAAGGGACTATGCTTAAAAGGCTCAAAGAAGACCATGTATGTAAATCACTTCAAAATGTAAATATCATTTCTTATTTTTGGGTGTTGGTGGGGGGGAATGGGCTCCTGCCAAGAAATAGAGGGAACAAGGCCCAGAAGGATGAATGAATAAATGAAAGTATTGTTGGGTGCTCATTTCATTATACACTAAGCACTGCGTATGAGTGCTGGGAACACAAACACAAAAGAAAGGCTGACCGCAGGGAGCTTACTTTCTCTCTCTGAGGGCCTACAGTTAGATACAGGAGTGATCCCTAGGGAAGGGAGTGTAGGGGTCCGTAACCAGGAACAATGGCAACATTGCTTTGATTAAAACCATAGAAGAGCTAAAATACAGGTCTGCGGATTTTTTTATTTTTTGGTGGGGGGAGAGGGGGTAGGGTGGGGCGTGGTGGTGAAGACTTATTCCTTTCCCTGCTTAGTGTACAATGAGGGCTTAACAAATACTTTCATTTATTATTCATCCTTCCGGGCCTTGCTCCCTCTACTTCTTTGCATGTCCCCATTCCCCCCACCCCCACCCAAAATAAGAAATAGCATTTACATTTTGAAGTGATTTACATACATGCTCTTCTTTGAGCCTTTTATGCACGTTCGGAAGGTGAAAGGAGAGAGTTAAATGGGTCGTGATCTGACAGTGTGATCTGGGGCCAGTGCTACTTGTGTTTACATTGAATAGTTTACCAATTGAAACACCTAGGCCACAAAATTAAATGGATTAACTCCTGGAGCGATTGGGCTTCCTGGTGTTGAGAAGTGGGACATCAAACACACAGACGTAACAACCTATAAATTCCATATAGGTAACGTAAGTTTCTTGTAAGAAGGCAGTGTTTCGTTATGTTTCTATCCCTAGGTTCCGACATATCATAGGTGCTTAGTAAATACTTCTTGGTTAATTGATTTTAGTGCAGTTGGAGTCTTGAGATTTGGGTTCCAAACTTGGGCTTCCGCTTTCTACTTGTATGTCTCAAGAAATTTACTTTTCTTCCCTGGCTCTCACCCTCAGTTTCCTCATCTGTCAAATGACGGGGCAATACTAGGTTATCTCTCAGCTCCCTTCCAGTTTCAAATCTATGATCCTACGATCAAAGTACGGAATGAAGGGGGTAAGAGAGATTTTGAAAAAAAAAAGTCTTCTCAGACA
>CM053624.1:10634827-10646172 GCA_028646595.1 Phalanger gymnotis
GAACAATGAAGATTCTATTGTTAGCTGTGATTCACACCTGTTAATAATGGACTGGGAAACAACTGCTTCTGCCTTGCCCTTGCTAGACTTCTAGAGATCCAAGGGGAAAAAAAAAGATGTTTCTATTCTTACCTCTCTTGGATTGGCATTCCTAGATAACAGGGCATTGAAGTCACTGCTGTAAGTTCGTCCGGGGTCAGTACAATCTGGGGTCACTAGAATCCAACACAACATGCACTTATGTGCAGTGCTGGGGTGCTGAGGATACAGATCTAACAAAAGCAAGACGAACCCTACCTTCAAGAAATTTTTTGGTCTCAAGCCTTTCTGAAATGTTCTTTTAAAAATAAGTTTTGATTATTCTAATTTAGAGAGATTGTGTGTGTGTGCATGCGTGTGTGTGTGTGTGTGTGTGTGTGTGAGAGAGAGAGAGAGAGAGAGAGAGAGAGAGAGAGAGAGAGAGAGATGGGCAGTCATGCCAGAGGGTAGGCAGAATGCCACAATGAGATAAAATATACTTAACCATGCTCAAGGAAAAGTCAGGTTAACTTTTTGCTTCATGAAATAGAACAAGGGTCACTTGCCTTTTTACATATCCTTGAAGAACCATTTTCCCCAAACCATTTAACCCCAGTTTGACCATTCTCTTTAAGGATTCAACCTTCTAGCTGGTCCAAAGTGAACTAAGAAATTCCTCCATTAACTGAAGTCATCCAAGCCATCTTCCATCTCAGGTGGATTATTATCCAGAGGCGAAGAAGGTAGACCACTCAAGGACCCCTCACCCTTGTGCGGCCACTGCCCAAATGACTTCCAAGAGCCATCATTTCCTGGGTTGCTTTGGAAAGTGGGAGGCAGAATATTGTTCCAGAATTGATAGCTATAGTCATGAGGATTCTGTTTCAGATAATTCCAAAGGCTACATCTTAGGGTAATTTCAGAATATTTTGTTAATATTTCTAAAATATTAAGCAGAGAACAGGCAAAGCTTTAATTTACTTTCACACTTAGGGAATTCCCTAAACCTCTGAAATCTCAAATTTAGATGCTATCCTCCTCCTCCTCTTCATTATCATCATCATCATCATTGTTATGATTTTAGTTATGATATTTATTTCTTTGGCATTTCCAGTGGCTGTGTCTAAACGATCCTTCAAAAGGGTAATCTCAGGGGTGAAATGTCTTTTGGGACAAAAAGAAACAACTATACTCTAGGACTGAAGGTTTTCATCTGAGGTAGCTAGGTGGCTAGAACATTGGTCTTGCGGTTAGGAAGACCTGAATTTTAATCTAGCCTCAGACATTGGCTAGCTGCGTCACCCTGGGCAAATCGTTATGCTCTCTCAGTCTTAGTCTCTTTATCTGGGAATAATAATATAACCTACATGTCAAGATGTTGTGAGGATCAGATGACATCAGTAAGTCACTTTGCTAACCTTGAGGCCCTACATTAAGAAAGCAAAAATTAAAAAAACCCCAGTTATTCTATTACTGCAGGGCTGGAGGACAGATCGGACTTTTAGATTTGCAAGCACGTGCTCATGAAAGAGACTATTAGTCAGCACTCAGTAGGTGCTTAGTAAATTGATGTATTGATTGATTGGCTTCTTTTCAGTGAAACTTGAACCCCACTATCCTTTCTGTTTTGGAGAGATGCTTTAACCTTATTAAATTAACAAAATCCATTACTTACACTAAATTAGCTTGAAACCGAAATGCGCACTAACGCACAAAAAGACTCCTTCCTTCATCAATTAAAAACAAAACAAACCAAAAAATCCCCCAAACTTTCTCCTTCTTAACTCTTCTTGTATTTATCACTCTTCTGTTGCAAATATCAGGGTAAGATTGCTCCCATGGTCCTTTGGAATGACGTTCTTCTTGGGACGCTCTCTCTAACCCTGTTAACATGGAGTTCACCCTCAAGGCTAAGCTGACTTCTGCACATTAGCTGTAGTATGATAGGTGAAGTGCGCACTTGCTAGATGCCAAAAGGAGACAGTTGGCCCAGTGGGTTTTAAATGGGCAGAGACCTTGGATTTCACAATGTTTTGCAAAATGGTCAAGCCAGGGATAAGCACTCAAGTCACCATAAGGTACAAATTAAAACATTCTCTCTGTCTCTCCTCTCTCTCTCTGTCTCTCTCTCTCTCTCTCTCTCTCACACACACACACACACACACACACACTCACACAGACATGCAATATAGAGTGCACAAACTTTTCATGGATAAGAATCAGTTCAAAAATGTGCACGTCACCTTGAGACCCAGACTCGGTGATGGCCATCTTCTTTTTCTTTCCATTATCTATGAGGTTTCCTGGAATGATGACCTTGAGATGGGAAATTGAATTGGGCTTTGCAGCTGGGGCTTCCTAGAGCCCTGACTTATTGATTCATTTCAACTAGCAAGGGACATGAGTTGCGACAAGAAAAGCTTATGGGGAGAGGGACCCCTGTGCTTTCTGTACTGTGAGAAAAAGGCACCAAAAGTGTTATTTACTATATCTCTATTAGACTATTCAGAATTATCCATCCAGTGGTCACACCTGGGCAAGGCTTGAACTAAAATGGAAGGGAGCATGGTAAGGGTAGAAAAAAAACAGTAGATTTTGAAGCAGAAGACCTAAGTTCAAATTCTGATTTTGAAACTTTGAAATTACCTTTGAGCTTAGGGGAAATGGCTGCCTCTTTGCTGGCTTCAGTTTCATTGTGTTTAAAATGAAAAAAAAAAAGTGGTTGACACTGGTGACATGTTGACATTTTCCTGCAAAATGATTCTCCCAGGGTCCTTCTACTTTCAGAATTGTTTTTCCTCTCTGATTTTTAAATTCAATTTTATTTTTCAATTAACAAGCATTTATTTTCTTCCAGGAGATTCCCCCAAAGAGTGGAAAAGAAATAAACAAAATCCTTGGAATATGTATGCATAATCAAGCAAAAACTCCTGCATTGGTCATGTCCACATTTTTTTATAATTCTGTAAATACATTTAAAGATTCATGAAAATGATTTTCAAATTTAGAAAATAATAGTTTAGGGGTAGCCAGGTGGTACAGTGGATAGAGCACTGGCCCCAGAGTCAGGAAGACTTGAGTTCACATCTGGCCTCAGACATTTATAAACTATGTGACCCCAGACAAGTCCCTTAACCCCAATTTCCTCCCCCCCCCCAAAAAAAAGAAAGAAAAAGGGAGGAAAAGAAAAAAAATGGTTTATGGGAGAGGGGAAAGAATCCTGGCCCCTTGTCATATATATCAGAAGGATGGATGTCTCCTGATGGTGCTGGGTGCTTTACAAACCTTTTTTTCCTAGGCCTGTTACTATTAGATTGTAACATCATGATGGGGATGGAGGAAGAAACAAAACCAGTTCCCTGGGAGTAGTCACAGGCATATTTGAACATATTTGAATGATCCTTAAGTGCATCTCAGTACCTCATATTTGGAAATGAGAGCTAAATGCATAAGCACCAACATCAAATGTTCTCCATGTTATTCATTAAATTACTCAAGATAATGGGAGGTTAACAGTGGCCACACTTGTGCACGTGATATAGCTAGACTACGCAGTGGTCAACTGAATCATAATTTGAACCATCACTAGTGTCTTCAATTTATTCATTTGACTTCTGCTCAGTCAGCTGTGGAGGCATCTGGTTCCTGAAGATAACAAGTGACTTGACCCTCCAAGTAGATAGTGATTAAAAGTAGAAATGGGGACAGCTAGGCAGCACAGTAGACAGAATGCTAAACCTGGAATCAGAAAGACCTATGTTCAAATCTGGCCTTGCACATTTACTAGCTGTGTGACCCTGGGCAAGTCACTTCACCCTGTTTGCCTCAGTTTCCTCATTTGTAAAACAAAATAAAGAAGGAAATGGCAAACCACTCCAGTATCTTTGCCAAGAAAAGCCAAAAAGGAGCCAAGAAGAATCAGACACAACTGTCAAATGATTAAACGAATGTAGAGACAGAGGTGAAGCATCGTGGCAGGATGGAAAGAGAGGAATGGGCTTGAGCTTGGGTTCAAATCCACACTATGGCACTTCCTACCTTTGTGATTTTGCATAAATCACTACCACTTTTTGAGTCTTTAGTTTCTTCATCTTTAGAATGAGGGGGTTGAATATGATGGATCTGATGGAAGACCAAGAACTGGACAGGACTTCAACTTCAGCCCCTTCTAGCTCCACTAGTCATTGAACTCCGTAATTGTGCAAAAAACAGTTCCCATCTGGAAGCAGGCTGCTCCCAGCTGTGCTCTGTATTGTCTGCCAGTTGGCAAGTATAACTTTAAAGTGAGGAATAATTCCCGAAGTGTACTTAACAATTATTTGGTCATTATAATCCTTTAAGTAGACGTCTGAGTTGCAATCATCACCGTATAGGTCTTTAAAAGCTTTCGAAGACACTCTAAATCAATAGAACAGTAGAAAGACTTTTTTTAAATAAGAAAAAAAAAGAGTTATATTCACATTGGAAGTGGGAAAAACTCATTACATTTCATGAATTAGATTTCTTTTCTGAATATAATTGGAATGGAAATATTTTATTTGCCTGAGGACAGCACTGGAACCCAGCAAGGCAACCGGCTTTGACAACTATATTTACTCCAGGCTGTTCTTTGTGTTGGTCTTCTCTTTGGAGGCAAAATGTAATCAGACCTTGATGTATTTAACTGGAATTCTAATCTTTGAATCTTCTGCAAGATATTGGCATAAAAGAGATTAGCCCCACCTGGCTGCCAGATATATGAAATCTTTCCTATTTGTTCTGAGCAAATCCAGTGGTGGGATCGATTAGAAATAAAAACTAAGGTAGGGCTGGACTCCACTTGGACTCCGACTGACTCCGCCACTCAGTGGTGCTTTCCAGCTTTCTATCCAATGATCCTTTCGCTCTGAGTGAGTAACTGAAGTGAAGTTACACAGAAGTGTGGAGGAGGGACTAGTCTTTTCATGATGGTTTCCACCTCTTTTCTATAAAATTTCATCTACCTCAAGACCTTTTGTCTCTAGCACATGGCTATGCTCTGTAGTTGTGAATGATAGCCACAACTGCGATAACACAACCAAACGAGAATAATAGCACTTTAAGGTTTGCAGAGTACTTTCAAAATATTATGTCTTTGGATTCTTACCCCAACCTTACTATTATTATTGCCATTTTCGAGATGAGGAAAATGAGGTTCAAGGATTTGCCTAGGATCACACTTCTAGTACACGCCTGAGGCAAGAGTCAAACTCAGCCCTTCCTGACTCCAAGACCAATATTACCCCTACTGAACCAATGAAAAAAGTAGTCTTCCTTTGGCTTTCTAGTTTGTGTGGGATGGATTTGTTTTTTCATGGCCCCAAGAACATAAGACATGACAAGGAAGGGCTAAGAAATGCTTCCAGTAGTTCATTAGAGATGTAGGAATTATAGTTTGTATCTTCTGACCCAAAGGACAACATCACTGTCGAAGCCTTTTTAGGGAAAGGCTATGGTACATGTTCTAATAAGACAAAATATTAGTGTTATTATTGGGGGTATTCAAGTGGATTTTCCATCTCTGGAGTTTTCTCCACATGACAAAAATTCCATTGGAAGGGCTCTCAATTATGATTTAGCACATCCATATTTGAAAAAGAATCTCTTCTTTGATATACCCCACAGTTGGTCATCCAGTCTTGACTTGAAACTCTCTAGTGAGAAAGATACCACTATATCCCAAAGTAGTCCATTCCTTTTTTTGGAAAATTCTCTTCCCTCATCCCTCTATATCACATCTAAATTGGTGCATCTTTTGTTTTTTTAAATAACCCTTTATAACTTAGCAAAGTATCTTTAAGAGTTGATTTAGCCAAAAAATATAATAAAAGCATCCTCCTTTAGCCAATATAGTTTAGCCGATCTTGAATCATAGACATATAATCCATTTTCAGCTGATTTTGGAAACCTTTCCTGCCTTAGAAAGACTGGCCAGAGCTTGAGCTTTTAAGAACTGAAGGTCACCTCTATGCTTCAGTGCAATTGCAGAAGATTTTCATGGAGGCCTATTCCATTGAATTATTAATATTAACATGGGAAGCATGACCAGAATGAAAGCTTCTTGATGGCAAAGGACTGTTTTCATAAACTCTCAGAATTTGAGAGATGGAAGGGACCTCAGTGCCCATCTAGTTCAACCCATACACAAAATGAAGCCCCAGTACAACAAATGCAGCAAGTAGTCACTCGCCCTCTTTAATGAAAATCTCTGAGCAAGGGAAAATTACCCCTCCCTGCCATCAAGTCTAAATTTGTTTTTGTTTTTGTATCCCCATCCACTAGCACTGTGCTGGGTAGGTACATAGTTGGTGCTTAATAGATGGTTTTTGTTTGATTGATGGATGGATGAATTCATGAAAAAAAAAAAAACAGTCCATTGCCAATGCCATGCATTATGGTGTTGTGGGAAAAGTTCTTAATCTGGAGTCCCTTCTTGGCTTCACACAAATTGGATTTTTCAACTGGGTCTTCCCAAAGTCAAGCACGAAAGCCAATATCTATCTCATGTCACTTCAACAAGCTAAAAGTAGGAGTCGATAGAGAGGCATCTTAGGAAAAACTAACCCCTTGAGTTGTTGTCCTAAGATAGCTACTCAACAAGTAGTTATTAAGCTATTTATGCAAAAACAGTCCCTGCCCTCAAGAAGCTTACTTTCTAATGGGTAACAAACAGCTACTAGGATAAACTTTCCTAATAGCTGCCTCATTCCTGTTGTACTCATTGAGTTTATTTGTCTAATGGATCATACTGAGTCCATGTTAGAATTAAAAAGGTAAAGATCATGATTTAATTGAGAGGTCATGGAGTTGGGAGGCAGGGGGCCTGAGTTAAAGGCCAGGCTGTGGTATGACTGGTGAATTTAGAAAAGCTGCTTCATTTCTGGTGCCTCAGTTTCTTCACCAATAAATGTCAAACTTGTAAGATCTCTTCCAGGTTGAGATTTATTATCTTTTGTTGCAAGTCTCTCTCTGTCTGCATTATTTGTTTGAGGAAAGAAAAGTGTTTACAGATACTAGAATGACATTCAAATGCTGATATATCAGCTCAGAGCCCTTCAGGTTCTTTTCCTTAATTCCTCAGGGTTGGGGAACAGCCACTTCATAGTTCAGCATATTGGAAATTAGTGAGAAGTGGAAGTGGAATTATTTGCAGGAGTGTGAAGAAACAACCTGGTGCATCTGAGTGCTCAGGAGGACACAGTGACTAATTCCATTTCCTTGTAGAGAGATTGCTTGGTTGAAATACTTTAGAAGTGATTTCCCCAATGGACAAGAAGGGGAATTACATTTGAAAACCTCTTTTATGTAATACAACTGGATGCCTCTGAGGGAACTATTGGGAACAGCCCCAGGGAAAGATGATGATGATGATGATGATGATGATGATGATGATGATGATGATGGTAGTGTGGTAGTGGTGGTGGTGGTGATGTGTTGAGAAGGTCAGTGATATAGCGATGAGTTACCTTATTGAGAAGGTTTCTACCAGAATACTTTAAATTTGACTTATATTTACTCTCCCACATATTATTATTTGTAATCTCCATAATGATCCTATGAGGAAGGCAGGGCAAATTTTACTCGCCTCATTTTAGGGACGAGGAGATTGAAGGTCAGAAAGTTTAGAGGGTGTCTAAGTAATACACTTTGATCTCTATGGGTTTAGAATCAGAAAGACTTTGGTTCAAATCTCACTTGAGATACTAACTATGTGACCCTGGGCAAGTCACTTAATGTCTCTTAGCTCCAGTTTCCTGATCTGTGAAATGGGGAGGGGGGGTGAATGAGATGTGCCTATGGTGCTTTATAGCTCTAAAGCTATGTTACTTTCATACTAATTATGGCCACCATTTGTTTTTCCATTGCCCTTTGGGTTACTGGTCATTTTTTTTTTTCCTGAGATCAAGATGATCCATGATTTGTAGTCATTGTCATCACTGAAAGAATTAAAGATTGGAGTTTTCTTGGCAATTTAGGATCATTTAAAGGACTTGACACTTCCTAAGTGATCTGAGCCCAATTTCCTCTTCCCTCTTCTTGCCTCTGGGGTGGGCTGATTTGCAGTATGCATCATGTTTTAGAAAGATGTGTTGTAGAGGGCTGCTCATGCAGGTAAATGTCATAACATGATCACTATACATTGAACATCTGCATTGTTTTTCCAGGATGAATGCTTAGACAAGAATTCCACTTGTTAAGCTTTATAGTGTTTTGGGACTTGATGCAGTAAGTAAAGTTTCATTTGAGAATGTGAGCATTTGGAAACCTTTCCATTACTAAGGAAGCCATGTTTCATGTGGATTTTATACCTGGGTTTTTGTTCCAGTTTTTTCATTAACCAACTACCTATACAAGTATGGGAAAGTCATCCTCTTGGGCCTTCTGATTTCTTAGCTACAAAATAAAGGGTCAGATAAAATGATCTGTAAGATGTCTTTGAGCTGTGGTATTATTACCTTTATGACTTTGGATGTACAGTAAGATTTCTCTGGGCCTTAGTTTCCTCACTTGTAAAATGAGGCATTAGATTAGTTGGGCCTAGAGGACCCTGCTACCTCAAAAATCTTGGTCGCTTTGTCCATCTTAATGCTAATATTGTAGCCAATGGGGTGGCTGAAAATGACTTAGCTGTCATGAATCCAAAGATCCAAAAGATGGCTGGGCCGAACCCAATTTTCTTTCTTATATCTGAGGCCCAATGCCACCACCTAAAAATGAAAGGTTCTTATTTCTTATGGATCAATGAAATGGAAAAACAAGGAGAAATGTGTGAATCCCGGTGAAAATATTTTATTCAATTAAATTCAGTAAGCATTTCAATGCTTGGTATGTTCAGGGTTAGGTGCTGGAAGGAAAATCAGGTCATAGCTTCAGACATGGAAGGAACAGTAAAGGTCAACTCCCTCAATTTACAGATGAGGATACTGAGGGCCAGATAATTAATTGACTTACTCAGGGTCACATAGCTATTAAGTGTTTGAGGCAGCATTCAAATTAAAGTTTTCCTGATACTAAACCCAGCACTGTATACTGCCTAGCCACCTTTTATGCACAATGAAATGAAATGGTTGTTCATGTTGAATGGATTTGGTCAATACTAATAGCCCATATTTCTAAAGTCCTATTTTATTTCAAAGATCTTTCATATAATGATTATCTTAGTTAATTCACATTTACAAAGTACTTTTGTTAAAATCAACTCTGTGACATGGAAGAATTACTAGCCCATTTTTCAGACCAGAAAATTGTAACTCTTAATCTAAATTGTCTCTTTAGGGAAAGAAAAAACAACCAAACAAAGGAGGCCAGGTTCCTGGTCCAAAGGGGCTTTTCCGAGACAGAATGATCTAATCTGCCTTTCTATTCTGATTCCATTCCATTAACTAGAAAGATGCCAAAGCTGTATTCAGTTTATATTGTTTGAATCCATCTTTCAAGTGTCCCTGAATTAGTTCATTCAAACCTTTCACTCAGTAGTGATTAGTTAAAGAAGAGGGTGGCAAACAGAATGCTATGAGGGTCAGGGGAATAATAAACAATGGATAGAAGAGGAATAAACCTTTAAGATGCTTAAATATATTAATTCAATTGAATATCTTTCTCCAGAGATGCCTGAGTAGTGTGATAAGTCGCCTGTCCCAGAGGTAATTTTGGGGCGGCATTAAAATCTAGCTAATTATTTTATGCTGCAATAAACCTGATTGTCATAGACGCCAATGCTAGATGGCAAGTCAGGGAGATGAAAGACTCCTTAGATCTTTTAATTACCATGGAAATGGCTATGAGAACTTCCCTCATTCAGATTACAAAGTAGTCCTGGTGTCATTAGGGTGACCGTTTCTCTAAGGATCCCCTTTCTGGTAAAGGGGAGCTGTTTTGTTATTTAGAACTCTGTTAGGAGGAAAGCCTCTTGGTCACTGCTGATGCTCCTACGCCACCCCCAAGTCACAAAGCTCCCCATACCTGCGATCCCTTTTAAAGAAGTCCTTTGGAGCTCTGGTGTGAAAGAGGAGAATTCTTCAAATTGTTTTTATTACCCCAGTAAGGTTTTTCCCCCAACCCCCAAATGATGTAAAAGTCTTTTATTTTGTTCCTGAGTAGCATCATGGGGAACTAGATAGAGTGCTGGGCCAGGGGTCAGGAAGGCCTGGGTTCAAATCCTGCCTCAAATACTTAGTGTGAAATTCTAGGCCAGTTACTTAATTTCTCAAAACTCACAAGGATCAGACAAACTCCTATAAAGTGTTTTACGAGCTTTAAATTAAAGCATACTATAAATGTGAACTATGATTATTATGGTCTAAAAATACATTTTATTTAATAATAATGGCATTTATACAGTGCTAGCTACATTCCAGCCACTGCTGAGTGCTTTACAAATATTAACTCTTTTGAGGTAAGTGCTATTATTATGCCTATTCTACAATTGAGGAAACTGAGGCAAACTGAGCTGAGGCGACTTGCTCAGGGTCATACAGCTAGTAAGTGTCTAAAGTTCGATTTGAACCCAGATCTTCCTGACTCTAGGCCCAGCATTCTGCGCATTGATATTTTACCTCTACTACCCAAAAGAGAAAGCAAAACAAATGAAAAAGTGACGTTGTTGTTTTTGTTCCGTGATCTTTTTAAATCACTTTTAGTGAAGAAGGAGCCCTGGGTTTGGAGTCAGAGGAGCTGACTTGGAATGCTGACATCCTGACTCTGCCATTTGCGGCTTACGTGACTTTCCCCTCTGTTTCTTTAGTTCTTCAGCGAGAGGGTTGCACTTCCTGGCTTGTGAGGCTCTTTCCAGCTGTAAATCTACACCTTTATCCCAATACTGTCACCCCAGCTCATTATTTAGAATGTAGACACAGCTCAATAAAAAGCTGCACGTCATCTAAAGGTATGAGGCGCCGCCTGACATCTTCCCCACGTACTTTTAGTACACAGACTATAGAGTTCACGACCGCCCAGGTAATGATCTTGCCGACGCGCATCTGTGTAGCTGTAGTCCGCGTGCGTGTTCGTTCCTTCTAGGAAAGCAGACAGACATTTCTTAATCTGAAAGTCAGTCATTGGCCTCAGGGAGGTCAAGATTGAAAGGACTCTGTTCTTCCTGTTGGCCTTGCTCAATATCTGAGGCAAAGGAAGAAATAATAGAGGGGTCAGGACGAGATAGAGTATTTACACTGAAACGGAGTCCTATTTAAAAATAAGATCGCTAATGCCAAGAAGGAGAAAGTTCAGGGCCTTCCTTTCTCCGCCACCACAGGTAGGTCCCTTAACCCATTTAGGCATTAGATGGCTTATCCATAGGGGTGGGAGGA